>KN831776.1:53010-594277 GCA_000827355.1 Hebeloma cylindrosporum | reverse complement strand
TGAGACTGACATGCCAGGATGCACATATGCACCTTACCACCTCGCTGTCCGCAAGCTGTGCCCACATCCTTCAAAGACGAGAGACACGACACATTACGAGTCTTTTATTTATAAAAGCTCGTCCTTTACCCCACGCTTTCCGCGAGGGACTATTATTCCATTATCGTGGGAAATGCTTACGTAATCCATCAAAAAACCTCGGTGGTCCTCCTGCATAGTATCATTTACTGGGTTCCCCCACCATTCCCTTGTTTCAATGTCAGTACAATTCACCTGGGTAGGTAGGTACAAGAGTATTCTTATTTAATTTGCATGAATGCTACACACATAGAACTATTAACCTTCCATTTTTACCTTTTTTTTTTTCCATTTCTTTTATTTTGTGAATGAACATTTCATTGCCTTCATCCATCACTTCTAATCTTTAATGAATGTGTTGAACATTGTCTGAATGGTAGATCATATCCGAATAGTATTTGTGAAGTACATTGGTTACATAAGCGACTCAAGGTGGAGTCGCTTATATAAATGTGTCCTTTAAAAATCTCTAAAATGTTCCCACAGATCAAAGTACCAGCGGCGGAAGCCCATGTTTCCAGCCTGTCTGGCACCAATGGAAGGTCCTTCAAGAAGGCAACAATGAACAGAGATAGGTGCAGTGGGATGGGAAGAGGATGGGAAGGAGCTGGACAGATTTCCAACTCGTGGCAGAGGATAAAACCTGCATGAAACATTCGTGTCATAAACTACTTGCGAGGGGAGATCAAATGTGGCCTACCTGGAGGAACCTTGTTCGGATGCAGCCATGGTATCGTGGGCACAAACATTTGTGCATCAGCAGGTGAATTTGGACACCCTAGGCCCAGGGAAGAGCCCGAGGAGCTTAGTTCAGAGCGCAACATTGGAAATGTGTTTGGCTTCCATTCCAACACACATGCTGCTCGCTGCGGGGCCCCTATGTTGAGAAAAAGGTCTAAAAAAAGTAAATAAACACCAATGAAAATGAACATGAAGATCACAACATACCATGCCAGTCGCAACACGACAGCTCAATTCCGAGCTATAATCCACCAAGCTAACATGCCTCTGGTCCTCGTGTTTCTGGGCCCACATCCCTCATGGAGGGGCACTGGGCGGGGTGATTATGTTGGTGGTGGTGGTGGTCAAGCGTGATTCAAACTCCGCTCCTGCCGTCCGATCCTGTCCGATCCCGCAGTCCAAAATTAAACAATGATGTAATCGACCGTAAATTTAAGGTCCATTACATAATTTTTGTGAAGCAGGATAAACCGAAAATATTTTATTGAAAGATTATATTGCCTTAACCTTGCTGCGAGGAGTGAACCGAAGGTTTGCGACGAGCAGCGGCAGGACTTTCAAAAGCCAGGATAAACCGCAAATATTGTATTATCTTAACCTTGCTGCGAGGAGTGAACCGAAGGTTCACGATGAGCAGCAGATTTTTTTTTACATAAAAAAATTCAGGTCCATGCAAGGTCCATGTTTAAAGAAAAGAACAAAAGACTCGTATTTGCCATGCACAGCAATGGCCCTCAAGGACAAGTTTATTGTAGTTGATGCCTGAATTAGGGGTTTTTTTTTTGGCAATAAAACCGTAATTATATGGGCTCACCTCATTTCCATAATTCTGTGCAATTCTGGCAGTCAGAACAACAACAGAGTAGGGGAGAAAGGAAGACGAGTGATGATGGTGGTCAAAATGTTCGGAATTTGTGACGCGTCCCTTACATAATATTACTGATGTAATATTCAGTATCCGCTATCCGGTATCTGCCACAGACACCAAATAGCAGCCCAGTATCCCATTCCAGGAGTTTGACAACTTTTGAGTATATGGCGTATTCCTACGCAACTACGCATCCTCCCATCCTCAAATTTGCCTAAAATATAATATTTTTTCCCTTCTACACGAATATCAAGTTCCTTTTTCAAAAGGTTGAGGAGAGATGAAAGCGGAGCGTTTCCGGTGCTGGAAATCGAGAGTTCCAGGAGATTGACAATCCTGTAACGGCGGTGTCACATCAAATCACCGCTGGTTTTCGGTCCAGTTTGCCGTGGTTCCCAGGAAAACTGTCACTATATGTCACGTCCCAAAGCTGCAAAACGACCATTCCTCGACTTTTGAAAGAAGGGATCATCCTCCAAACATGAAATTTGGTATTTGGAATAGCACCGATGTCTTGAATGCCTTCTCAAAATTTCATGGGACACGGACATCGCGATCGGGCTGGATCTGGGCCAACATTCCCATACTTTGGCTCCTTGAACGTAATCAAAATCATATTTTCCCAGTTTTGCGAGCTAGAGCTCAAAATCTCCAAATCTTTTTTGATACTCTTAGTGAAATAGACAATATGCGTGTATAGGCAAATTTTTATGAAGGTTGGGCAAGAATTGCCTCGGGAAATTGAAATTGTCAAACTCCTGGAATTATCAAACTCCTGGAATGGGATAGTACTGGACCCGGCTCCAAATAGGGCACTGCGAAGCGTCAAGCGACCCTGCAGGGGACTTGACCTCAATCACACCCGTTAACAAGTCGGAAGATGTGCCCGGTGGTATCATTGGGAAGCATGACACGCAAGATCCAGAAGAATGAGTCGCCTACATCTAATGGTTGTTTGGTAAATGTTATGATCCTACAGCATTCGTTGGGCCGATATTCAGGTTCTGCAGATTGGCTTGCTTGCATCTAGGAAGCAGCTGGGGCTCCAAGCAATGCACCGGCGAAAAAAGTTCTAACGATCCCAGCATTTCGAGCGTCAGTGCTTATGAAACTGTTGGGAGGGCCGCAGCTCGGGGATTATCGATTAAGGACGATATTAAGTGGAACATAACACGACAACAAATAACAATATTATACAGTACTTCACCTCCTCCTGCTGCGTGTGGAGCTTTGGAACTTGGAGGTCTCTCGCCTCAAGCGCCTGGAAAAGAAGTGGCGCATCAGCATATCTTGTGCAAGAAAGAACGAAAGAGATGGGACTGACCTCGTAGCACGCTCTCTCTCAACCTCTCTCCTCTCAACTTCCTCAGCAGTTAGTTCCTCGAAGGTAGTCCTGAATTCCTCTGCTTCCGACCAATCTCTCCAGACACTCTTCAACGTCTTTGGCCCGCGTCCGTCTCTCGGCGCTCGACCCCATCCAAGTCCCAGTCCAGTTTTATCCTTGACCAGGCCAAACCCAGACCGGTCTCTCTTTTCCCCAGCTACCCCAGTTTCGTCTGCTGCGTCGCGTTCCCCGGCAATGACGCCCCACTCAATGACATCTTTTTTATGCTTCAGAAGCTCTTCATGGACAGCATGAGCGACGAGGGGGACTGCCTCCCCTGTTAAACCGAGTTCTGAGCAGAGTTTTATCGAAAAGGCTTCGGGCGTAAGTGGTGACAGCAGATCCCATTCAATGTGGTCCATTAATTGGTGATTTGCTATTTGGACATCGATCTGGAGTAAGGGATGAATAAATCAGTGAAATATTAGACGCAAATGAGAATGGAGGCGCACGCTTAAAATCACACGACATTCCGGTACTTCGTGTACCTCTTCTCCAGCTACGGGGGCTGCGTCGACATCCAGCGCCCCATCCTGCCCCAATTCCATAGTCGCGACGCCTTCATGATCCTCCAGTTGTGCACGAATTTGAGCAGCAACTGTTTCCACCCAAGGGTGCTGAGGAATGTCGAGATCATTGCAGAAGATTCTAGCGAATGCTTCGGGTTTGATTAATGTTTCGTTGATATTCCACACAAAGCAATCTCTTATTCGATGGGTCTCTGTTTCGAACTCGACGCGGATGGGTACAAGGGAGGTTCGTTTATTCGCTTGGTTTTCGACTATATCTGGTGCGCTATACGGTTTGGCTGTTTGTTAGTTATTATTTAGGTATTCGCTGATAATGACATACGGGTACTCGTGGGGAGTGGGTACGACCATACGAGGTTTGATGAATCTTGCTGGTGGCACCATGCCAAGGTAACTCTGGTCTAGTTCTGCTTTCTCTGGTCGTGGAGTTGCCACAGGACGTGGGGTAGAAACACCAGTCGCTGCATTGAAAACATTGACGCCAGGGTTCATCCGACTTCTTGACTGTCGTATTGATGTTCGTGTGCCACCACTGGCGATGAAATCAGAATCGTCCGTGTCAATGGCGCCAGCATCTGGAATGTCGTCTCCTGAACCTGGGTCTGCATAATTTATAACACCTCCTCGTCTTGTCGCGGCGCGGGTGTTTGAACCGGACGCCGTTGCGAGAATAGGTTGGACAAGAAGCGAAACACCGGTTTTTAGACGAGAAGCGTAAGTGGATTGCAATGCTTGTGACGTTGTAGGAAGAGGTGGGCGAGGTGGATTGGGTGGGACGGATGGAAGAGCCGGAACGATGGGAATGGGGGCTTGGTAAACGGGTGGGTGATATGTTGTGGGCGTGTTGGCGAGTGTGCTTGAACGAGTGGTACGTGCCCTAGTGCTCCGAGTGCCTGAAGCGGGATTTTTGGGCGGCGGTGTGGTCGAAGTGGACCAGTTTTGCAGATTTTTCAAGTAGGCTGCAAAATGAGCGTTTTGAGTTTACTAAGAATGGAGATGGAAAATATATGTATCATACTCTTTGCGTGCGCTGGTTGGGGTGTTGGCGAGGCATAGGCTGCATTCGCTGCGGTAGATATCTGGGTTAAAGTATGCCGTAGTTGTGAGTCGGACATATTTCGATTGATGTCAAAGCCCGTCGCGGCCGGGAAGGGATATGATGAACCCCCATTTTCCGTCATGTCAATTCTTAAGCCGATGTCCTTGGATATGGAAACGAGAAAGAAAGAGGAGACAAGACGAAAGGTAAACCCAACAGATTGAGCTCAATGATGTTCAAAAACAGATTCCATTGCAGAAACGCGACCCGTCACACTTGTCACCACCACATGTAACAACTTAGTTCCTTACTACATGGAAAGCGGATGCTCGGCCGCTACTTCCAGCCAAACCGCTGCAATGCACCCCGCCTTCGACCCGTCGTTCGACCTTATTCGACAATAACAAGCAAACACAACCAAAAAATCGTTGACTTGCTGCTAAAATGTGAACTTTGGCCGTTCATGATATACTCACACCGTTGTTAACACCGCATGATATAGACAAGGCAGAAGAAGAACAAAAACCGGACGCAAATAGTTTCAAGGTGTACTCCTTTGCCAGAGCAATCCATGCTGTCATGAACCTCAACCACCCAATACGTTCAGGAACGGACGTCGTCGCGGTAATTCCTGTTGTTATGTCTCCAGCCAATTGCTCATACAAGTATTCAGCTTCCTGGCATTGGTCTGAAAATCACAAATCGGATCAACGAGCACCTATTCGACCAATATGCCCAAGAAACCACCTCAGAAGCGAAAGGTGCAGCCCGATCGAGATTTTCGGGTAGTAAGCCGGTTCTGATTCTTGCGCCAGACTCAAAAGTATACCAGGAGCTTTTGAGGAATCGTGCGTTGGTTGTGTTGGGTAGCGTTCCAGGCATTGGGTCCGCACATTTCCTATATGCATTCATACACTTCCTGACGCTTTAACTCAGGCCCACGACCGCCAAAAAACTTGTGGATGCTGGATGTCACTCAATAAAGGATCTGAAATCCCCCGAATTCTCCTCTATGCTAACATCAAAGCAAGCTATGAACTTGAAATACATGGGTCATTTTGAACAGCCTATCAATAGACAAGATGCTGAAGATGTCATGGTCGGTCTTCTCTATTTCATATAAGTAAACGTAGCTGAAAGAAAATACAGGCATTCTGTCGAGCAGGTCTGGGTCCTGAGTTTGAAATTACCTTGGTTGGAGACTAGTGAGGCTATTTCAACTGATCTCTGCACCATTGCGCGACTTACATGCAAATAAGCCGAAGGGGCATTGAAATGTTTCAAGAAATTCATGTCATGGTCTCACATCCGGACTTCGTCCACGTTCCATTGCCTTCGGACCCTCCTCATATCCCTGCCAAATCTAAAACGATCATCAAAAAGAAATCTGGCCGGCGGAGAAAAGACGAGGAAGTACGAACCAATCTTCTCCACACCGATATACTTCCGCTTTTGCAACAACGTGGATTGATATCGGAAACTCTCTCGTGTGGGTTTACATCATGGCAAGGCGTTATTCGATTGCCAGGTCCAGAAGCAGGTTGGGGCAGCCGTATCCACAGGATATCTGCTGTGGAAAACAATGATGGAGAGTATCGAAAGATGTCGGTCCAGTGAGTACTCGTGAAATGCCTGTCCAACTGCTCGATTATTCATCCTATGGATCTAGCCTGGTGCCCCAGAAATCTCTTGGTTCAGCTCTTCTCTTCTTGACTGGAGATAACGAATTCCACAAGGATCTATCCACTCGAGCCCAAAAGCTTGGAATGTTATTCAACCAACACGGCCTTTGGAGCTGGAATCCATCCCAAACGGAATCATCTCCGCCTAATGCGGAGCCCCGGTCCTCTGTAGAGACAACGAATGATGGTTATTGGTCCCTCGCCAAATCCACCAGCGAAGAAGAGATATTCCAAGAACTAGGGATGGATTTTGTCGACCCCACAAAACGGAACTTCGCATTTGTTTCAGGAAAGCGTCGCGGCAAACGGACATCAAGTTCATACCATTAATACTTATGTCGAATGTAAACTACTGTATTCTTACCTAATGTTTTATCTTCTCGCCTGTTAATGGCCGCTATTTCAATCATCATCTACTTTTCTGAATTCCAACCTCCGTTCTGTCGATGGAAATCCTTTTGATAGTTTGGTATCACAGCACAATCTTGTCAATTGATTTCAGGTCCTGTTTGACCTGATCCCCAGTTATTTTTTGGGGACACTCAGATTGGATATTTCTACACGAGGTGGTGGCACCATCGAAATCAATACTTATCTCCTGCAAATTATCAATCACCAAGGAGGATTAATTATTACTCTTTTTATATTGGAAAGATTCGTGGATTGACTACATTTTGCTGATTCTACCTATTCGTTCCTTCGAGTTGTCGTTGAGAGTACATATTCAAAGCGGGCCAAGGCAAACATCACATCCTATTCGAGATCGCTCATCCTCCATCCACAACACACGAACCGGCTCCAATGCAGATTGAGGCGCCACTGCAACCCTGTCCCTCCAACCGTCACACCCTATTCGAGATCGCTCATAGTACATCCATGACACACGACGCGGCTCCAATCCAGATTGAGCTGCCTCACCTATTCGAGATCGCTCATCACCCATCCACGACAAACGAAGCAGCTCCCATTCAGATCGAGGGGCCACAACCCTGTACCTCCAGCCATCGCAACGACCCCATTGGGGTCTGCAGACACGCGACTCTACTTGGATCAACTCTACCAGGCTGCCGCAAACGCCAATATCACAGGTGTGATTTGTGAGATTACTGACCAACTCGTCAACAAAGGAGTCCAAAAATGCGGCCAACGCAAGCGAGTAACAGTGCCAGAGGCTTGTTCGGGCAATAAGAATGTGAATATGGACAAGGCTGGGCAAATCACGCGACAGGGCTATAACGGAGGAAACCTGGAAGCCCATGAGATCAGATTTGGATCAGATATATTTCAATAAATGATAAACTCACAAACATATCGAAGGCGCTCTGCTCATAGTCGTGTTCAAAATGGCCGCCGGATAACCTAGCGTGACTGTCCACAGTGAGCGTTAGTGAGCTCAGCTGCGTGCATTGCTTGACCGCATGGATGGCTTGGTCACCGAGACACCATCCACCTCCCAATCCAGAACAGATATTGAGAACCCGGAGTGTAGCAGCGTGGTTCGGGAGCACTGTTTCCCAGAATCGTCCAGCCAATGCGTCCTCTTGGAGTAAAAGCAAGGAAAGTTCCTGCAGAGCGCCAGAGTACTCAGGTTGACTAAGATGATTAAACAGCGTAGCACGAACACTGTGGACAAGAAGACGCCTGCAGAAGACTCGCCCCCGTGCCAAATCGAGGTAAACATTATCGTCCAGTGTAAACCCACACTCCAGTTCGAAAGAATGGAGGCCAATAATATGGCGGATTGGGTTCAGATCAAGTTGTGGGACTCGTAGTACTAGGTGCCGAAGTGGTAAGGACGTTGCTGATGGTACTTTGCTGAAAGGCATGCAACTTGAAGAAGGGTAATATGTACATGAATCGACAATGGCAAGGTGACTTAAGTCAGGGCTTTTACCAATCACCTGTTCCAGGCTGGCAAGGATTGAAGGCGTTAACGATCCCCCGACCGCAAGTTTTCGCAGCGCAGACAGGTGATCCAAGTGAAAGGCAGTGTTTGGGTGCTTCAATCCAAGTTGAAAATCGTCCATAAGTGGCAGGCTCGCAATTGCGTCCATAATGGGACCTGCTATCCAAAGTGGATCATCCGTATTCCACGTCCAGCTGGAGTTCGGTGAGAAAAGTAATAGAAGAAACATCCCATGCTTACGCGACGCTTTCAACACGTTTCAAGGTCGAAATGGCCTTGACGAGGTATTTCTTCATGCAAGTTTCAACCCCGTAATCATCCATACCCAAGAGATATTTAAGCCACCTTGGAGCGTCCTCAATAGGGGAAGTCGGCCTGAGACTCCTTATGTTCAGGCTTCGTGCAAACTCGCAAACGCGAGGATTCTCCTCTGCAAGTGTTCGGAGCTGACATATAGTTGTTCCATGTGGCTTGGCAGATATATCGATGACAACATAGCGGAGAACGAGAGATTCAGTAGCGAGATTGAATTGTGAACATGTGAGTCGTAATGACTTCTGGTCTCGGGATGGAAGCTGAAATTATGAATGAGTATTGATCATCATGTTGATGAGGATGTAATTGCACATTTCTTGCTATTTCCCATACAACTTCCGCAGAGGCGTGGTGGAATTTCATGGCCAGTTGTGATGTTGGAGGAAAATATATAAGTCCTTGAGCCATTACAAATCGATTGTCATTTGTTTATCAAGGTCTGTTACAAGAGACTACTTAAGTTAGTACTTACCTTGAGCCCACAACTTTGGAGTTCGGCTCAAGTTCTGAGGGAACTTCACTCTGCATCTACTTTTCTGAATTCCGACTTTGGTCGATGGCGATTCTTCTGATAATTTGGTACATACATATTGAGCACAATCTCGTCAATATATCAAATGAGTTCACACCCTGTTTGAACTGATCCCCAATGAGGAATACATTTTGCTGATTCTATCTATTCCTTCCTTCGAGTTGCCGTTGAGAAGACATGTTCAAAGTGGGGGAAGGCAAACATCACATCCTATTCGAGGTCGCTCATCAAGACCTCTCCACGGCACACGAATCGGCTTTGTTTGAGGTGCAACATCCAGGTACTTCCAACCGCCGTGACCACAAAGCCATTCGGGACTGAACACACGCGACTCCACTTGAATCAACATCAACTTTGCCAGGCGACTGCGTATGCCAATAACAAAGGTGCGATGCATGAGATTACGGGCCAACTGGTCAAAAAAGTAGTCCAAGAATGACGGCAGACTAAGCTCAACATCACGGTACCAGAGGTTTGTTCGGGCAACAAGAATGTGAATATGGATAAGTTTGGGCAATCCGTACGATAGTGTAAGGATGGAGGAAATCTGCAGTCCATGCGGGCAGATTTGGATCAGATATACTTAATATTTGCAACAAAGAATAAACTCACAATACGGTCAAAGGCCTCCTGGTCATAGTCGTGTTCAAAATGGTCATCGCTGAATAATCTAAAATCACCCGCCGAGTGCGGGTCGACAGTGAGCGTCAGCGACCTCAACTGCTTGCACTGCATGACCGCGTCGATGGCTTGGTCGCTGAGGCACCATCCACCCTTCACCCCAGAACAGACATTGAGAACCTGGAGTGTAGCAGCGTGGTTCGGAAGCACTGTTTCCCAGAACTGTCCAGCCAATACATCCTCTCGGACCCAAAATAGAAGCAAGGACAGTTCCTGGAGAGCGCCAGAGTACTCGGGTTGACTAAGATGATTAAACAGTGTAGTATGAACACTGTGGACAAGAAGACGCCTGCAGAAGACTCGCCCTCGTGCCAAATCGAGGTAAACATTATCGTCCAGTGCAAACCCACACTCCAGGTCGAGCGAATGGAGGCCAATTATATGGCGGATTGGGTTCAGATCAAGTTGTGGGACTCGTAGTACTAGGTGCCGAAGTGGTAAGGACGTTGCTGATGGTACTTTGCTGAAAGGCATGCAACTTGAAGAAGGGTAATATGTGCATGAATCGACAATGGCAAGGTGACCTAAGTCGGGGCTGTTACCAATCGCCTGTTCCAGGCTGGTAAGGATTGAAGGTGTTAACGATCCCCGGACCGCAAGTTTTCGCAGCCCAGACAGTTTGTCCAAGGGAATGGCAGCGTTTGGGTGTTTCAATTCAAGTTGAAAATCGTCGAGAAGCGGTAGACTTGAAATTGCGTCCATAATGGGACCTGCCATCCAAAGTGAATCATCCACATTCCAGCTGGAGTTCGGTGAGAAAAGTAAACAGAAGAAACATCCCATGCTTACGCGACGCTTTCAACACGTTTCAAGGTCGAAATGGCCTTGACGAGGTATTTCTTCATACACACTTCAACACCGGCGGAACCATCCACACCCAAGAGATATTTAAGCCACCTTGGAGCGTTCTCCATTGAGGAAGGAGTCGGCCTGAGACCCTCTATTTTCAGGCTTCGTGCAAACTCGCAAACGCGAGGATTCTCCTCTGAAAGCGTTCGGAGCTGACATATAGTTATTCCATGTGGCTTGGCAGATATATCGATAAGAACGCAGCGGAGAACGAGAGACTCAGTAGCGAGGTTGAGTCGTGAACATGTGAGTCGTAAAGACTTCTGGTCTTGAGAGGGAAGCTGAACTTCTACATCAGTCTCGATTACCATGCTTAAGAGGATGCGACCTCACATTTTTTGCTATTTCCCAAACAACTTCTGCAGGGGTGAATTGCATGGCAAAGTGTTGGAAGTCAAGAGCTGCGAGATACGTCATGAAACCGTCTAAGAGCTGCTCCTGAATCCCACCTTAATCTCTACTGCCATGAAACTCTTCTGCATCGTGGCGGGCGAAAACCAAGTTTTCCTAGTCGACGTGGATACAGACGACCGGATTGCAGACCTGCAAAACCTCATCTATGAGGACCAGCCGAGATTGCGTACATTGCGTCCCCGGCATTTAGCATTATGGAAGGTGAGCGGATTGACTATGCCACTCAATGCTGGAGCTCATTACTTTGTGTAGCTCAAAGAATCACTAACCATCCGACCCGCCGAAACCATGGCCACACGCCTAGAACAGTTAGGCACCGAGGTCTCGCAATATGCGGTCAAGCTCAAGGAACCTACCGATAAAGTGTCGGACTGCTTTTCGGATGCAACTCTGCAAGACCACCTCCACATCATTGTACAGGTCCCGCCTGGCGAGTCCGAGCACCATATCCTCTGACCCATTGATTTGCTAACACCACTGCATTAGCCAGAATCTCCCCAAGTTCAACTTCTAAGCGCTCTAAGCATTTGGACTCCACCGGTGCATAGCGCTTCACGATCTATTATCAACTGTCTGTGCCGATGCTGCCTTTGTCCTCTCTTACAGATGAACGTGATGTAAAGCGACCTCGAGACTCTGCATCCCACGCTTCGGATGTGGAAGATCTCAACCAGTTATGGAAGATGTTATGGGAAGGCGGCGTAAACCCCGTCAAAGAGGTAGCTGTTCAGCGCGGTTCTGACCCTCTCCAGGATACCGAGGTTCCAACAACGATGAAGGTACTGCATGGATTACCCAAATTGTTTGCTCCCAACGACATGTTTATACGGGACGACTATGAGAAGGCGTGGTCGATCATCGAAACAAAGATCGAGTCAGGGGATAACGCACTCGTTATTATAGGCCACCCTGGCATAGGTATGACCGAATTTTCGCTGCGAGTACGGGGGTTACTCACATATTTGTGTTTGTTTAGGAAAAACCATATTGTTGTACTATCTGCTGGCGATTCGTCTTTACAGGCGACAACCGACCATCTTTCAGTTCCTCCCGGATAAAATATTTCTCTTCCACGCCAATGGCGTTTCAGTTTCAGACGACTTCCAGGCCTTCTACTCGGAGGGCAGGTCTGAGGACATCTGGGCTCTGGTTGATTGCAACAGCGAAGTTAAGCGCCCTGCTCCAGCGCTCTGTGATTGTATTTCACCCTTTTTTCTTATTATGGCATCCTCTCCTCGCGCATCTAATTGGGACGATGTGATACATTACATGCCACCTATTGACTTCTGGTTTCTGGAACCATTCACATTGGTAGAACTCATCCAAGCGTCAGTATCTCAACTAGCCTTATTGTCAGGGTACTCACGTCATACATATCCCAGTCGCCAACTTCAAAAGTTTGAAAACACGGAGTCTAATATTCGAGACTTCTTCGAGATGTATGGTCCATCCGCCCGGGATTGCTACGCTTGGTGCTCAGATCTCACATCGTTCAGCACGATCGTCTCCGCCCAGGTCCGAAGAACGTCCTGGGATACGATAACGAAGGCGCTTACTGCTGGGGATGAAGGCGTTGAGCTGGAAGATGAGTGCTCTCATAAGATAATTCTTATTGGTCCTCAAGCAGACGACTCTTCCCTTCCGCGGATTCAAATCGTGACAAAACATGTAATTCAGATGCTGTGGGAGAAAGACGCAAACGAACACTGGCGAAATTATCGCCAACTTCACGGGACCTTATTCCACCACCATCAGAAGACCTTGCATTAAATTCACAAGTATAAGCTCGCACGAACCTGGTAGAGTCTCTCTTGGAGGATCCATTGCTATAAGCGTACTCAACCTTCTTGTGACTCTTCATTACGATCTTTGACCAAATCCCCCACAAATAACCGTGTTACAGGTTACACATGCAAGGAAACGATTAGAATCCAAAGACTCTTTCCCTTCATGCTTGCCCAAAACTTAAAACACATTATATTATTCCTAGGAACGATTGTGTTTTTTTTTTGCTTCCATTCTGCAGAATTTTTTACCAGAGATACCTGTGATTATCATGATGGCTAGGGTCTCTCCGGGTTTCTAAGTCTAAGGGCAGGTCAGTGTATACGACAAGATCGACTACATTGAATGAAAAAAGGTAGCCTGGGTAATCATATGTTCAATGTTGGAGGTGAGTAATAAGTACATACATTAAAAGGTCCGATGCCGCCGGGTTATTCGTATCGACTTGGATACAGACTGGTTATATCCATCGGGAAGGGCTGTGAAGATACTTGTACTCTTCGCGCGATCCGGACTTTGTGGATGCCACCGAGTTGGGGACCACCGTGCTTTTTTTCCATGAGTTTCGCATTTGAGCGCTTATTCCAAGTTCTCTTGGCGTCGAAGCCACGCAAAATGTCGCAGTTGCTTGGTGCGGCATGCTTGATAATTTCCGACGCCATATCGATCCTAAATGCATCTTGGGCTATGACGACGAAGGGGCTTCCTTCTGGTGCTGAAGTGATTGACATCATGGAGGAGGGCACCACCCACTTGTTGGTCCTCAACCAGCGGACTCTTCCTTCCGCGGATGCAAATCGTGGCGAAAGCTGCAAATCAGACGATGTGGGAAGTAGGATGCTTCAAATTTACTGCCAACTTTACAGGACCTTACGTCAAGAATCCGGCGAGAACACTCTTCGAGCCGGCCTTTCATCATCTGTTCATCAGGGACATACAACTCAAACCTTACCCCATGCCTAGAATCAGCACAGGGCCACGCAATTACCTGTATATCAATGACCGCTCGGTGCTCTCAGAAGACTTGGGCGTCAAACCACGGAAAAAATTGTGTTTGATCACAAGTAACCCAATAATCGCTCTCCTTGCTGATCATTAATCACTAACAACCAATCAGCGGTACTCAGACTTCCTGCGACTCCTTCATTTTCATTTTTGATCCAAATTCCCTCGGAGTAGTGACTTTGTTCCAGGTCACTACTGATGGGAAGACTCATGATCTCAAGCCCGAGGGAATCCAAGAACTGTGCGACCTTGCAAAAACGTTGGGAGTCAATAACTTGAAAATACGGTTTGTTGTTGTGGTCCCTGAAGGTACCCAGATGGAATGCCCAGTACTGCAGAAATTGATGCACGAAGGGATGGAATTGTATGCTCTCAATTGAGGTGACTCAAGAATATGCACTTTATGGGCCATAGTAGGCATTGACTTCATATTTCTAACAATCGCACATTACCTTTATCCATTGTACAGACATAGATTCTTACCAGTGCGAGGTGTATTCAGAAATATGTCGAGCGAGAGGAATATATGCAAGGAAACGATGGGAATGCAAATTCTTTTTCCATTGAGGATCATCAGGTAGTTGACTACACGTCAGGCGATAGACGGCATCATTCAATTTGCATGAAACAAGATCCAAAAGGACTTGGAGGACAAATAATAATGTGTAAAGAGAACCAACTATATCAGGTCATGTACATCCAGAGAACACGGGGAAAGAAAAGAGATGCGTGAACCTCTCGTTATGTTGTTCCACAGATTAGAGTATGAAGCGTAAAGAAAAGCGGAGTATCATCATGTAGATAAAAGAAAAGAGAAAAATGGGGAAACTCCGGACACAGTTAGAATTTCGAGAAAACACCCCTCCCATTGGGTACAGCAACAAAACAAAAAAAAATAACATTTCACTCTTGTCCAAAACCTTCTGTCTCCCTGCGGGGATAAGAGAGTTCATCAGCAAGTGAACTACAAGAATGAAGGAAATCCACATACTCGATAGCAAATAGCAGCTTCGACTCTAAACTCTCATAATCCTGATAGGGCGGCAGATCCAAGCGATTGAAGCACGTATGGCTCCTGGGCAAGCCATGCGGGTCCCCTGATTTCTCAATCGTGAACCGACGTGGACCATCTGAGCCCTGTAAATCTTTGAACCCGTTGACGGGCACGCGTGAAGTGCCCGTTGTGAATTGAAGCAAGCGCGATTTTCGCTCGGCCGGCCAGGAACGTATGCATTGCCAGAACCATTCGATCACTTGGTCGGTTTTCTCGTAGCCGCGATAGTCCGTGAACTTGGTCCAGTCGTCCCTAGGTGATCAATCATATCAAAACGTCAGTAAAACCGTGGACAGCGAAAGGAAATGCGTACATGTCTATCTCAGACATCCCACCAATCAACAACTCAAGCTCGCGTTCATCGAACACGTTTATCAAATCTCTGGGAATGAGTTCCAGTAGACCCTCCATGAAGGAGTCGAATTGCTCCTTAACACGCCTCGAAATCCGATATGCGACGTATGAATCCACGTATTCCTTCTTGTTTGCTTCCGTCACAGGAACCTCTTCACCTCCAGGCTTTAGCTCAATCGTCACCAACTCGCCAAATCGTTCCTCGGTTGTGGTAAAGGTCTCGTCTAGAACATCGGTGATGTCATTGTCCCTGAAAGAAGGGCGTCAGTCGATGTTTAAGAAATCGACAGATGAAATGTTGACTTACAACATCCATACTAGCGAGCGATGAAGCTCTGCATCGACGGCTTCCAGATCTGCCAGGGTCATGTGTTTTCCAAGGATCATCTTGTAGAAGCTCGGCACGAAGTATGCATCGAGGAAACGGCGATGAAAGATAGCGAGTCCAAGACAGCGACCAATGAACTTGAAGTAACTCAGATGGTCAGGATTAATCCCTGAAGCAGGGTTGATTTGGAGCGTGTAGTTGTCATGTGTCGAGTATTCGAACAATCCATAACTTGGGTTGAAAATTTCATGTGAGAGAAGGAAGAACCATTCTCTGCAAAATCTCATTTAGCGATATTTGACTTTGGATTTAGGTTGGACAACCCACCTGGAAACACCACCATAATCCAAACCATCTTCGCCTTCAAAGTTGACCATCAATCGCCGCTTGAGATCTTCGCCAGTCAAAGCCATAACCGCCCCATAACTGTCCTCTAACACGCGAGTACGTCTAACCTTAACCTCGCACTTTCCGGGAAGCACCCGCATTTTCGGCTGGCTCCTGAAATATACAACTTTCCGCCTGTAGTCGCGTTTGTACTGCGGAGCGTTATCGTCGAGATTGGGCGGCAACCTAGGATCGTCCCATGCCGTCGTCCGGGTGTTGTGATCAACGAAATATACACGTCCAGTTGATGTTAGTCGCATCTCCCATCCGGAAGGAAGGGGCCCAAGGTTGGGATTGGTTGCAGGCCTTGTCACTGCGGAAGGAGGGGGTTGAATCGCCCGTCGAGGATCTGTCCATGTCGTCGTTCGTGTATGATGATCAACGAAGTATGGTCGACCTTCTGGAGTACGACGCTCTTCCCAGCCGAGGGGTAAAGGAATGTCGGCATAGGTACCAGTCTGCGACGCCGGCGTGCTTGGGGCTGGAGATATTGCCGATGTGGCTGTGGGTGTGGGGTTTGCGCTTGGGGTGCGAGATGGTCCTTGCGTTGTTGATAATTGAGAGGTGGGTCTGCTGGTATTAGGTTGGGCGCCTGGGATACCGAGTTGAGGACGATGCCACGTCGTCTGTCTCGTGTTGTGATCAACATAATAGGCCCGTCCTTGAGCATCAGTTCGCATTTCCCAGCCTGGCGGCAATGGGTTTCCAACTTCATCATTCAAAACACGCCCTGCAGCAGGACCAGAGGTGGAAGCTGGCCGTGGGGCTTCATTTCGAGTTTGAGGAGAGTTAAAAGATGTGTTCAGAGCCAAATGGCTGGCGGACGGGCGGAGGGAAGGAGTGGACAGCGTGGTTTGAAGGATCCTGGAAGGATCTTCATCAACAGCAGGCTGCGGCATCGGGTTGGAGAGCCTCGCGCGTTCCGTGTGATTAGGATTTTGCATGGGTTGAATATTCTGCGGTCCGTATTCTTGAGTGGACAAATTGGGACGCTCGTGAACGTGCGGCACCTGCGACGTCAGGGAGAAGCCAAATTGAATTTTACCATAGACGGGAAGGTTGTTACTGGTCATCGAAAGGTCTCTTTGAACAAGCCCTAGTGATAAGGCATCAGTCAGAGCCTAAAGCGAAGATGTCGTGATTACCGGTTTGGCTGGTAGCAAGTTGCAAGGCATCCGCAGCAGAGATGTTGTACACACCAAGAAAACCTTTTGTAGAGAGGGTTTTTTAATTAGATTGGTAATGGGAAAAGATGGCAGATGGAAAGGTATACCTTGATCCCGTTTCTTGAATTTTCTGTGGTCAAAGATTTGGATGGCGATCATGGATGAGTGTCGAACTTTGCTATACATGAATTGTGAGATTTTAGAGTAACAGGGAAAAAATAAAAAGAATGCTCACACATCAAAGGATTCATTCCATGTGGGGGACAAGGACCGCCTGAAGATAGCGGTTGTGCTCGTTTGCTCGCCGTCGACGGTGAGGACCGCAAATGGATCGGGAAAGCTGAGGAGTTCCCGCTTGACCAGACCGCTCGCACCATACACTGACCAATACAAAGAGTTGAGTCAGATGGTTCGGAAGGGACGATAAGCGGGGTTGCTCACGGGTTACTTTGATAGAGCGCTCGGGATCATTCAATCTATGGTGGAGAGCATGAGAAGACGGAGGAGAAAGGTGATTGACATGGTATCTGCATACCTGCTTGAGCTCGCCATTGGGGTCAGGGAGAGAGACGCAGCTGGGAACGACGAGCCCGAGGGAGATGGTGGGTTCAGGATGGTACTGAGATTGGAGAACACTCCCTACAGTCACCATGCGGTGACACAGTCGCTGTGTCCACGTGCTTTTCAATTTTGCACAGCTTTCTCATCGCTTTCTTGCCGACCACACCGACGCTTTGACTAATTTTATTTAAGGTCAATCCCATTATGTCTTTCAAAGCAAAAAAGCAAGCTCTCAAGGCCCTCGCCGGCGCTTGTCCGCAAAGCGCCAATGCAGCGCTTATTCACAAAGCGCCAATGCGCCGCTTGACTATTTTTCCGTTAAGTAGGCATGCTGCAATTTTTATTTTTTTCTGTCCTCTCTCCAAATGTCGACCCCTAAACCACTCTCGCAAAATGTTCAGGGACGCCACATTACTCGTCTTCCTTTGCAACCCCAACCTCGGTTACCCTCGACCAACAAACTTCTCAGCAGTATTGCCCTGTTAGAGAAGGCGCGGGCCGTAAAGGATCCCTTGGAATTCCGTAGTGTCGCCTGCGATTACTCGACTGCTATGTTGGCTTTCAGGAATCAAGTACCTCAGATAGCTGGCCTCGATCTGGAAAATACCTTGTTTCTCTCGGCTCTAATTGCGTTGAAACGACAACACCTGCATTTCATGGATTCATTTTTTAGCATGGAAAAGGAAATCTGGGACGAAAGGACGGACATCTGCGTTCAATCCTACAAGTCTATGCACGACGCGTTCGTTCGGCTGGTTTCTCTTATCAAGCTTTTACTCAAGGAACTGCCAGCACTACCCATGCCTTCATCCAAGGTATCTGCGTCGCTTAACCAGGGCTATGTTTCAACAATCTCTGCGCCCACCAGGACTATCTGCGATCCACTACTTATTCTTGGTTCATCTTCTGCAGCTGGGGCACATCTCATTGAAAAGAACAACTCGGCTGCGTCTGACTTCAATTTCACCACCAGCGTAAACCTTCTCTGCTCGAGCTTTGGGCCCTTCAATTCTAGTTCCATGACCTTGGTCGTTGACCCTCCAAGCATCAACCCCTTTAGGCTATCGTTCCGCAACGCACTGGGACCATCGACGCCTCGCTTAATGCTTTTGAACCGAGTTTCCACGTTCATCTTCCCTGTCGACCCCACCGACGCCGAATCTGATGTCGAGATGCCTCTACCCATCGACATGGATCTGGATGTGACGTTCGACACAAATACAGGCGAACTTGATAGCGCGACTCTTCGTGCTCTCGTCTGTATCTTATCCTCCCAGGAAGGCATCATGCACACTGAATTAATCGCGATGGTGTTTACCTGTTTCCGCTACTTCTCCACTCCCGACGCGTTCTGGTTAACCCTGGTCGAGGAGTACTCCAAACAGCGCCCGGATGGCCTGAACGCGGCTCAAATTCGAGTCTGGAAGAACAACGACCTTTTGAGGCGCATTCGAGTGACAGAGCTTCTTCGCATTTGGCTCGAACAATACTGGAGCTCGACGCACGACGCTGAACTGCAACCTCGCATACGTGAGTTTTTCAATTACCGCCTCCGCCCTGCCGCCATCGATAATAGCTTGAAAGCTGCCATCTGCCACGCAATTTACACGGTGCAGGACCGAACCGACAACCAGAGGTTCGCTGAGAAGCTGAAGAGGCTCGCAAATCGGGCACAGTTCTTCAAAAACTGTGAAAATTACCCTCCGACTGGCTTCAAGTTTCCTTTCAACGTGCGCCACCACTACCTTTCCACCAACGCCACTGTGCTTTCTTCTTGTTACACAGAGCCCGGAAAGGACGAGCTAGCCCGGCAGCTGAGTTTATTGATGTCGACCAATTTCCGGAAGGTCATACCTACTGATGCTATCGAGGTCTGGCTCACGCACGACAAGCCGAAAGCCCAGCGGAAGTCCGTAGAGGCTGTCTCGAATTTGACGTTGTTCGGGGAGATGTTGTCGATGTGGGTGGTTGATTCCATTATCAATTGTTCTACAGGCTCTGAAGGTCGAGTCAGCATGATATGTTTTTGGATCGACGTAGCTATGGTGTGCACCATCATCTTATTCTGAAGTCGATTACTAACGGCTCGATTACTCTAGTTATGCGATCGATATCGAAACTTCAACGGTGCCGCCTATATCTCCTCTGCAATCCAGAACTCTGCAGTCAGCAGAATGAAGTCAACGGTCCTTGTAAGTGTATCCTCAACACATCCTACTCACTTTTTGCTTACTATCCACTTGAATCTTAGGCTGTGCCCAAGGCCAGCAAGCTTAAATTGCATGTATTAGAGAAAGCCTGCCGAACTGAATATCGTAGCAGGCCCGACACCAAGTGGTTGCCAATTCTTCCCATGACTGGTCGGTTTTAAAATTTTCTCAACATTGATACCCTCCCAATCTCACGATACCTACCTACTTTATAGCTCACTTGACCAAGATGCTCATCATTCCGCCGCGTACCCCGAAGCCAACTCCCATGCCAAACCACATTCAACTCCATAAATACTGGATGTTCATGTCCATAATCACGAGTAGGTTCTAACGTCATCCCCAGTATTCCGACCTTGACTGACAGCCTATAGCTTTGGAAAAATCTCAGGTGCCCTATACCTTCACAAAATATCTTCAATTCCAAGAATGGATACTCGGACAGTTGTCTCGATTCTACCACCGCGACGCAACACAGGGAGAAATCATTTATGGAAGGTTCTTCAATGACAGGTTCGTGTAAAATGCGCCATTCCTAAATCCCAGTGCCGCTGATCTTATTTTTCCTTGCGCAGCAAGGCCAAAGAACCTACCGAAGAGCGGCTGTCCTCCATCGAGATCAGTGAGACTTGGGGCTATATGGCATGCGGCAAGACATTCAAACGGATCAAGTTTCCAGTTGAAGAAAACACGAAATGAATTCGCACTGCTTCGATTGTAATCCGTTAAAGGTGTCAGCATCAATCGTACAGATGACCGATCTCAGTTCGACACTCGCATTTGGTTCTCAAACCCCTCAGTCTCTTTGTATGTTTTATCTTTTCAAGTTTTTCAACGCTTGCCTGACTCAGCTTCGTCGCTTGAAACCCATGTACCCATGCTTTTTTCCCTTTTCCGTGTTGATCCCCGCTTATGATATGCCCCCAACTTTATGTATGACCATGTTTATGTTGATGATGCTACAATTGAAAATGTGTTGCTTTAACTCAAAGAAAAGGTGCAAAAGTGACGACTCTGACGACTCCCATCTTTGCCCAACTGTTCGTTGAGGTCTTCGTTGGTATCGCATAGATTGTCACCGAATACTCGTCGTGGTGGATTATGGCTCCAAAGCAAAATGAGAGGACTGATGCATAATTTTATGAACATTCTGATTTGTGGTAGACAATCGGATGTTGGAAGTCATAATGCATGCCCATAGGGAATCATAAAACGAGCACCTCAAGAACGTCAACCACCACAAAAAAACGATTAGGCCCGAGCAGCCTCGATCCGTCTCCTGGCAACTTGTCGGCGGTTGAGTCCGGCAAGTGAAACAGCTGATGATGGGATGTCGGTGGCCTTCTCAACTTCGGTCTCACTGGCGCTGAGGATGATCTCGACGTGACAAGGGTGTCCCTGGTAAGGGTTGATGCGACCATGGGCACGATATGTGCGGCGGCGGGTTTTCTTGGGCGTGAACGATTAAGATAAAGAAAGGTTAGGGAAATTGAACTTTTTAAAACTTACGGGAGCCTGCTGCACAACAATGTTTTTGATGGTGAGTTCTTCGACATCAATGCCTTTGGCGTCAGCGTTTGATTCGGCGTTTTTCAAGAGGCGTGTGATGAATTTGACGGATTTCTCGGGCCCACGACCTACGAAGAACACAGAAGTTCAAAGGACGAATTTGAGTTAAGATCAGATGTGACATACCTTGAGTCGCCTTGAACTCCTTCGCCTGGCTTGCCCTTCCAACACCTCCAGCGAATCTTCGGTAAGGGATCACTCGCTTGTGGTCCTTTACGTCGCCGAGGTAGGCATAAGCCTTATTTAACTTCATCCCTGAAATTGGTATTTAGTCCGGCATGTCCAACCACAGTACGGACATAACATGCCTGAGAGGGCAGCGGCGACTTCTCTCATGTTCTTGAAGTGCGTTCGGAGGTACTCGCCATGGGCGCGGGCGGCTGTAGATTGGCTTCGTTAATACGGGTACTTGGCACCGATGGGTAAGATGGACCGTACTTTTTTCGGGGTTTGTCGCGAGCGCGGCGGCGGCGTAGCGCACTGTTGGAGCAGGACATCAGGATTAACGTTGAGCAACAGGGCAGACGGTCAGCACTTACCCATCTTGAAGTTGTCAGTTGTCGAGCCCACTTTCCACCGAGATTGGAGGAACCGCGTGAACCTGTGGCTTGAACCTTATTTTCACAGTTCATGGAGATATCCGAACGCTTGCATCACATGACTCCCGCGCCTACTTAAGGCTCTAATAGTAAAATGACGCTGCTCGTTTCTAATGGGTATCTTTCGCTTGAAATACAGTAATGTACAATGATGGATGTAGATGAAAAGCAACGGTACAAAGTCCATAGGTGCAGTGAGTGAATGTCGATAGAAATTGTCCTCGGAAAAAAAATATCACACAGACACAGAAAAACCTACAATCTTCGTCAGAGGTTGAAGATTGATGGTAGGTTGCTCCACTGCAGCGTTAGGCACCGTTGCTGGAGGGTCCAACCCATCGTCTTCCGATTCATCGCTTTCCGACGGTCTTCGCGATTTGCCTACTCGGCCAAACACACTCATCCGGATGGTGTCCGTCCGCGGGGGTTTATACGAAGGGGAAGCCTTTAGTCGTTTGGCAGCATTGTTTAAGGCATTGACCAAATCTTGGTTCATTTCTTGATGGAATAGCTCGACAATGTATCGTCGGACGGGGAGGCGATAGCGCTGTGTTGACATTATGTGCACGGCTCTGTAGAACATCTCAGGGGTGGAAAATATCCCTCGCGTATCCGGTCGTGCTTTTAATCTGTGGCAAAGTAAGGTTGACATCCTGATGTATTGAAAATTGGAGGCATACCTAGCCAGTGACCGTGACGCTGCATTAGCGATGACTGTATTTGCCAAGTTCTGGATTGCGGTAATAACCTCAATCTCGTATTCAGCAGTTGGAGGCAAGAGTCGATTTTCGGGTTTGTTTACGGGGGTGGCAGTCCACGACGGTAACTAATTCATGATTAAGAACAGAATCCCTTGGTGCTGCTTAACAACTCACAAAGATGAATCTCTCGATGTCTTCTGGAATGCACAACCCAGTAGGAAGGCCAAGTGGTGATAATGTTGCTTCCCAGTGGTAGTCGTCGAGGATCTCCGCCCCTTGAGAGGTTGAAGAAATCAGACCAAGAACGAAAAAACAGGTCCTGGAAAGAATGCAATATGTAAGTTAGGAAAACGGGGCCGAGAGGGAACGCACCCTCGAACGGATGGAATAGGCGAGTTTTCCGCTATCTCCAAGATTGATGGGATAATTTCCTCTTCTTCGCAAAAATGCAAACCGCCTTCCGTCGAGCCTACATTTCCCTAGCAAAAGGGTGAACCAGAGAACGCAACCTGTAATGTGTCAAGACTTACCACTGCCCAAAGTATACTCTTGAGCTTCGAAATGAGATCTGCGTCCTCACTTTCGTTTCCATGAAGCCTAATGAACTGGGAAAATTCGGCAAAATGACCCTTTTCTTGCAGGACCTGACAACCGAGCTCTGTCTTCGCCATTTCCCCGTAAAAGTGAGCGGGAACAGTTCCGTCGAATTCCCTTGGAAGGATTTATCACAGATTAGATAGGGCTTTAAACATGGTGAAGGACTTACAGAAGGTCCTCGTCGTCCTCGACGACGTTGGAGAAGTTGAAAACCTTGGCAAGGAAAACCTCGACTTCCACAACATAGTCGATGTTACGCCCCTTTCCGAGAATCAGTAGGAATTCAATGGCGAATAGAACGATCACCAACATTGAACCAAGCTTCCATTTCCCGATCAATATAGCCTGCATCATAAAGAAAGCGGAAACCCATGGGTGTCGACATAAACCTGCAATACATTAAGCAATCGATCATTAAACCAGAGCGAACACCCACTTGAGCAGTAAACGATGTCCAATTTCGCCTAAGTGATCCATCGTCGGCTGCATCTCAACAACTAGTTGCAATATTTCCTTGGAATCACAGGCTTCCTCCAGAAATTCAACCGCAAGTTCGCAGACCTCGGGAGATGGGTCATATAGTTGAGTGAGAAGGAGGCGCAGTGTCCATGCATTGGCATTTGGAATAAGAGAGCCTAGATGGCGTGTCGCGTAAAGTCGGATATGCTGCGGCACACATGAAAACCGGTTTGTCAAAAAAGCTAAATGAGACCTGCCTTGTAAGTTGAGGTTAGAGCCTTCGAGAGAACGATCCTCGGGTGGCCATCGCTAAAGAACAGTGCATGAGAGATTGCACAACAAATTTGGGTTCAACATACATGCTATAATCTAGATTCTCGATGATACCCTTGATGAGGTCCTCTCTGCTTCGCAATTCACTTAAATGATAAAACGCAGTGAAGACCTTGAACTTTTCTAGTAACCTGAGCGGAGGAGTTAGCAGCAGCTTCCGTGTGTAAAGGTCGGAACAAATGTACTCGATGCCCTCCTTGAGTCTACTCAGAGTCCCAAGCATCTCGAAATATCCATACGTTAAAGTTTCCGCCACCCTCTTTTTGGAAAAGATAGGGTCGGAATCGGGTACGCCATTGAACTGGAATGAAGTGCAGTTAGGAGGAGGAGAATGAGAATAATTGGAGCTGACTCACCGGATCCAATTGCGCGAAACTTTTCACAATTTGGGCGAGAAGTGAATCTTCTGATGAGAGATATCGGACGCCATCTGGGCTTGCCATCAAGGTATTCAGGAGTGAGCAACCTAACCTCACCCAGCGAACGTTGGCCTTACAAGTGATCTGGGTCAATTTAATGTCCCGGGGGGAAAAGAAAGAAGGCATACCCGAGTTCGTTTGATATCGGAAAACTGATGGCTAAAAGGATGGAAGAACGACATCAACCGGCGCATAAATCTCGAACCCCGGATCGCCTCTTCCATTCGCTTTGGATTCAGTAGTGGGCCATCGATGATTTCTTGGAGAGTCTCAAAGTTCCACTTTGTGTAATCTTTGGTAATTGTGACCTGAGGATCGATGAGATTTCCACGCCCCGAGAAAATAGTCGGAGGTACCTGTGTCTCCAGCAGACAAGTTTGGAAGGCTTTGTCGTCCATTTGCATGCTCATCTTCAATTTAGTTTGCTCGACTTGTCGTTGACCACGCCGCACTGCATCTTCAACGGAGTTTGCCCTTTGGTCGAAATCTTGCTCAAATGGATCCATGCATAGTTAAAGTGGCGTACCTGAGTCTCGAACCCTTTACAGCTCCCGTGGTTTCCAGTCTTGCTCTATTACGGTTAAGGCTATCAATGGCTGATAACGCTGAAGTTCCAACGATTCTGTTCTCTCCGTGCTTGTAGTCCGTGGCCATACAGAAAACATCAGGGATGGCCTTGAGAGTATACCGACGTGAGATGCTATAACTGCAATAACCATTACTCATACCTGTATCCTGGCAGCAAGAGACAGAGGCAGAACCCGGTTGGCCATGGCTAACACTTCAGCCATCAACAACGTCGCTTTCCGAGATAGATTTGTGCCAATCGTCGATTCCTCGAGCATGGCGGTGAGGGCCTGGTACCATTTAACTTAGAGACGTAATTTCAACAGATTGACACAAACCTCGCAGAGTCCTGCATTAGTGAGAATGGCCACCAGTAAACCAAGATACTGATCCGTTAGTTTCAATGTGGCAACCGGTCGTTCTAAAAGGTCATGACGCTCCTGGCGGTGTTCGGAGGCATCCCGCGACTTCCTGTACACTATTTTATGGGGTTTAGAAAACGGTGGGATGAAGAAAATTATGGATCATACTGGTTAACCTTCTTCCGTCAATAAAAGTTTGGTACCAGGCGGGCGCCTTGATATTCAGCAAGTCAAAAAACATATCCAGAATTATTTCCTACATTCTGTTAGCCAGTTGGCTTGTTGAAAGTAGTTAACTCACCCGATTCTCCAGAGAAGGAATTTGCAGGGTATTAATGAGGGATCGAATGGCACGCATATCATCCATACAAAAGAACATCAAACCTGGAAAGTATGTATTAGCAATGCCAAGCTAGCTGCGTCGATGGCGCACCACTCCAGGTTCGTAGCATCAATTGGACTACTTTCGTACAGCCTCTCATTCTTTCTGCGTGATCAGGTCCCTTTCCATAGGCATCTGTTATGGCTGAGAGTGCCATCTCAGAGGAGGTCGGCAATCATCTAAGCGAAAATCACTATCAAACATACCTCCAAATCTGTCCCGACTTGGATATAGGCACGAGTGCGAGGACAGTCGACCAAGTGTAAGAAAACAGAGGCCAAAATCGGAGCTATCTCAATGGGACCCTCTCCCAAAACATGTAACAAAAAGCGAATTATGCCAGTTCTCGAAGCGAGATCAATGTCAATAATCACTAGAAAGGACATTCAGTAAAAGAAAAAGGGATTGCATAAAATCATAAAACGGACAAATTTCAGCTAGTGTTTGAATGCAAATCAGTCGAAATGGGTCTTCGGGGTGCTCAGCAACCGCAATGATCGATCGCATGACTGCCTCCGATATTGGCACTGAACCTGGACCACTCTTCATTTCTGGATCCCGCCGCACGGTGCCAACTTCGACGATAATTCGAATGAGCTTGATAACTTGTTCCTTCTCCACTGCATGCTTGTTATCGCGCAATAGAGCCCTAGGGTAGTATCAGTGTAAGTTTTGAATGCACGAAGTTAAGAAAGACGAGCTCACTTCAGTATGTACCAGTCCAGTGCATCCCCCAATCGACTAACTGTATCCTTGTCAACCAATGAATGTCGGATCACTCTGTAGGCAGCAGCACGGCATTGCATCGAACACTTATCCCCAAAGCATGGTAAAACCCTAAAAAGCGTAAGCTAGAGTGACGTGAGATGACGAAGCACGATGCTCACGCTTGAAGAACATCAGTAAACTTGAGCTCGTACCGAACGCGCATATAGCGTCGTAATATATCAATGAGCCTCGACATCGTCTCTATACGTTGGCCATTCAATTCCACAGCCGCAGAAGAATATGTGTTTGATTTAGACGACGAAGCCGATGAGAGGTTGGCCGACGTCGAAACGCCTGAGCGGGTATAGGATTCCAGATCCTTTATGCAATTTGTAGCTTGTTGTAGCGCGGATCTGAAGTCTTCTCCGGCTGAGAAACGAAAAGCACATCAACGAATTGCAAACAGTGAGGAACCAAAACTCACTTTTGTCCCCGCCTTCTCCAGGGATTTTGATGCTCGTAGTTGATCCGTTTTTGGGTCTAGCGTTTCTTTTAGCAGCGCCAGGCCCAGTTATAGATGGTTTCCCTTTGGCTCGTGAGGATTCTTCAGTCGCGTGAGATGTATTCCGTCCATCGAATGTAAATGGCACTTACGCAATTCAATACGCTTTGTTATTGCGGTGATTTTGTTTTTGGCCATATCCAGCTCCGATTCAACTTGCGCCCGTTGAAATTCCTATATAGGTTGCATAAAAACAGCCCGGAGATAAATTAGGTAGACTGACGGTCAAATTCATGTTAAGCAGGTTCTCCGCGCCCTCCTTGATTCTGTTCTCCAGAACAAGCTGGTCATTGAGAGCATCGACCTAAGAGCAATAGATTCGTTGCGCCTTAGCAGCAATTTCGCCAGCGGTACAACGGAGCACAAACCTGCTCGGAGGGGTCCATACCGTCCAGTTCTGCGAATGAGAAGCCGGCATCTCCATTCCAGGTGTTGACCAGGGTTGTGTTGGATGATGGACTCGTTGTGTTAGGGCCAGCCACTGGAGGCACGGCCAAGTGAGTGGGCATCTTGAGGCGACCAGTGACTATTGCAAGATGATCGTGTCTGAAGGGCTTCAGTAACCAGTTGCTGCTGCCCGATATTGAAGAACGCGCTCCACGTGATTTATCACGTGAACATTACATTCGACGCGCCCCGATGTTGACAGTCACATTGAACAGCACTGAACCATTGTTCACATTTGCGGACTCCAATCATCTCTGATATCATGGAACCCCCACGCTCGAAAAGGCACTACAGTTTAGAAGAGAAGAGGCAGCTCATTGCCAATCTTGATATTGAAGGTTCGCAATTCTTTCGGAACTAACGCTTTCCTTACCCTCTTATGTGATTAGTTGCACATCGCAATCGCCAGTTCGAAGCACGACTGGCCGACACCCTGGAAAACTTCAAGCGTCATCAAGAGGGCCAGGTGTCGCGCATTCCAAAACAAGTCCGAAACATGACAATGCGGGAATTTGGAGAAAAATACGAGGGCAACATACAATCCGCTTTGAGAGGCTTCCAGAAAGAGAGGCTGACTGCGGCCGGTGGAGATGCTACGCTTGGGGAAATTGATAAGAGCATGCGGAAGAGAAAGTGGGTGGCCAGTCAGGAGGCAGAATCGGAGCTTTCTGGATCGAGGCAGCCCAAGGAGCCAGAGATGCAAAGAGCGATGAAGAACGGTCCGTCGTCACTTTTCTCCCCAGATCCTAGCCAACTAACACCCAACCTAGCTCGAATGCAACCACCGTCACCTCAGAAAATGGCCGGATCCTCCACAGGACCGGGCACTGCCCAACGTTCCCGTATGCTTTCTGGGACAACGAAAACACCTGGCACGGTATGACAATGTGCAGACCACATCCCCATGTCTTTGTACTAACCTACTTAATCGCTAGGCAAAAACCATGGCCCGGGTTGCACAGCAATTCACTCCCCAAAAGTCGCGACCGCCATTTAACAACACAACATCCACTTACAATCCCCGTCCCCCATCACGTCCAGCTTCCCCATTAAAGCATCAGTCATCCAATCCAAATGTCGGTGCGCAAGGACAAATCAACCGTATTCCAAGCTCGAGCTTCAATCCAACATTGCCTCCAAAAACTCCAGCATACCCTGCTCATAATAATCAACCCAACACGACAATGCGATTACCGAGAAAAGATGAAAACATGCTGAGTATTAACGGGTCACCCCTTGCCAATCCTTACGAATTTGGTCTAGGTTGGTTAGAGGGGTTGAGATGGCGCAGATGGAGACAGAAGACGGAGAGTCGCAGGAAGAGCATGGCTACCAGAATGGTAATACAGGAGGCCGAACCCTCAAACGATCCAAAAGCAGCATTATCATTCGAAGAGATCCCTCAGTGGCATTACCCCCTACCTCGAACGGCTTTCATTCGCGGACAGATTCTCAAGCAAGCTTCTATACCGCATCATCTCAAGCAACGTCATCCTCTCATTCAAGGGAAAATTCTCGAACAGACGAACCGACTCTTTTGCAACCACAGGGACCTTTGGACGCCTTCAGGTTCCCTTCAACACGGCCCAACAACACTGAAGCCACACCCCGTCCTCTTCCTCAACATACCCGGTCATTCTCTGCTTTGGTAGCCATTCCAACCAAAGACGGACACCTTCTAGAATTCGATCCCTTACAGACCTCTCCAGGAGCGTTGGATGCACTCGAGGGCATCTCAGATAGTGCCAAGAAACAAGCTAAAGCGGAAATGGGACGGCTGATACAAGCTACCGTGGACAAATGGAAAATTCGGTAGCCTGTGTTTGATCCCCTAAAATTAATCTGTGGACTTTTTCGTGCTTGACTTCTGCTATTTATTTATTCATCGCGCAATAGCTCTCACTTTCAATCTGACCAGTGTTCCTGATTTCTTGTAGAACCCCACTGTACTCGTAATGAACACATGCAAGATGCTCGGTTAGGATTCCAACAACTCTATAACGGGGCCACGGTACTGATGGCCGTCTGTATTGCGCACACCAACAAGTATGGGGGCCGACTGCAATCGTGCTTTCTGGTTTGGATGCAATCTATACACGGACGAGTCACGAAAAGTCCAAGAATGTATCGCAGGAGAGCACTTGCCTTGTAACCTGTTGGTCTAATTCCAGGAAATGTACTACTGGGATAGCCCCAATTGCAAATCCATGTCCCCTCGTCAGTGAATAATGTCCTGTTGTCACATAACCAATGGCGGAAGTTTGACACGGAACAGTGTCTGTGAGTTATTGAAACCTGTCAGCCAATGATTTAGTCCCTCTTGAACAAAGAGACCAACCTCAGTTTCCTCTGGAATTTCTTGTCCATGCGCTACCCCAGCGGATCTCCGGATACTGAGGATCTTTTCCCATTTCCCGTATACATCATCGGACAATGAATGGAGGATAGCTAGGTCTTTGGGGGACCCTCTGGAACACATGGTAATCTTGACGGTGATCAAAGCGCCTTGAAGAATATCGGCAGCCTTGAAAGAACTTGGGAAAGGACTATGACCACGTTTTACGCGCAATCGATTTATCTCTGAGAGGAGTACAGCACCATGGTTAAAAACTGAAGACATCTTGGCAACAATGTTGGGTACGTCGAACCCTCGAAACAGCCATGGTCTGACGGTTGAGCTGGTTGACTGTAACGTCTCTCGCTGGGTTGAGACAAATTTGACCTCGCCTTCTGTGGTTTCCTCTCTGATTTCCGGTATGCCAAGGACAGTCTCCCAAACGGGGCGCCAGGGATTCTCGATAGCGAGCTTGTCGTAGTTAACTCGTTTTGCGGGGGGCTTCCTTTCCCAGACCCCTTTTTCCTGCCTTTCTCGGTCCAATGCATATGATTGGTAAGGCTGGGTAAATGGATAATCGCGAGGAAAGTAGGCCGTTCCGGCTTCGTAGGCTTGAGTTTGTCGTTCAAGTTGACCAGCGACACGGGTGTTCGTAAAGACGAGAGAGCTGAAAAATGCCATCGACCACCCAGCCGGGACAATGAGGGTCCAACCGTGTAGAGCCTGGCTGTCTGTAGATTTTGAAGTTTCTACCGATCGCTGGATGAGCAGCACTGGTATGGTGTCGTCGAGGCGGGTTGAATTGAGCGGCATGCCCGGTATCTCACTCTAGTCAACTCGGAGGGTTATTAACTGGATGCTTGTTCAATAACAGCATGGGCCTACTTTGGCGCGCCGCTCATCGAGATCTTTTTTCTTGAAGCGAGGCTTTGCGAGACCATTTCGGACGGTATCATCCCATATTTCGCATTCTGCTAAATGAGAAGAAGGGAAAATAAGTGTCGTTGGCGGGATAGGATTTGGGCAATGCGTTGCTTTGGCATTCTTGGGTGGGAACCTACGGATTTTTTTTTTTAGCGAAAATGAAGGCATGACGAGGGAAGGGCATACTTCAATCTAGGATCATTGACTTTGAAACCAATGATCATGCCGCGGGGTATTGAACCAGCACTTTGCAGATTTGTCAACGATGACCAAAACTGACATCAGGCTGTCAGTCCTCGACTTTGATTATGAGTACAAATAACCTGCCTGTTGAAACTCTCCTCTCTGTTCCGAACGGACTGGCGAAAGAGCGCCTTTAATGACTTGGCTTGCTTTAGGCCCCATGATTTCGAATGCATTTAAATGACCCTTGAGATCGGAAATTTCCAGATTAACCTCCTCTGCATTGTCTTGGCTTGCTTTCCGATTGGCAAGCGTTTGTGAAGCTGCCTCCCTCAGGGTATCAAGCACCTCAGTATGTGCGGAAGGGTGAAATCGCAACCAAACGGATCGAGCCACCATCGAATCCAGCTGTTTTGATGGTGGATCACTGCCAGCTTTGGCCTTTCCTTTATTTTTTGAAGGAAGAGATTGTCGCGAGGTTTGTGTTTCCCTCTCTTTACTTGTACGCTGTGTATGTGGTTTCCAGATGATTGTCAAAGGCGCAACCAAATCATAAGGATATGAGCCTGGTCTATAGATGCATGTTTCAAGAGTGCGGGATCCAGTCAAACACCTGGCAATAGAATGTGAGGGACTGTCATGTTCAGTAAGATGGTGCTAACCTTTTAGAACCTGGTCCTGCTGCCTGGGGATCACAGCATAACTCCAACATTATGATTATAATCTTTTCGGGGCCTCTGATTTCTACACAAGAATAGTATGATGCGTCATGTAGAATCGAACCGCGTACTGAAGCGCGATGTGAGGGCCGATAGGATTTCTCAGTTGGCGATATAGCCTGCAACGCTCGCTCTTAAATACAGTCATAATGAAGGTTCAAATCAGTACATACCAAGCGATATCCCCAGATATTCTCCATATGCATTCGTTTTGCATGCCACAGGTGGGTTTCAAGCCAGGTCTTGTTGCCTACACCAAGTTAAGAGTAGAAAACAGGTCAAGCAGTGACACATACGCTGACGCTTGAGAAATGAAGCTGTCGGATCGATGCGCCTGTTTTTTGCACCTCTAGGCATTGCCCGTCCCAGGGCCTTCTTTCGAATTGGGTCCATCTGAAGAAATGCATCAATGGATACGAAAGGTGACAAGTCACGATACTGACCTCTGCTCGTGCCCTGTCCCGAAGCCTCAGAGGAACTCTTCGGACATCATGACTTGCTGCTCTCCGACGAAGATGACGAGGAAGCGTCTGCCAGACTCGATAAGATGAACTTGCACTAACAAAAAATTAAACAGGATGACAAGAGGAAAATTAGTGGAAGTACTAACCTGGCGGTTTTCATGGCTTTGTGCATCGCATCAATTTCGAAAGCGCGTGCCTGAACATAGAAGGTCATTTATCAATTGACAAAAGGATAAAGTAGATCCACCTCAATGAAATGTTCAACATCAAGCGCGGCAGGTAACCCGATAAGGCCTACGAAAACACTCGGTTGATTAATTGTTATCGGTACAGAAAAAAGAGGGCGTACTGTCTTTGGCTTTCGAACTCGAAGGTCCAGCAACAGCATTCGAGGTCATAGCAGAGGGTTGCACTGCGATTGTGCGTGCATTAGACACTTTGAGTTTCTTCTTTTCTCGTCCAGTCATTTCATCTCCGGCTTCACCATTCCTGCGTTTCAGGGCCATGACCTCTTGGTGGCTCTTCGATTCGATCAGGCAGTATGAAAATCCGCAAATATGATGTGTCTTTCGCGTTTGGAGAGAAGATGGCGCGCGGTTGAAACGGAAGGTAAGTATAGTGATATTGGTCACGTGCCTTAAGTAACGGAGGTAATCGTTTCACGAACAGCGATTTCGGAATCACAATTCCTTTTACATAGCTCTCGCTCGGCTCTCGCTCATTCAACCTAATACTTTCATAATGGCCTCGTTAGCGCGTTCGCTGGCTTCAAGAACGACCCTGCGTCTCGCCCAGTCTCGCAGTCTGACCACAACCAACATCGTTCGAAATGAGGCCACGTCCAACCTTGGGACAGTTCAGGTGCAAAAGAAACCTATAGGCGGATTCCGGGGAGGGTTCGTTGATTCTTGTCCTAATATCGACGTAACCTCAAAATCTAGAGCAGTATCGTCGGATTCTTATTTGGTTTTTCTCTTGCATCCTCCTTCGCCGCCTACCATCTCCTCGAGGAATATCAAAAAGCTTCTGCGGCTCTGCAAGCTAGTGTGGAGGCGTTGAAAGTTAGTACCGAAAAGGTGTGTCTGATTACGATCATAGAGACGACTTGGAATTAATACGTATCTATCCCAAGGTTTCTGCACATGTCAGGCGGATAGAGGCCGTGGAAAAAGACCTAAAGGCTTTGAACGATGCATCTGCTTCCAAGGACGACATTTCCAGGGTAAGAAACGAGGTCAAGAAACTCTATGATGGTCTTCACGTCGGTGAGTGTCAGATCCTGCCTTGATATTCTTACTCTTCAAATAATTCATCTTTCCAAGAATTCTTGGACCTGCGAACACATGTGTGGGGAATCCGTGCGTGATTACTCAAATTTGGTATCCTCGCTAATCAATTTATCTACCTGATCTTACAGAACAAGATCTTCATAAAATTATCAAGAAGGATTCGACAGAAGTACGGATCTGAATTAGACATATACAGAGTTTCCGTGCTGCCCTTTGGGTTCAAGTAACCCTCCCATTCCAAACCAGTGGACGATATTGGAACGGTGGTTGGCCTTCTCATTTGAGGATGACTGAGACTCCTTTGGTTGAATAAACGACACGGGATGCCAATGCCCAAGCTCACTGAATTCAGCGTGAAATCACGGATAAATGCTATCCCCCTGTGGACTACTGGAAAGTCAGTGTTACGTCCCTCTCCAGTGGGCAAGCTTGTATCGAAACGCATGATCAATAACGCATGTCTTTCTTTCCAATTTCTCCCCATTCTTTCCTTAATGCACTGCTGGAAATTGTTTTCGAATTCCACTTGATACTCTGGCGGTGCATCGCTTTCAAGTATCAGCTACGGGGTGCAGTTCAACCGGCCATCAACCTCGCAGGGACCACGCGACATGGAATTGGAGTGTCATGCAATGTCGAATTTGCCGCGGTCCTGCGCGGTGGGCTATTCTTTACTTATCATTTTTAAGCACGCCGTAATTCAATACTGAGTCCTGGAAGTGTCAAGTACACTGTAAGCATAGGTAGTCAGGACCTAATTCAAAAAGTAGATTGGAACAAACAAAGCACATCAAGGTTTGTGACCACAAACCAGTCAAGACAATTCCAACTTGTAACGTGCAATCTTAAATCACCTCTCGATATTATTCCTTCCGACGTGCGATCTTTAACTTCCCGATCCTCCTTTCACCATGGACGGCGCTTTTCCAATAGAAGATGTCTGCAGTTTTTCCTATCGCGTTATATCGATTTACTGACAACATTCCTGTGCGTCTTTAGATAGCCCCGATCGCCATTCTTATGGATGAGCTGCGTTCCGAGGATGTCCAACTACGACTGAACGCAATCCACAGCATCCCTACTATTGCATTGGCTTTGGGTTCGGATCGCGCACGCGAAGAGCTGATTCCCTTCCTTCAGGATTCAGTTGATGACGAGGATGAGGTGCTACTGGCCCTTGCTGAAGAGCTTGGGAGGAATTTCGAAGAGTACATTGGCGGAAAGGAATATGCCCACGTAATTCTGGGACCCCTCGAAAATTTGTCTGCAGTTGAAGAGACGCTCGTGCGGGAGAAGGTACTTCATTTCTTTCTGTGAACTACATCACGGTTTAACCGATACCCCAGGCTGCCGAATCTATCACCAAAGTCGCCTCTGTCCTTTCTCAATCCCAAATCGAGCAATATTATATCCCCTTGCTCAAGCGCTTATCCCAAGGAGAATGGTTCACATCGCGAACCTCATCAGCAGCCCTTTACCCAGCCGTTTACGCGAAGGTGTCTCCTGCTATTCAAGATGAACTCCGGAAAGGGTTTACATCCCTTGGCTCTGACGACACACCTATGGTCAGACGGGCAGCCGCGAAGTGGCTCGGCGTAAGTCTCTGGACTTCAAGCCCTCCTGACTTGCTGATCAAGTGAATTACCAGCCGCTTTTGACACACTTCTCGCAACCACATATTCTGTCGGATGGATTGCCGATCTATCGTAAACTTCAACAAGACGAACAAGACTCTGTCCGATTATTGACTGTGGAAGACTTGATCGTAATTGCGAAAAGGTTATCACCCGCTGAAATTAAGGAGCAACTGTTGAGGCAAATAAAGCAGAGTATCGGTGATAAAAGCTGGCGTGTGAGGTATATGGCGGCGAACCATTTCAATGAGGTATGCTCTTGTACTCTTATATTGGCTCCTTTTGTTTGATCTCTGGCAGCTGTCCGAAGCGCTTGGTGTCGACCTCGTACGGGAAGAACTAATCGGACAATATGTGCAATTGTTGAAGGACAACGAGGCTGAGGTCCGATCCGCTGCTGCGACTCAAATTCCTGGTGCGTTTTTTTTTTTTGGAAATGATATTTATTTCCACTTCTTGATACCACCTACCTTTCAGGATTCTCAAAACTGCTGGACAAAGAAGTCATTCTTGCCCGGATTGTTCCCTGTGTACGAGACCTCTCCCAAGACACTTCGCAACATGTTCGGGCCGCGCTCGCAAACCAAATTAGTGGTATTGCTCCTCTGCTCGGGAAGGACGCGACTATCGAGCATTTGCTACCACTCTTCCTTCACCTTCTGAAAGACGACTTCCCTGAGGTTAGACTAAACATCATTAGCAAACTGGAGACTGTCAACACTGGTATTTAACTAACTTTCCTTCGACTATTGTTAAGCTAACCGCAATGCTGCAGTCATTGGAATCGAACTGTTGTCTGAGAGCCTGCTCCCGGCGATTGTAGAACTGGCAGAAGACAAATCTTGGCGAGTTCGACAGGCGATCATTGAATATATACCCCTCCTGTCAAACCAACTCGGCAAGCCATTTTTCGACGAGCAACTTGGAAACCTTTGCATGTCGTGGCTGGGTGACACAGTCTATAGCATTCGTGAGGCTGCGACTGTCAATCTAAAGAAATTGACCGATGTCTTCGGTGTTGAATGGGCCAAAGTCGCCATTGTCCCAAAAGTTATGGGCATGGGCTCGCATCCTAATTACCTGTTCAGGATGACCACGGTGCAAGCAATCACGGTATGGCAACCATTGGCGGCCCTTCTTGAATGCTGACCTTTTTTCACTTCATATGTATATTCCAGACTATCTCGCCCTCCCTCAATCTGGAAATCATTCGCTCCGATGTCATAGGTCCCCTTCTGGAGTTGGCCAAGGACCCTATACCAAACATTCGCTTCAATGTGGCAAAAGCTTTGGAAGTGATGGCTACTTCTTTCGTAGACGTTGCCGACGGCCGTGTGTTCATCCGCGACTGCATTTTACCCACATTAGAGCGCCAGAAGAACGATGCAGATGCGGATGTTCGATATTTTGCCTCCCGTGCCCTCCAAAAAGCGATTTCTAGCGAAGCTTGAATCGGGGGACTACGACGTGGTGCGTGGTCGTGTATTCTCGCTTTCAGACATACCGATCGTAGTGCTGCAGGTGGTTTTATATTTGGTTCTTCGCGACTTTTTCCGTACTATCTCAATCCCATAATTGACAAAAATACGATGGTTAAAGCTTTCAAAACGATGTTGGACCGATGAGATGTTACTAATCCCACACCTTGTTATTGAAGCGAACGCCAGGTTAACGGTTCACTTCGGCTCCGAAGTCGTTGGATTTCTTTGAAGTTTCTCTAAACGTCGCTCTTGTTTGGCACGCGCTCAGACCTTTCCCTGTTTGAGTACTTGGGACCTGTGGCATGGTACTCCCGGATATCACCTAGACAATTGTGCGTCGGGAATCGCAGGTCCCATAAAGTATCGGCTTGTATCCAAATGGCAGATTCTCTATCTGCAGACTCTTCTACTAGAACTTCTAGAATATAATGTCGAACGCATGGCGTCACGCTGTGGCAGTAGCCAGATTGAGGAGATGGGTGCTCTTCGAAATTTCATATTGTAAGTCGACAATGCTTGTTCTCCTCGGGTCTCGAAAGAAGGGTTTTATTGAATGGAAGGTATGCTTTCATGATGTTGAATACGTGACCAACCTGCTGCCATACAGCACTTCAGATGTCTCGAAATTTGGTTTTCCCAGATACTAGCGCCGATCAAGACAGCCAGCTCTTCTCAATGTCGAGCTAGCCAAGCAAGTCCCCACAGCTGGGGGTGAACCTGCGTGAACCTGTCAAGGCCGCTCCTTGAGATCCAACGATCTGACGGCCAAAAGAAATACGTGCGATAATTCGAACGATTCAGCTTCACCTTCAAGAACTTCTGGCCAAGCTACGGTTGCAGCTGGAATTGACGCTGCTGCTGCGGAATTAATTTGCTTTATGTGGTAACGTTAACGGCTCGCTACCATCCATTGAACCCGTTGAACCCGCCGCCGCATCTGGCAGCTATTTCATGAACCCTTGGTCGATTGAATTCCCCGATCAAACCCCGGATCACAATTGCTTTGTGCGCGCTCCAAACCTGCGAGAGATACGATTACTGCTGTGGACGCGGAATGCGACGGCGACGGCCACCAACAGCCACCAACGCCAAACAGCTCCTCCCGGTCCTCCCCTAACTCTCTAATCATGTCCACGCAGGGGATATTTGCACGTGGGTGGGTTAATTAATTGATCCTCCCCGGATTCATTTTCAGTCATTTCGGTGACAAATTATTCCAAATTCTGATAGAGCGATCGTATACATCCAAACCTCCTTCGCGGTTCCGAAGACATCCATGGGAGCACGTTTCCTGAAGATCGCTGCCGTTCGGTGAGAAACGTTCATCTGTTCCATGCGGTGACCATCAAAACCGCCTGGTGGGTCCCAATTGCATTGGCAGCTTCCGGGACAATGACATGTGCTCGACTGGCAAACACGCATCATAGCGAGAAGCATTTCTGCATACATTTTTGCCTATTTAAACACCATTCAGGCGGTCGATGGTCAACGAATCCGCGCCTCCTCTACGTTCGAAGGCATCATGGCCAGGCTGTCGTCATTCTTCCTTTTGGCGTCCTACGTCTCGGTTGCTTTGTCGGTTTCGGTAACGGATATCCAAGGCATTACCTACCAGAGCCCTTTGAATGGGCAAACCGTTCACAATCTCACCGGGCTGGTGACCGCGAAGGTATGGAGCTCTTGTGATATTTTGCAAGTGGATGCGCTTACCAGGAATGTATTTTCAGGCATCCAACGGGTTCTACATCGCGGGACTCGCAGACAACAAGGATGCAGGAGGCAAGAAAAAAAAGGTTAAGGTGGATGTACGAGCGTCAAACGGCTTGTTCGTCTATTCGACCTCTGCTCCCGTCCTGGCTTCTGTGAACGTCGGAGATGCCATTTCCCTGAGTGGCCATGTAACAGAATTCAGGCCAGCTTCGACGCCCAACAACCTCTTCATGACCGAGCTCGAGTACCCGGCCAACATCACTGTCCTTTCCTCCAACAACACTGTTACCCCAATCATTCTTGGAAAGGATAGGAGTCCTCCCACCCAACTCCTCTCCTCTCTAGACGTAGGAAGGGATGCGCACTTATCTGTGCCAAACAACCGCACCAGAATTGAAGAAGTCAACCCTACTCTCCAGCCCGATAAGTATGGAATGGATTTCTGGGAAAGTCTTGAAGGCCAGCTGGTTACGATCCCAAATCCTACTGCAACGTCGTTCCAGAGCAGCTACAGCGAATTCTGGGTGTACGGAGATTGGAAGGTGACTGGAAAAAATAGTCGCGGTGGCCTCAGTATTACATTCGGTGAGGAATATCGACCAACTTCCAGAACGGTTTTGCTCATCGCTCTGCTCGTAGGTCGTGACGGCAAGCCTGATGGAAACCCAGAGGCTATCTTCATCGGAGCCCCACTCGACAAAACCAAGAATCCTAAAACAGCTGTCGGAATGGGTTTCGCAGATATTACTGGCGTTGTTGTCTATCAGTGCGTTTGTCGATTTCTACCGGTTTCCACTTCTAACTTACCCTTTTTTCAGATACGGCTTCTTTTACGTTCTCCCTCTCACGGCTCCCCAGGTCATTTCAACTCCAGACCCAACAATTCCTGCTGTCTCCTTCAAGACCAACCCAAATGACGCTTGCGCTGTGACCTTTGGAGATTATAATGTGAGCATCCCGAGCTTTGTAACCACGCTTGTCTCATCCACAGATGATGTTCAGGTTGAGAACATGGCTCCAACTTCAAAGCACATACCCTCAGTTGCTGCCCACATCGGCAATCTTCTGAAAACTCCTGACATTATGTTCATTCAAGAAATCCAGGACAATTCAGGGACCAAAAACGACGGCACGGTCGACGCGAATGTCACCTTGACCACACTGATCAACGCAATTGCCGCGGTTAGCAATGTCACCTACCAGTATGCATCTGTTAACCCTGTCGATGGTCAAGATGGAGGAGTTCCCGGAGGAAACATTCGGACCGCTTACTTGTAAGACTTCGTCAATTGCTGGGATATCAACTCACATCTTTGCAGATACAATCCTGATAAGTTGAGCCTCGTTGGTAATGCGCCTGCTGGAGGTTCTCTAGACCCGGTTCAAGTTACTGGGAGTTTCTTGAGGCCCCAACTCAAGTATGTATCTTCCTCCCTGGTATCCTTCCCCGTTGTTAACGTGGACACAGCTTCAACCCAGCCCGCATTGATCCTCTCAATCCTGCTTGGGATTCCTCGCGCAAACCACTTGTCGCCCACTGGCAAACCAAGAAGGGACAGGACCTCTTTACCGTCAATGTCCATCTCGCCTCGAAGGGTGGCAGCAGCTCTACCCAGGGTGACGCTCGGCCCCCTGTCAATTCTCCAATTGAGGCCCGAACAGCGCAAGTTACCGCCGTTGCTGTCAGTTTCTTCTTCGTATTCAAATATCCGCTATTTGGCTCACTCAATGTCCATCATAGGGATTTGTCAAAGCTGTGCTGGCCAAGAACCCACTTGCCAATATCATCGTTGCGGGAGACTTCAACGAATATATCCAGACGCGCTCGGTTTATGCACCTATCACCTCCCTCTTAGCTGACATTGACGAGGTCGCCAAGATCCCTGAAGTAGAGCGCTACAGCTATGTCTTCGACCAGAACTCCCAACAACTCGACCACGTCCTGATCTCAAAAGCTCTTCAGCATCGTAAAGTCAACTTTGAGCACATCCACGTCAACAACTGGTCCCCCACTCTGGCCGCTCGTATCAGCGACCATGACCCTTCCGTGGGACAGGTTCGCCTCTGCTGATCGTACCGTATCATTATATTAAGTTATAGGGTTTAAACTTGCCTCTTTTTTTAACAATAAATTTATCACTGTCTTTACTCTCATTTAATCGCGAACATAAGAGCCAAGGCTTTGCCGTTATGCTTTGGTAGGAACGCGAAGATGGTCGTCACCTAAACCGCATAGCCTGGCCTTCTTCGATTCCATGACAATCCTTTGCGGAATCCATGAACTTGTCTGATCTAATAACTTGTCTGATCTAATAATCAAATGATAGTCGATTTGATAACATATATATCCCTGAACATTCAACTTGTAAAGAAGAAGCTATGTGCGAACTCATCGAGGGCGAAGAGCGTTACGCATAGCTCCTTACACCGGCCATGGTGTGGTTTGGGAGACGAGGAATGAGAAAAGTGAAAAACATCTCGATCCCCTAGAGCACTGTGATTTCATTACCATAATATATTTTACATACATACATAGTAGAAACGATACATAGAAACATAATTTACATAGTACATTTACATTTACGTGTATAAATAAACGGTGGACCAAGTATTCAAGCATTGCATAAAAAGAATAAAACCTGTTTCAAGCCTTATCGAGAGAGGAGCGGTTTTGGGAGGCACGATGAAGGTAAGTATAAATGGTGTAGATGGTCGTGTGAACCCCATCCTCCTGTGAAGACCAGTCAATGGATATATCTCGTCGCGATCCGAAATCAAGTCGCTCTCACCATCCTGATTTGCTCTCCCACAGCCGCAGCCTTTGCTTTCATCTCGCTGATAAATTTCGAAGTTAAAATAAGACTTGCCTAGCTTGGTAAAAGAAGATACATACGGGGATCTAGTCGCCTTGGTCAAAGCGGCCGCCAGATGATGCGAACGAAGAGATGGGACCTTCAACCCAGCCTAAAATGTATTCGTCAGTCAAATATTTGATTAGAAGGGGGATAGAAACCCATACCCCTAATATTTGAACCCTCGAAGCCCAAAAGTATTGATCTCCAAACCAAGGTTTAATGAGCGTCGGTATACCGGCTCGCAGACTCGCCCCTGTCGTACCAGCACCGCCATGGTGCAACGCAGCGTCGACACGAGGGAAGAGCCAATCATGAGGTACCTTGTCCATAAGGAAACATTCTGGCGGTATCTCAGGCGGGGGATCCTTCTCTGCCCCGGAGTTCATCCTGCTAGACCAACCTTTTGTGATAATGGCGCGGACGTCACCTTGAAACGGTTTTGTTAAACGTATGTATTTATTCAGTGGAAACACTGAAGACGAACTTTGGAGGACGGCTTTGACTATACTGGTTGTCACGCGATGAGGATGTGGAACTGTGATGCTACCGAAACCGATGTAAACGATGGGTTTCCCATCGGCGCGAGCTTTGTCCATGAAGTCGAGCAGTTCCTGAGGGGGTTCCCAGTTCAGCTCTGGGTTATCGAGGAACCAGCTTTGTCAGAGAGGTTAGTCATAAACTATTTCGTGTCTCGAAAAAACAACGTACTATCCAGAAACAATCGTTGTGTCGGGCCAATCCAAAGGCTTTGGAACAACGGCCTAAGTATAGAGTGGGTTCTGTCGGAAAAGTCAATAGACGCAGCACATGCGCACCTTCGAAAAGTTGTAGATAAATGTAATCTTCGATTGAGCCAGATGACCCATATCCGTATTTCCGATCCTCAGAGCATGTCGTCTCCATTTGTTGATTTGTTTCGAGGTCGCGGCCCAAATAACATTACTGACATGTCAGATAAAGTAAGCGAAACACGAGAGCCAAGAGGTAGAAAGCATAAACCTGAAGAGAACATATCTAAGACATATTAGTCGGAAAGGCGTGTCTGAAGCGATGGTGCTTACGATGCGCTGTTGAAGGTAGGAGAATCCACTGGAGGACTGAGGAAGGCATGTGGAAATTCCGTCGTCCTGGAATGATCACGTTGAGTGTCTATGTCGTGTGGATTAAAGATGTACGCACTTTGTCCAAGGCATAGTAAATGTCCGGAAATACGGAATATCTAAGGGATCCGTCAGTACAGCTTCTGCCTTCCCAATAGCGGATAACACGCACGAAGTGCCTCTGCAATATGAACCCCAGCCATTGCCGATGGGCTTTCCAAAAGGACTTCTGCATCTTGGCACGCTACCCAAGATTCCGCAAGCACTAGAAAACAATTATTAGTCCTTGAAATCCAGCGAACGAAGGGTGGAAACGAACATTGATCAAGCCACGGTCTGAACTAAGAAGATATACAAGACAACAATCGATCTCGTTCTCAGGTATAAAGTTTCAAGACGGACGTACGTTCGTGAGGCTTTGCCTGAAGAATTCTGGCGAAAACATCTTGGACAAAAAATCAGGGTTCATCAGAACGATGTCTAAGAAATGACTCGCACCTTATTTTCTACACTAAGCCTCATCAAGGCCCCAGGATCGCCTCCAGCGGTCCGATGACTCAAACCAAACCCAACGATCCAATCTTTATATTCCTCATGAGTGACGATCGTAACTGTGTGCCCCTCCTTCTTTAAACCTAGCCCAAGCGCGATATAAGGCTGAACATCCCCCCTTGAACCAATCGTAAGACAGACAAAATGCAGCGCCTCTCGGGTCAGGAGAATCTCTCGCGGGAGATTGATAGCCTTTGGTAATTTATTTCGGACAGAAGGAGGAAGCTCTGCAGCGGCTGCCACGGCTGCGGCGAGAGAACGAGAGAGTGGTGCAAGAAGGCTAACGGCGTCACGTTTCCTGGTGTCGGGGACAGAGCCATCCACGGGAAGCGACGCTGGTGAGGTGGGTGGTGAGTCCGAAAGGTGCGAAGCAAAGGTGGGAACCGGGGTGAGGGAACGCAGTGGGGTGAGAGAACGCATTGGGGTGACTGAGGGGGTTGGAGAACCCGGCGGTGAGGTTGAAAATGCATGAGAGGTAAGCACCGAATTGAGATGTTTGAGTGCTTCATCTCTCGTGGAGGTATTGTTAAAAACAAATTTTGCGGGTGCTTTTCCTATGATTCCAATGTGAAGTCCTTCTACGCCGAGCCAGTTCAGTTTGAAGGCCTTCGCATGTTTGACCCTGGAGATAGGCAAACGATACCGAAGATCTTGTTGCGTGATATTTTTACTCCAGAAGCCAATGTGGTTTTGAGAAATGACGAAGTATCCTGAACAAGTCACGGTGCGATATAATCGTGCCCTTGCAGCTGATATTCAGGTGAAAGGTGTTAACAAAGAAAGATTATTGAATGGACATTATAATTAGTCACGTACTCCATAATTTTGCATCGAGACTGAAGCCCAATGCACAACGGATCGAATTTTCTTCTCCGACGTTGATCTCGCTCGACGGCTTCAAGGAGGGGACAGGTTCGTTTTCGAAGAAGTTGTAAGGGCCAAAATCCACAATAACATTTGCAGGGTACTCTGATGGCGTTCTAGCTGCCCTCTGCTTCGCATCAGATATTATGTTGTAAAGCCGATCCCAGATAGCAATTGGCTCGATAGGTCCGATTTCCAAAGTTTGGGGTTCCGGAGGTGCATCCTTCTCAAAAGGAAATTCAGAGGCCGGTGGCTGGATTGTCAATGCCATGATTGAAGCGAAATCAAGGCTACGACTGGACCGAACTTGACTGATCTGCGTGAGAGGACAACTCAAGCTAACGCCTTCTGAATCTGGGGATGAGGAGGTGTAGATTTCTTTGCGAAGATGGCGATAGTTGAAAAGGGCACCTTGAAAAATAGATTAGAATCAATGTTTAAAAACTGTGAAAGCGCATTACCATCCACTTCTTTCCTCCACTCACGGGCCGATTCCTCTGTGTCGAATTCTGCGTATTCATTTACGCGCTTCAAGGAAGATTCGACAGTTAGCCTTATAATTCGAGGCCTCTCTAGGTCCAGAGGAACGATGTCCTTCACGAAAGCCACTGATGAGGAACGTTAGAGAATGAAAGATTGATGAGCAAAGATGCTCACGCAAAAGAGTACAGATGGGACGCGTTCTATCTTTCTCCTTGCTGGATGCATACGCACAAAACATATCGTGGGACAGTTCGAGCCACACTCGACGTTTGCTCCGCCAACCCTTTCTGTGAAAAACCGCGGGGCCTGCCTTTATGACGCCTTGGGTTGAGGCGAGGTCTGGCCTTGTTGCGAGTAAGGACGCATGAAAAGTGAGACGATGGGTGGTCAGGTGAATCACACCCTATGAAAGCGACATTAGTTGATAGAAAGCGAAAGTAAGGTAGAATTTGGCTGACGATTATGGCTACATCGTGAAGAAGACAACCATCGCATTCCATCAAAAGTTTTTCCTCCTCTTCTTTGGCGGCGAGAGGTCCAAATTCACGTACAAGGATGCCAACAATATCCTCTGGCGTCAACTCGTCGAGATGTTCCAACTCACGCGACGGGGCCCGATGGATGGATGGGAATACAAAGTCGGACATGTATGAGCTCTGGGAGGATACACTTTTTTCGTCATCGTCATCGAAGGGCAAGACTTGGTGGTCGTCTTTAAGGGGTGGGGGCCACTGTCGAGTGGCAGCGCAGAGCTTGGCATCGCGATTGAATATCGCGCGTTCGCAATTGGTGAGATCGCGACCAAGGAGATTGGTAAAGCCTGTTGAGCCCATCGGGCAGGATTTTTCTGGGGAGACGCATCCTGAGCGAAAAAGAATTTTCTCGAATTCGGTGGCCTCGTCGTATAGTTGCGTTACCAGAGGAAATGCTGTAGGATCGGGGTCGCTTTCTTCAGAATCATCGGACGCGATGGAAGCGGCGTCATTCGGCTTCGCAACATCAGGGTGGGATGTTGATTTCTGTCGTGAAAATATGCGAGAAACGAGAGTCGGCATTATGGTTGAGAAGAGAGCGCATCGGGGCACCTCATTGTAATCAACCACTACACAGTCAATTGAGTTGATGAGAAAGCCAGAACACGATGACATCATTAGTTTCACAACCAAAAGCGGACCTTCCGCTGCGCTGGGCCAACACAACCCCGGTATGCCTGCTCGCTCGTCCTCGTCAAACGATGTCTCTTCATCCTTGCATGTAATTCAAACGATATCGGATCTATCCTACTCGAGTCCTCCTGTAACCAAGTCCCCACGGGGAACCTTGGTATTCCAAGAATACTTATGGACGGTTCTTCGTTTTCGCTCGCAAAAATACTTCATGAAGCTTTCCCTTCGGCTTCTTCGCTTGAGCTTTAACCTCCATGCTTTAAACTTGTGGCGAATCACGATCAGCACCTCGATAGTCATGGGAAAGAGGTTCCTGTTGTGTACGATGGCCAGCTTCTCAACTTACACAGGTATCATAGATCGCATGGCCATGGAACGCTTGTTGCGGTTATATATACCCTTCCTTGTTCTCACACCAAAATGAGATGGATTGATCTACCCTTTCTATATGAACACCTCAGAGCTTGATTGTGCAGGCATACAACGCAATGGCACTTCCACCACCTGCACCAAACCAAGCATTCTGCACCGTTTCTGCCCTCGAGGGCGGCAGCATCACTGCAGCAGAGGAATTGTTCATCACCGACGCCATCCCAGGGCACCGAATGACTATGCCAGTGCTCTGCTTCCTCGTCCAACATTCCCAGAAACCCCATAAACTCTTATTCGACCTCGGGATCAGGAGTGACTGGGACGCCTACCCACCCAAGGTCCAAGAGATGTTGACTGGACCCGATCCCATGTTTTCCATAGATTCCTCCGAGGACTGCATAAAATCCCTTGCAAAAGGCGGCCTCACCCCAGCAGACATCGATTTCGTCTGCATCTCCCATTGCCACTGGGACCATGCAGGCTGCACACACGCATTCGCCCAAAGCACATTCCTCGTCGGAGATGATTGCCGCACACTCTTCGCCGACAGCTACCCAGAAAACCCAGATGCAATGTACCCGTCCGACCTCCTTCCATCCGACCGAACGCGCTACCTCCAAGTAGCTGAATGGGGGCCCATAGGGCCATTCCCTCGCGCGTTCGACTTCTACGGGGATGGGAGTGTGTACATCGTCGACAGCCCCGGACACCTCGCTGGCCATGTTAATCTTCTAGTGAGAACATCCGCTGATGGAGCATGGATCTACCTCGCCGCCGATAGTGCGCACCACTGGAAGATTCTCACAGGCGAATCCCAAATTAGAGTGGGAATTCCCGGAAACCCGCACCTTTGTATGCATCATAACAAAGCCGTGGCAGAAGAGCATATTGGGCACATACGTGAAGTGTGGAAGATGCCTCGCGTCCGGGTGGTACTCGCACATGATGTCCATTGGTATGCAGAGAACAAGGGTGGGCCAGCGTTTTGGCCAGGGATGATACCATCGTTGTGACAGAACTTGGGGCAAGGGGAATCGGTCGGGCATTGATCCACAATGGCAATCTTCAGTAATGTTAGAAAGGTGTTGTCAGGATAATTTTCCGGCTGTGAATAGGGAGCAGCATCTATTCTGTAGATTTACATGTACATTTTTGGGTTCGGGATTCGATACGCAGTATTTCAAGATGTTCTAGTTGTCGCAAATACACTGTTTCTCTTGTCAATGCAAAAGAGGTTCACAAGTTAAGAAAAGAAGTACCTCTGGACCATCATTGGCTTCTAGACTTATTTTTGAGGAGTTCCCTGCGAGCACGAACACCCTCACGAAGGCGGTCAAGGACAGGGACGGTAGATTGCCACGAGAGGCAGGCGTCAGTGACAGACTGTCCATACTTGAGGCCGACAGGGCCTGAAGCAGGAATATCCTGTCGACCTTCAACAAGATTGCTCTCGAGCATGACGCCCATGATATAGGACGCAGTCTCCTCTGATTCAAGTTGTCGAGCCTAATATCCATATATTAAAATCTTTCAATCTAATCAGAGTGTGGAAGAGCATACAATGTCGTCAGCGACCTCAGCTTGCTTCTGATGTTGTTTGGAGCTATTTCCATGGCTGCAATCAATCTACAATTTTGTGGATTAAGAAATTACACCGCGACAAGATTCAGCGAAGGATTCACCATCAGTCTGGGGGGTAAACCAGCTTTCGCCAGCTTGGCACCTGCCTCTCGGACAAATTCGGCCGCGTAGTTCGGTCCTGATGCGCCTCCACGTAAAATGACATGGACGTCTGGGTTGCCCTGTATAAAGATGTTAAAGGGGAGTATCGGTACAGTTTCGAGATACTCACAGTTGTTTCGACAATGCTGCTCAAGCCCTCTTTGCCCACACTAAGAAAAACGTGTCCACTCCTTGCAGCACGACAGGCATCGATAGCAATTCCGACGCTTCCGTCTGTTGAGTTCTTGAAACCAGTTGGCATTGACAACGCAGATGTAAGCTCGCGATGAACTTGTGACTCCGTTGTACGAGCACCGATAGCACCCCAGGAAACCAGATCGGCCGTGTACTGCGGTGAGATTGTATCCAAAAATTCACAGCCGACGGGAAGGCCTAGTTTTGCAATATCGATAAGTAAGGTACGCGCAATGCGCAAACCCTTGTTAATTTGGAAGCTGCCGTTCAAGTCGGGATCGTTGATGAGACCTTTCCAACCAACGGTGGTTCGGGGCTTTTCGAAATAGACACGCATTACGATGAGCAAGTCATCTTTCGCGGTCTCCGCGTATTCTCGAAGCATGCGGGCATACTCCAAGGCGGCTTCAACGTTGTGGACAGAGCAAGGCCTGGCAAAGGATCAGATGGAGTCACGATATGGTAAACTATAATGACACACCCAACAACAACAAGCAGCCGGTCATCATCGCCCCTCAAGATTTTTTCGACGGCGAAACGTCCTTGTAACACGGTCTGCGCAGCAAGGAGAGTCCTTCGCAGATTGATCTGAGGCGCTTTAACATTGAGGCCCAACCTAGAACCACTCACAGGGGGAGGTCTTCCTGGAGGATTTGCGGGGGGATCAACGGCCGGGTAGACTTTACGCGACTGTTCTCAAGACGAGAGAGAGCGTCTTTGAAAGACATGGCCATGTTTAGGTCAGACACTTGAGAGTAAGGCAACGTTTTCTAAGAAAATTGGTGCGAAGTTGGCAAACTAGTGAGACCTACTTGTGGAAATAGATTAAAAGATCAGATAGCCGTGTTAGTGAGGCGCGATGATAGGGCGCGTTTTATGGACCCAGGTAGAGCCTTTTTTTCGAGTAGTATTAGCGATGATCTGGGAGATATGAATAGCGACGACCGTGTCCAAAGTCTATCGAAAAATTGGCGCACGTGATGCCCGAGGAATCCATTTCCATTCACGGTCCTTCCTCTGTCACTGCACTACCACCTTTTCTTCTCCCCTCGTCATCACCTTTTCCCATTCATCATGGACTTTTCAAACTTCAATGCCGGCGAGCAGGCTCATATGACAAAAATTATCGAAAAACGCCAGGTATGTCGCCAGTTCTAAAGGGCTCCTGCGAAATTGGCTGGAAATTTCAAATAGATGCAAGACTTCCTCCGGATGTACGCCAATCTCGTCGAAAAATGCTTCAACACGTGTTGCAATGACTTCACAAGCAAAGCACTATCATCAAAAGAGGTACGTTACCTTCAATATTCTATGACGAGACGCGTTAAAACCACCTCTCAGGAAACCTGTATCATGAACTGCACGGAGAAGTTTATCAAGCATTCAGAAAGGGTTGGAGCGCGGTTTGCTGAACAGAATGCGGGTTCGTTTTCGGTCTTTCTCATATCCGGGCGCCATTCACGAACATGCTATTCTACCAGAGGCAATGAGCGCTATGAACCAATGACCCAATTACCACAACAGTTGTGCGATACGGCTACATACTCTATCCTTCGAAATTATTCATATATTGCGCGCCTCCAATACTTGCTCAGGTCTCAGACTACACCCGGACATGGCTGTCAACAGTGGGATCATGTCAACTTCACCTCTAGTTGTGGCGGAGACTTCTTGCTACCTTGGGAGTCTAAGAACAGGAATATTACTGGGACAAGCCCAAGTCAGAAGCCGGGGGTCCGATACAATCAATCACCCACGGCTTTTCTGCCTTCGCCCTTTTTCAGGAGTTACCGCTCGGATGCCTGGTCTTCGATTCTCGGTCTCTCGCCCAAATGTCTTGTGAAGGCTTCCATAACTCCTACCTTTTGCTTGCGCACTTCCTGTTCATTCGGTGATAATTTAAAGCTCTGAGACTATATATCGTTGATTGGAATCCGACTCATGTCATTCATTTCCTCGGTTACGGCGCCGGACTGTTGAGGAGGTAGTGTTTGACATATATTTTGATTAACTGGAACGAGTTTGGCAGCGATGATGCAGGTACACATTATAGGTTTACAAGGCGAAGTCGAGCGGCTTGTTGGGGCCTTCAAACTACTGGGGAAATGGATGCACCATACCGTGACGTCAAATAAGCTGGGTCATACGTTAGATAGACGCCAACGCGCCTATCATATGCAACACCTGGTCCGAGCTCGTTAATCGAATTGAAAAATTCGACGAGGCTTGGATGGTCAACAATGTGAGCTCCCGTGTTGTCCCTCTCATCCTGAATCGTGGTTCGAATTTCGCTCGGCGGAAAGGCGTATGGATGTCCAATGACCCAGTTTCTGCAAATTTGAATGATGGGTCGAGATCGGAAAACCAGACGGACAGATTTACCGTGCGAACGCTTCTTGTTCCTCTGCCTGCGTAACCCGGTTGAGGCGTCTCAGCAAACGTGCCAAGTTGGATTTTGCCCAGAGCAAGTTCTTCACCGGAGCGTCTGGGCCAATATCGATGTGACTGAGGCCATCGTGGAATTCCCTGAGTGCGCGCTCTTCCTCTCCAGGTGTCTTGCTGAGGGCGACGGCAAAATACAGTATTGGGACAGCATCCTTTGCTGGTCCACCATAGATTCGATTATAGCCTTCAAGGACAACTCTTAAGGGCCCGATAGCTTCTGAGATTCTGGTAGGTTTAGAGTACTAGTCATTTGAGAGCTTCAGTTTCATAGAAACATTGGTTCGTACGCGTAAATAGTTATAGCTTACCCGCAATAACTGGGCGAGCTGCCAATTGCATCTATCAATCAAGTCTAATTTCAACCGGGGTCCATCCAATGGCGTTTTATCGCGGATGGCTTGTTCGGGATTTATCAACCCCAGCTCAGACAAGTGCTCAACCGAGCCATTTCTACGGACCTCTTGGAGAAACCCCTCGAGGACAGTGATTGCGTTTTGTTGGATAGCTGGGGGCCATTCTGGAAAGCCTGCAGGAAGGTTTCGTTTCAATGGTTCAATGACCTGCACCACTTGTCCATCAGGTAATGTAATCTCGGGCAACGTCGAGACGGACATGTGGTCGGGTTGCGCTTTAGTGATGAGTAGGGATAACAGGGGAGTTCCATTGCAAGTGTTTTAGATTGGATAAGCGCCGAGTCCGGTCTTAGTAGTCAGACTCCCCACTTCTTAAGGTAACCAAAAAGTTTGTGTTGATCGTCTCGTGCAATATCGTCCATGCAAAGAACTGACATGAATGTGGAGGGTTTCCACTGTCTTTCCGTAAATTTGAACACCGAGCGAAGGGATTGTTCTCGCAACTGTAGGACATTTGATACAGCACAACAGAGGGAAAACAGCGTCTCAAGTAGAGGACATCCCCCTGAATTTATAATAGCCATGAAAAAATCTTTGCAGTACATTGGCAATCGTCCCGAGGAAAGGTGGACGGACCGGCTAGGGAATCGAAACGCAATTACTATCCCACCTTCCAGCCCGAACCACATCTTGGATGATGAGCTGAGGGCAAGAGATATGCGATACGAACTTGATACATTCAATGAATATCATAAATTACTTCTGGAGCTTAAGGAGCTCATTAGCGTCATTGCCAGCCACTAAAACGATGGTCAGTAAAAGTGAGCAAAGACATTGGGCGGGGTGCTCTCACCATTTAGAAGCAGGCTCTGTGAATCGAGCATGACCTTGTTGTTTGACTGCGACAGAGTTCCGGCAATATCACGAGCAGCCTCCAGACGACGAAGCTCAAGGAATCCTTTGTTTTTACGCACGGCCTCACCAACCAACTCAGCACTCCGGGCTTCTCCTTGTGCACGGACGATGATCGACTGGAAGAGATAACTGATGAGAGGTGGAAGCAAGAGAATCACGGAAAGAACTGACTTGTTTTTCTTGGATGGCTTGATCGACGAGGTAGGCAGCACGGAGAGCAGTTTGTTGCGCAACCTGCTTGGCTTCAACGGCATGGGTAAATTCTTGCGAGAAGGCAACGTGTGTGATGGAGACATCATCGAGGACAAGGTTGAAGCGACCTGCGCGCTCCGTCAAATTTTCACGGACCAGGCGAGAAACCTATTTTTTTTATTAGATAGGGGAGTCCCAAATGAAGTAGAATAACGTACATGTTCTCGCTGGGTGATGAGCTGGCTGGCGTTGAACTGCGCGACAACACTTTTGAGTACCTCGTTGACGACGGAGGGAAGCACCCGCTCGTCGTAATCTTGGCCAAGCTCACGGAAAATTGTGGGCAATGCGGAAGTGTTGGGTCTGGACAGGACACGGCAAGTAATGTTGACCATTTGAAGATCTACCGGAGGGTTGAATTTCTGAGCAAAGCGTCGAGAATGAGAGACTACCTTTTGTTCCAGTCAGACTGGCAATATTCCGTGGCTTCGCTCGGATGTCGAAGATGATTGGTGACTCAAACCAAGGGATCTATCATCATGACTTGAGAAAACGAGAGCAGCGCGGGCTTGATAGTGCTTACCACGAAATGTGTTCCTTCGTTGTAAATATCTTTTTTGACGCCATATATCCTTTTGAATTAAGAAAGTGAGCAACATATAGTTAAGGTTTGGACCCTTCCTACCTGCTGTATTTTATGGCACGATGACCACCATCAACTAGATAATAGGATATTTGTTTCAGAGAATAATATGGCAGACAGAACAAAGCATCGTGTACCGTTGAACAAGCTGGAGTTCAGGACAAAGCCGCCAGCGACAAGAGCAACAAGAAGTCCACTCCCTGCAAACAATCCCTTGCCACCAGGTGGCATGCCTCCACCGCCTACGGTCCTGAGTTGCTTGGCAAAGCGGCGAAAGGTTTCCTGGCCGTCGTTCATGGTTGAATGAACAAGTTATTTAGTTTTGGGATTCACCACCGCGGCGCGAACCTGTGACGGTGACGCAAGCCGTCACACCGGGTGCCGACCGGCAAGGATTTCAAGCTGCGATTGAAGGCGCCAAAAAAAACTTGGTTTTTTATCTACTGTTCCATGCAACCATGCTCAATGGAGACAGTCTGAGCAGTATCGTATGTCACTGATCAACCCTCTCCGAAGCGTCGTTGAACTGTGGTCGTCTATATCTAGCTTGGCTGGATTTCGCTCGCATGCTGGTAAATATTACCGAACTCTTGGCAGCTTGCATGATAGGAAAGCCTGACCATTCACTGCATTGTGTTTTCTTTTCGCTAGGATCGTGGTCTATTCTCCGCAAATATACGAAAACTATACATTGCAATCAGGAGAAGGCCTTAGCGTCCTGTTTGTGCTTATATGGCTGCTAGGAGACCTGACTAACTTGGTGGGCGCACTCCTGGGTGGACTTCTACCCACCGTCATTCTTCTCGCTCTTTATGTGAGTTTCTTTCTCCTTGATCATGTCAAAGCGGCTTAATGAATGTTCGAAGTACACCCTATGCGACCTCGTTCTCTTGTCCCAAATTTATTATTATCGCTACAAGAGGCATCGACTCTCCAGTAGCGACGATGGTGAAGAGCAGGAACGCACTGCACTGTTAAGAAACGAGAGGGAACGACCTCACGAGGAGGTTTTGCCAGGAAAAATACTTGCCATTCGTTATGCTTGTGCTTTGACTTTCGTCGTGGTTGTGGGTGTGGCTGCTTGGTGGATTACCAAGGAAGACGTGGATGATGATGATGATGCCGATCTTCATAACCCGACGGAAGGGAGTAAGAGATGGTGGGCTATTCAAGTGCTCGGATGGTCTAGCGCCTTGCTTTTCGTATGTGCACAGCCCTCGAGGTTGCTTTCCTGTTATCTGATTCATTTCCGTGCCCAGCTGGGTGCCCGCGTGCCGCAAATATGTCAGAATTGCCTCGCTGCGCCTTGACTCACCTGCGCTCACACTGAATCTTGAATCTAGTGAAAAATTTCAAGACACGATGCGAGGGCTTATCCCCCGCGCTGTTCTTTTATTCCATTTTTGGAAACACGACGTATGCACTGTCCATTTGTGCGAAGAGTATGGACAAGGATTATTTGGTGAAGAACGGCGGCTGGTTGGCAGGTAAGTGGTATGCTCCCACTCCTCCGTTTTTCACTAATGGACGTGTGTGTATGTTGTAGGGAGCACCCTGACAGTATTCTTGGACGTATTTGTGAGTGGGCTTGTAGCATCTGGAACCATTATTATCCTAAAGCAGCTTTCTCCATTGTTTCCGTAATCGCGCTTCTGCAGGTTTTGTTTCAGTTTTCCTATTATCGATACACAATCGAAAATGACACGCGAAGTGCCAGCAGGTGATCTAGACAAATAATAGCATGATCGATTACGAAGTACATAGTTACTACCACGAACGCCGAGTCGTTGAGATAACCAAGAGGAGCGTTGAAGCACAGGATCGCTACTGATCATCCTAATGGGACAGGAATGTTGGAAGGGGGAGGGGTGGCCCGGTTAATCGGGATGAGGACGGAAGTGGACGGTGGAGGACCAAATAATACTGATGCGTTACGCTCAGCCTGCCTCGTTGCCTTCCTCGTGCCCTGGATGTTCATTCCAAAATCCCACGTTGCAGGTCACCCATCAGGTTTTTCTGGACCCCTTGTCCAGCTGCGAGAAAGCAATTGGCATGCTTTCCGCCTCGTGCTTACGCGGAACACAGGGGAGCTCTTTGGGCAGGTACGTCTTTATCAGTACGCGATCGCCCAATTAGTTATAAGCCATCGCATGTTCATAGATGTTACTTTTTACCCTCACTTGCCGTCTCCATTTTCTTGACCTTACCGGGAACGGTCAGTCCTTTTCTCCGTTATTCGATCTATTCAACATTGAAATGGATACACAGTAGGTCCTCAAGGGCTGGCTTTCACCTCCGCCCATACTAGGTTAGCCTGTCGGTGGCCTACTTGTGCCTTGTATATTTAAGGCAGATAGCCGCTGCCATTACCGGAAACATCACCATTTCTCTTTTTTTTTCTTGCTTTGACGCCTGTCCTCGATGTCGACCAGCTACCCAGCCCGGATTCCTGCGAGTGCGTTCACGAACCCAAGGCGGAGAAAGCCTTCTCTCAAAAATTTCTCTCCGATCCCGCCCTTGAAACCACCCCGGAGCGCATATTCTAACGTCGACGATATTTACATTCCTCGCCCTCCTACCTTCATGTCTATCGCCTACTTGCGCGACGCCATATCTGCCATCGAGGTCAAAATGACCGCTCTCGCAAAGGAGCGCACGGAACTAGAGACCAAATTGGAAACCGCTGTCCGGCTCCAGTCACCAATCCTCCGACTTCCTAGTGAACTGCTCTCCAGTATATTCACGATTGGCGTTTTGGGAATGGGCGAGGAGGATCCAATTATGGTGCCTACTCTGATGCTGGTATGGTGAGTAACATCACATCCCTTTGCCAGCCATCTTTTTTAATTGGTAAAACAACAGTCGATACTGGGCGGAAGTGGCGTTGAACACACCAATCCTGTGGGCAAAGATCTCAATAAGCCCACACGACTCGCTGGACAAGGCCCGGCGGCGCCTCATGCGATCAAAATCGTGTCCCCTCGATATCACGGTGAACTTTGGGCCGCGAATAGATTATGTTCAGAGCATCACCGAACAGATTACACATGCGATGGACCTATTTCGGCCGGCACTGTGGCGTACGAAATCCTTTAGCCTTACGGTGCCCAATCGACCTCAAGCCTATACTGCCCTTCTTCACTGCCAAGAAGATGCTCCGATGCTCGAGAGCCTTACCATACAGGTGTATCACTCGATGCAGGAAGATCGTTACTCGAACCCACCTTTAATTGTATTCAATGGCTGTACGCCGAACTTGCGCTCTTGTTCGCTGACGTCATTCAATTTCGGTTGGGACCTCAAGTTGATGACAGGACTGCGCGTGCTCAAGTTGGGAGGCTACTTCAACTCATCCACACCCTCTGCCTCCACCCTTATCGGCATACTTAGGCAATGTCCAGAACTCGAGGAGGTCTCTTTGCGCAACATGTCGGATGTTGACTCGAACCCTTGCTCGCCAGCCGTGCCCCACGACCCGGACGTACCGATCGCGAATAGGATTCATCTCCCTCGGCTGAAGAAAATGTCATTTTATTATGCGGGCATCACCCATACCCAAAAGATCATGGCCCAGATTTCTTTCCCTAACCTCGAGTCCTTGGAATTGGCATATCTCGAGAACGTTTCTCCGCTCCTGCAATTATTATATGCTCAGGCATTGACAAGGCTTCCCCTGAAGTTTCTACGGATAGAAACATGCCTTTTTAACGAGGTCCAGTTTGTGAACTTGCTTCGTAAGCTACACTCGCTAGTTACTCTCCAACTCGTGGACATTGAGCACATTTCATATCATTCATTGAACGTAAGTCAAATCCTTGCTGTTCGCGGCCACTGATTCTTATATCTACCAATCAGGCTCTTTCCTCATCGCAACCGTGGGCATGTCCCCGCCTTGAATATGTGATGCTCGACGGGTGTACATCCGTCGATTGGGATTCGCTCCGCGCTTTCGTCGAATCCAGGCTTCCAGCCGACCCTCACGCGTACAAACGCTACCACAGTAGCGTCGCGTCGATTATGTCTTCCGCCTCTGTCGCTGCAGCCCAGCATGCACGCCTCAAGAGCCGGCAGGACCGTTCTGGCCATGCGGCACTGGTCACACGCCCCCAGCGCATTCGCATGATAGATGTAACGAGGTGTAACCAGATCGGCAGAGAGATGGTACAGTGGTTGCGAATGTACGTCGCTTCTGTCAAGTGCGAACCCGCCAAAGGTGTGTGGGGTGAACCAATGGTGCTGTCGTGATGCTGGATATCCCAGACTTTGCTTCCCATTCAAATTTTTAGATGAGTTCCGGATTTAACTAAATCATTTTGTCATTTTTTTTTTTGGATATTACCTTCCGTCCTTTGCTTTTTGCTTTGTCAATACGTCATTTACTTATTCCATAAGTGTAATCTTATTCTACAACCCGCAAATGAATGAAAACAACATTGTCCTTGTGCGACCACAGTCTATCGATAGGATATGCGTCACTGTCCCTTGAGGTATGCTACCATCGCCTTCCGGTTCTCTTCCTCCTTTCGCCGTTGTTTCGCGAACCCTCTATGACCGCGACCAAAGAGATTTTTGCGTTTCCGCGTTTCCGCCGCCTCCTTGACGTGTGCGGCCAATGCGGCTGCATTATGTGTAACACGTTTCTGCGAGGCCTTATAGGGGCCCACGGTTTTTGCCTTCAGACCAATGCCCAACCTGTCAGATTTGAGGATGGTAGCAATAGGAGTTAGAAGCGCTTTGCGCTCATAGGTGGGATTGCGATGTACCGGATCCTTGAATGAAGGACTGGATATGTCAGAAATCGATGATCCCTCGAGTTTGTTTCCTTCTTCTACACCTGAACCAGACGGCTCGTCCTCGTCCGAATCTGATAGTGTGAGATCTATCACATCAATCTCTCGCAGTTCACTCACGTCGTCAAAGTTCTCCATCTTTATCTCCATGGTCTCCTTGCGCGAGGCCGGCGTGGAGTGAATACTCCGGAATCCACCCTTTCTTTTGTTTGCGCCTGCGGACAACGCCGCTTCCACATCATCTTCGACCGCTTTACGACGGATGACATCGGGCCCAAGTGGTTCACCTTCGTTCCAGCCTGACCGCTGGAGCATGCCGAATCCCTTGTTGGAAGGACCTATTTCAAGCCAAACGGGAGGAGTATACCTGCCTTCCGATGGTAACGGTGGGGGATCGCGAGCGAGGATGTCGGCGAGACTGGGGGGTGCAGATGATGATGGAAACGAGGCAGGAGATTCCGATTCGATGACTTTCGAGATAAACCAATTGTTTTTATCTCGAGTTTCTGGTTTCCTTGGTTTCGAAGGGGGCATCGACGAGGACTTGAGAGAAGGCGTTGACGAGATCTCTGGACGAGTACTTGTTAGGGAATGATACCATCCAGATATATTACTTCCAAGCGGGTTCTTGGAGGTCTGAGGATTAGAGATTTCGGATTGTGGATGGCCCCATTCGTCGAGTGGTATGTTCGCTGACACGAACTTCGGCGGTGCTCGTTTGCGTTGGGATATGCGTGAAGCCTCTCGGTGCCAAGCTTCATCTGGATCCAGAGTACCGTCTCCTGCCTGTCCTGTTTCCTGTTCCAAAGCTTCCCTTTCTGCTGGATCATAGTGAGAGTAGATGTAGTGTGTGACTGTAGCCATACAAGGTGAGCAATGCCGTTCTCATCACAAGAAAGCTCATCGGTGACGTAAGCATGTTGGTTAACCGTTTTGGGTTAGCGCCCTTACCTCAATTTCATTTGGCTCAGCTTGACTTGCTTTCTTTTCACCCGCATCCTTTTTTTGAATAACGACATTAAGACTTTCAATGGCCTTGGGAGCTTCGCAATAAGATCGTCCACGGCGCGTAGACGTCTTGGGAGGCTTGATTGGACTGAGCGGCGGCTAATTGAGCTTGGGGTTTTAGATGTCTACGCCACCAGCTCTATACGTGATGAATTTAGGGCAAGCCTTCTTTTAGGCCATTATCGCATTGGCTAGAAAGAGACTAACCACAACTTGACAGAAACTCCAATGCCAGTGCCCACTATCACTCTGTCGAACGGTGATGCGGTGCCCATCATCGACTCAAAGTTGATCAAACTATTTGGCACGTATCCCCCTCCCATCCAACGAAAGGCAATCCGGATCCTTGAAGAATTCACCCAAGAGATCTACGCGAATGGATCTCTTGCGCATCTGCTGGATTTAAAAGTGATAACCGAGGCACAGCTTGCTCTCCAGCCAGGTCATAGAGCAAACGGGGGAAAACTTATACGGCTTGAGTTTCTTGACAAATGCAATTGGCAGCTCGCTCAACTTCTGCGCGTACGTCCATTCCCTGTGTGGGGGTGGCGGTAGAGGCTATAACCGGGCGTTTTTTTTTCAGTACTCTACTCCCTCCAGGATCATGGAAGCTGTGGGACCTTTGACGGTTGTCCTCAACGCCTATCGAACCTTTAACGGGGACAAGAAAGTTGACGTCGTACCAAACCTGTATTTGGCTGTCGCTCTCAGTAAGATAGCCGGAGAGGAAACCCGTGCCATCGAGTCCTACAAGTTGGCTATGGATAACCTCTATTCCGGGCCGCTGAAGACACCCCAGAAAAATTTGATCTGGGCTATGGCCAACATGGCTCACTTGTTCCGGCGGCTCGACCGAATTCCAGAGGCAGAGGAACAGGAAAAACTGGCGAGGTGAAAACTCATCCCATAATATCTATTAGAGCTGCTCACCTTTCTCTTTGGATGGGCAGGGAGTGGATCCTCGGGCATCCTTATTCCTTCCCACCTAGTGAAATTCGTTCAGTACTCCACAACGACGATGGCACGGGTACTCATATTCTGGACCATCCAAGCATCACGAAGCTTTTTGGGACGATTGTTGAAGTTGCACCTGGTGTTGCGATGGTATCTGAAGTCCTGCCTCTCGGACCTCAAGACCATACGCCTCGGAAATAGTCTCATAGTATCTGGCGGCGGTACTGAATCCGAGTACCGATGCATCGACGTTCTCACCTAAGGTTCTGTTACTAATGAGGCACTTTTACAAGACGAAGGCTGGTGGCTATATCAAAGCAACTTGTAAGAAATGTGAATAATTAGTTTGATCTCTAACAGAATTTTATATTCGTTCCTCGCCACAGGCTGCTATCCGTCGAACTTCAACATGGCTGAACATCCCGATTTGAACAGTAGTTCGCTCGTTGCAATCCTAGGCACGCTTCTTTGGAAAGGTACTTGCAAAGTATCTTGGACTTTTCCCCTTCTTTGGTTGCTGGCTTTGCCATTTGCACTCCATGGATCCATGGACCCACAAAGTGACGTATTTCAATCACATACCTACGGCCTCGTTCAGGACCAGCTATCTTTTCGTTCCTTTCTGCAAGAGTGAAGGCGGTTTGGATGTTTTCTACGAGTTTTATATTTTTCAACTGAATAATAATGTAAGTGTAGGAAAAGGAGAGTTCGCACTGTTGGATGCCATAGCATCGGTGGCGGTGCCATGCTCTTTTTCAATTTTGCGGATAACCGGTTTCCTCTAGAATCCTTCACTTCCACCTCCCAAAGCTTCTTCTCCTCATGCGAGGTCACCTCCACCTCCTGTACCACATTCTCTAATGGAATTAGTCCATCAACTCTTCTGGCTTCCAGGTGGGCTTTTGGAGCGCGCCTCGAATACTTTGCGGGCATGCGTTTGTTTCTTGCAGTGTTGGATGTCTTTATTATTATCTCTGTGCTTTTTGGGTGCTTCAGTGGGATTGTCTATTCTGCATTTCTTGTTGCCGGAGTTCGCGTGACGGCGTTGTTGTCCACGTCAATGTCCGTTGAACCGTCCTTTTGCTAACTATTTCCGCTGAGCTCTTCTCTCATGTTCTCTGGCTGGCATACCGAATCCTCTCTATCCTTCACTTAATGCGTTTCTTTCTTTCTTGGCCCATTCTTTCCTTAACGCACTTGCCGAAAATTGCCTTCAGTGTTTTGTCCATAGGAGAAGAATACCTATCCTTTCAGTGAATGATTGTTCCGACTCATTCCACTTGATGCTCTGGTGGTGCTTCACTTTATTCTCGTCTTTCAAATATCAGCTACGCAGTTCAGTTCAATCAACCGTCATCGTGTTATCTGGCAGGACCACGCGACGTGAAATTGCAAAAAAAAAATCTTTTCCTCATCTGAGGACCCCCACGCCGCCTCTCTAACGTTTCGCGAAATCATGCAAATATTCCGTCAACTCTTCAGGCTTCCTGGTGTACTTACTTTGGAGCGCTCGCGGCCCCGGATATTTCGCGGGCATGGAATTTATTCCTTACAGTTGTTGGATGTCTTTTTCATCTGTGCTCGTTGGTTGGGATTGTCAATTCTGGAATTTTTTGTTCCGCTGTGATGAGCGTGTCCATGTCCATGTCCGTTGAACCGTCGTGGTATTGGTCATTCCCGCTGGGAGCTCTAGTTCATCTCTCGCGCTGCTCTGACTGGCCGTTCAATCGTGGTTACTCTTTTCAATTTGTGTCTTTGACCTGTTCTGCCTGCTTTAGCGGTTTTTACAGTTGTGAGGGACGCGTTCGGATTCCTCGCGGAATTGCAGAAAATTAGAAACAGCAAAACAAAGTTAAGTAGGATGGAAGAGCAATTTCGGGATGTCCTACTTAAGACTCGACCTCGACGACTTGCGTTCGGCTGCCGGAGGGTTCATAAAACTAGGTGTTGCGCCTGAATTTCTAACACATTATATGCATATAGATCAAATTTAATCAGGGCTGGATTTTCTCCTACAGTCCGGATCGAACATAAATAAGCCGAGAACTATGGGCGTTACCGGGAGTTCCCAAAGACGAATGCTTTTCGGTGACCAAGGAGGGGATCCCACGTTGACCTCTCAATATTCCCGAAAATTTGCCGCTCTACTTGGTTCCTTCTACCACAAGTAATGCACATGAACATCAAGAGGGCTGGCTTGGTATGTGCACCGAACAATAAGCAAGAATTTCCAGTAACTATGTAACTATGTATGTATTACTTGATAATTTAAATAAATAGAAACATGGTCCCATGGATCGGCTTCGAATGCATCAATGCATGCATCCAAGTGGTCGTTAGACTGATACCATAAACGAAGAAAAAGGGAAAGGAGGAAAAACGGAGAAAAAAGAAGAAGACTGGGCCGCCATGAATGTTGGGAATCGGTTCATCGTGGGTTACCCTTCGGACGTGATCCCTCCACGCATACTTGCATACGAAAAAAAGAAGGAAAAAGAACTAGATGAGAGAAAGAATCAATTGGAATGTGGAGATCTACACCCTCCAAAGCATATGTATTTATCAAGGGTGCAACTATGTATTGATTCCAATGGGTCACGGTGGCGCGCCCCTTCCATCAAGGGTAATAAAGGACCCCTGACATGAGTATTCCTCCCGGATCGACTTCGTATCCAATCATTCATGCGACAACGCAGCACTGCAGCCCAGCACTTATGTACGTGCGCAGGGTTCGCGGGGATACCCGCGGCGCTGGGGATGCAAAAGAAAAAATCAAGTAATCAATGCCATCCCCCTGAACGCCGAAGATGAATTCATTGCAAGGTGCGAATTTCAAGGTTCGACCTTGGCAAATTGATCCAAATTGATACCGCGCAGAAAATGCGACAGGTGAGATGGGGATTGGGAAGGCGATGTAGAACCGAGATGAGTTGCGTTGTTTGGTCGCATGGATGGATAGATGGATGGATGGTTTGCTTGTTGGGAGTTGGTTGGGATAACCACCGATGGGTGCGAAGGGAGATGGGGGAAGCGCTCCGTTTCCCGAGGCAAGAGAGGTGGAGACTCATTTTAGGACACGAGGCCGATGCCATGCCACGGGGTCCGCGTCGCGCCGAGATGGGATTTACCCATGAAAATAAAAACATCTAAGACGGAAGACAGAATTATAGCGCGACATCCACCACAGGCGGCAAGACAATTTCATCGATTCCCTTCGTAGGCGGTTTGGGATAATTCACCCTGGCCACTCCGAAGACTAGCTCAGGTAAAACAGTACTGTCTTCATCATCGTCATCATCATCGACATCAGTTTCATCATGATAGGTGATGGAGTTGGGATCAGAAGAGGGAGGGGCGTGAATGCGGTCGAGCCTCGCGTTTTTGCGCATCGTGTGGCTAGGAGAAGGCATAGCGACGAGGACGGAGATTTGGAGCATCTCGACGCGGACTTTGTAGGTTCCGGTGGATACTACTGGGGTGTCAGCGGTAGGTACGGGGGGTTGGACATTGGCCGCTGGTGCAGGAGAACGGAAGAAGCGAGCTCGATCGATAATTTTGTGGATACGGTGAGAAAGTGTGGGATGGCTGGATTCCGGTGGTGCGGACGCTTGAGAAATGGGGGAGTCCGATGTATCGGGCAGGATGGTAATAGCGTGGTCGTTGAATCCAGCAGCTCTGGGACCCTGACCGTCGCGATATTTGCGTTTGACAAAGACAGATTGGGCGCAGAGTGGCTTTTTTTTATGTATGGGTGAATGAGGATGGGTAGGGATAATGGGGGAAAGGACAAACCATGATAGAATCCCATTTTTCGCCGCCTGGGACCAGCCAAGTATCTGTTATCTTTGGTTTTGCGCCGAAACGCTTTCGTTTTGAACCCTGTACTCGGGGGGTGAGGACCATGCCAGCGGCCATGGCATCGTCAAGACGGCGCTGGTAGCGCCTGCGGAGGATGTAGGAGCGAAGAACGATGGCACATGAGACGAAGAGGAGCAAAAAAAGAGTGGCGAGAAAGGTGACACTGTAATTGTATTAGTATAGGGCAAATAAAGAGAGAGAAAGGAATACAGGTATAGATTGCTGGACTGGGAAGTGCCTGAGTGGGTCGGTGGGGATGAGGAGGGTGTCGGGAAGTCTGATGTGGAGGACATGGTTAAGGGAAGAGGGGTAACTGATGGGAAATATATATACAACGGTACCTGTTGGAGGGAGATATAAGGAGGAAGGGAATTGGAAAGATCGCCATGGCTGCCCTTCCTCCGATCCAGCTGCCCAACGAGCTCAACCTGCCCCCGCATCTGAGCGCGCACAAGTATTTTCTTGTCTGCACCCTCACCGTTGCCGCATGGGACACCCTCGTTCTTTCCCCGCGCACTTGGCGTCTCTGGAGGTCCCCTGGCTGGCCAACCCTCAAGATTCTCTTCCATGCCCTGCGCTTCTTCATGCCAGCAGAGTTCATTGTCGTCGGTCAGTGTCATCCGTCATTCTGATCGATCGGTCTTGCTCAACTCTCTCGATCATAAGCCGTTGCCTTCTTTGACACAAAGTGGACTCAAGCCGTATGTTTTTTTGCTGTCCTCTTCCCGCTCTTTCTCACTCATCTCTCCAGTCCTGCCAAAAATTCTACCTCTTCGAACCCATCTGCACCGCCATCCTCCTAGCTGCCACCTCTGGTACGTCCTTTTTTTTCTCCCCCTATCACAGTCCTTACCTACCACCCATAGCCATCCATGTCATCCGTATCCATGCCATCTACGACAAGAACCGGGCCATCCTCGCCCTCATGGCTGGCCTCTTCGGTGTACAGGTAGTCGTCACCGCCGTCTCCGCTGCCTTTTACCGCTGTTTGTTTTTTTTCCCTCTTGTCGCCCCTCCTCTTAACACGCATTTCCAGCTGTCCCCCTGCTCGAAGGCCAAGGATGCATCGCAGGTCCCAGGCATGCCTGGGTCGGTATCTACTGGGTGTCCGCCACACTTCTTTACGCCGCCTCTGTAAATTTTCCTTTCTTCATCAATGGCTACAATAGCTAATTTTACCTCAGTTCGGTCTGGCTCTCATGCGTTCCATCGACTCACTCAAAGCCCGTCCCCTGAGTCCATGGAAACTCATGCTTCGTGACGGCCTCAACCTCTACGGCGTAAGTCTATCTATTAATTCTCATTTAACCACTATCTTATATCCATTCACAGGCCATCTTCTTCGTCAACCTCGCCAACGTCCTCTTCTGGTTCATCATCCGCCCCACCGGCATCGACGACCCCATCCGCACCATCGTCACCTCCATGGCCGCCGTCCTCACCACCTCCATGTCCCTCCGCATCATCCTCTCCGTCCGCGGCTCCCTCAGCCACGGAGGCTCCTTCGCCCTCTCCAACTCCTCCGCCGCCACCTCCAGTCGCACCACCCACGTCATCTCCGGCGGTCGTTCCGGCGGTGGTCCCACCAACATCTCCACCCACGGCGCGCAACACACCTACACCCTCGATGAACTCCGCACCAAGCCCGAGGGCGGCGAGTGGACTCACAGCAGCCACGGCGCTGGCGATCCCGATGGGAAGAGCAGTGTTCATGTTCTGGGTGATGAGAGCCATGTTGTCAAGAGCGAAGATGTCGGATTGGGTGTCAAGATCACCATTGATAGGGAGATTGGGTATGATGATCATGATCATGACAGGTATAAGAAATAGCACGGGGGAACCGGGGCTTCGGTTGAGATATAGGAAGATTTATCTTTTCTTTTTTCTTTTTTGCTTCGCCTTCGCTTTGACTTGATACCTTCTCAACCCCCATGTAACCTTGTTCTATCTATCTATTGCTCTTGTTTATTGTGGATCTTTTACCTGCGGTGTATCTTTTCTTTTTCTTGAGCACTTACAAAGGAGAGTGGTGTTTGGTTTCATCCTTACAACTCCTTAAAAAATCCATCAATAGTTCACACCATTGGAGTCAATGACAATTTAGCGCCCAATTCCGATTCTCTTCCGTCGACGTCGTTCGTTCAAATCGATCATCGCTAGCAACTACTTCCATACACAGCCACGATAAAAATGATGGATGTGGCACACTTGCAATGTTCATGTTTCGCGTTTCGTGTAGATCATTAGATTACGACATTGACCTTCAACCCGAGGGTTGAGAGTCATTCATTATGAGGGGAAACCGCCGAGAACTTCATTTAAATTTATACCTAATCGCTAAATCGTGCGCGCGCCTAGGCCCGCACAAGTTACATATTACGATGAGTTCAGCCGGCGTAATGCTTGGGTAAGTACTTACGTAGGGAAATGATTACAGGATAAATATCCATCTATACATCTCGGGTTGGACGGGTCCAGGGTATAGATTTATGGCAGTTTACTTATCATTATCATTACTTACATACCGTTACGGGTACATGAGGCCATCATCAAGAGCTTGGGTTCATTTCTGATACCTGCGACCGACGGTCGGGCGGTATGAAGATGTGAATTATAAGTATACCCAGAGGGCTGCGGAGCTGTCGTTCCGTCAGGGAGAATCAGGACTGATAGGGATATAACAATAGATAAATATAGATATCCGGTCGGCCGTGAAACCCTCTACTCAAGCGCGAAAGAAAATAGAAATTGGTTGATTGATTGATTCCGGTGTTGCTGTAAGACACTTATTTAAAGAAGTAAAGTACTGCACCAGCACTGCATGTTTCTCCACATGACGTGGAGCCATTGCGCGTTCTCGATTATTGGTCTGTTAGCGGGCTGGCCGAGGGTACGAGGGCATGTCAGTTGAATCCCAGCCGCCAAGCAAATTACGGCCAATGTGGCCAATCCTCTAAAATTAAATCATTGTGCTATACTTCTCCTCGCGATCTGCAGTCTCATCGCTTGGTACCAGGTTATACTCGAACCCCCGAAAGCGTCCGACCGGAGGTACCATGTCACTTGAATTAACATGCAACAGTTGAAATGGGTACTGCGGGATCGTCGCAATCCACCTATGTAGACGATGGGATACGGCCGTAAGACCCATCATTGCCCAAGATAAGATGAGGCTCATGTAAAATTCAGTGAGGCGCTCTGCTCTGTCTGAAGGTATCATAATTCTCTATAATCTTGGTCTAGGAGGCAAAGGTAAAACCGTCGATGCGAACTGATACATTAGGTATTTGCTCAGGTCTTCCGCTACATCAATAAAAACGAATCAATCGATATACCACCAAAAAAAAAGTAAGGGCAAGAACCACGAACCAAATTCACGAGGCGCTTCCTGTGGGATCTACAAACAATGCATCACAGACAAAGTCAATATCCACTACATAAACCCGAACAACAACAACAGCAACTCACTAAATGCCCACCCCCATAAATCTGCGTATTCGTCGAATTGTCCGGACGCACCCACACCTTAAACGGCGTCCCACCCGGCATCCCAAGCTCCGGCGCACCAGGTTTACCAGGCATAACCCACCTCACCGCGATCCTCTTATCCAGCTTCGACAACCGCACGTACGCCTCGTACGGGGTGTGCACCTCGGCGAACACCACGGCTTCTTGCATCCCGGAGGTCTTGAGTTTCACGATAGGGTTCCCTTGCTCGTCGGTGGTGTCGTAGAGCCCGCATTCGTGGTAGATCTTGAGAACGGCTGGGTCCCAGGCTTGGAAGAAGGGGGATTTGGTGAATGATTCTAGTGCCGCGGCGCTGGGTAAAAGGGAAAAAAAAAAAGCTTTGTTAAAAGATGTAGATCTTTTTTTTTTGGAATGGGTCGTCGTACCGAGAAGGCCACGTATCGCGACGACTCAGGGCGCCAGATGCCAGGTCTGGTCCACGACCTTCCCTTCCTTTACGATCATTGGGGCTAATAATGACCGGGTCGATTAGGATAAGAGACGTGAACAACGAAGGGTAAAAAGCCGCTGCGAGAGATCTGTGATGTATGATTGGCAAAATAAGAACAGTGGAACAAGCCGAGAAATAAAATAAAAATTATGAGCTCACGATGTGCATCCGCCATAGGAGTGGCCTAGGGCTACGAGCTTGCGGTCGCTGAACCCGCTTTTGAACCGCCGCTCAGTTTCGGCGGGCGAGAGACGGGAGAGGTGGGTCGGTAACCGGCCTTCGGTGGTATGCTTCGGGAGGAAATGGAGGAGGAAGTTGGAGATATCGCGTGCGTTATCCAGCCAGTCAACTTTTTGATTAAGAGTTTAGTTGTTGGGAAATCGAAGACAGTAAGTGAAGGCGGCGTACACAAAGCAGATGCATGGCGAGCATTGATGATACCTGCATCACCGTGCTGCACAGACTCCCAAACCCAAACCTCGTCGACTATGCTGGCGGCTGGTGAAGAAAGAAGGTGACCTAAAGTAGGTTCGAATATCTAAACGAATATATTCCGTGTCAAAAAGAAAAGAAAGAAAAAGAAAACATCAAGAACATCAAACACACCTCTTTCGGAAACCCATTCGCATGAGCAAAGAACAGCGTAACCCCCGTCTTCTCGCTCCTCCTCCCCTCTAGGAGATCGTTCTTCACATAACGGTTAACACAATTCCACAAGACCCTCGGGTATCCATCCGTCACTTTCGATGTACGCAACTCATCTAGCTGCCGACGAGTGTCCGACAGCAACCTTCGTCGGTCCTCCTTGGGCAGGTTCGCCGGAACTGGTTCAAGTTCCGGAACAGGTCGCGTGGTGCGTAGGTACGATGCAGGCAACAGATGCGTGGTGAGGGTATACGGGGCATCGAATGCAGGCTTCCGAGGGGGTGAAGGCAGAGATGGGAGTTGCAGTGGTTCCGGGGGTGGGTATATAGGAAGCGGATCCCTCAGCTCGACATGCTCCCAGGTAAATGGCGGCGGTCTGGGGAATGCATTCGGTTCCATTTCTTTTCGAGCGTACGAGTGAACCCACCCCAAATGTCGCCTTTACTTTATGAGCATGGGGATTCGGGGCAGAGCTTTACAAAACCCGACAAGACCGGCAATTTCACGTGGTAAAAGAGGTTAGGGGGATTGATTCCAGCGTCTACCTCAAAATTTTATGGCTTCATGGTTTAGGCTTGATCTATAACCCTACGTGAGCGGCGAGACCATCGGTAATGCGAAGCATGGATTCGAAGCTACTCAAAGTGGTATTTTTATTCGGACTCTGTGTTTGGCAATCCATGACTTCTAATCCGTACTGTACAGTATAAAGATACACTAGAAAACGGTATAAGTAAGGATAAAGGATAGATTCACGTCCCAACTCCAACTTAACTAGAGTTGGCTTTGAATCAACTAGAAACGAACGGATAAAAAGTAGATATCGGAAAGATCCACAGCAAGTGCGTATTTTAGCGTCAAGGAAGTCACAGCATCCGCCTGACTGCACTGAAATTTGCATCTAGTCGAGATCCATGGAGCGGCGATGGCGACCCCTCCTTCCTCTACCCAAATGACGCGCTAGAGGGCTGAATAACGCCGTCTGCGGTGTCTGGTTCTCATCACCCTCATCCTCGTCCTCGTCCTCATCATCATCGTCGTCTTCCTCCTCATCGTTATCATCGTCTCCACCATCACCCTCATCCCCATCCTCGCCATTCTCATCGTCATCCGTGATCAGCTCCTCCTCATCCTCCGAATCTGAAGGCTCAAAAAAGTCAAACTCCTCCACATTCGCCCTGATCCACCGTTCCTCCTTCACTGACAGTGGGTCCTCCTGGCTCATCGATACCCTTTTCAGCGGCACTCCGAGCTTGCGTCGCGCAAGGAGTAAATGCTTGAGCTGCATGCCCGTAACGTGGCAGGTGACGATACTTTCGAGGCGGGGGCAGAAGACCGTAGGTAGTGGTGCATTGGAGGTGGGTAGGGGAGATGTTGGGGAGGAAGAGGGAGCTGATCCGAGGCCAGTTGCTTGTGGAACCGTTGCGGTCGGGTCTTGTTGCTCTTGCTGCTGAGGCGGTTCAGCATTGGCAACATTGATAGTGGTGCTAGGCCGCCCCGAATACGGATCCGAGAGTTTTTGGAAGATGATAGATTCTTCCCACCCCCTCACCTTGATATTCAACGATTTCAGCTTCCCAAGCTGCCCTAACAGCGCCTCGGCGCTATAAACATTACACGGCAGTCCCGAGATCTTCACGTGTTCGATGTGTGCCAATATGTTCTCCGTGCGCCCTTTAACGGGCTTCAACAGCGCGTCTACAAACTCGGAGTAATCTTCCTCGTCAAAGTTCAATAAGAGAGAAGTGACGTTGGGAATATCGAGGTGCTTGACGAGTGCCAATGCGTATTTTAGATCGTGGAATTGAAGTGCTAGTTCTCGGAGAGAAAGGATGGTGAGCGGTGTCGCGCCCCAGCCGCCCTCCTCTATATCGGTATCATATGGGACGTCGTTGCCGAGCGCGGGTCCAGAGAGAGATAAACTGAGAGTGTGTAGGTCGGGCGAGTTGTTGATGATCTGTGTAAAGGTCTTGTAGGACGGACGCACGTCCTTGGTGTGGAAGGATAATTCGAAAACATGTAGTCCGCGCAAAAACGAGGGAAGGGCGGCGTCCCAGTCAATGTGCACTCCCCAAAATATGGCTTCCTTTAGCAGTGGTGCATCTCCGTGGAACGGCAGGAAGCTCGTTTTATCGTCTCCGTTGAAGACCTCGTAATCGTCGCAGTCCTCGATGTGGTATACCTCAAAGCTTTCAAGCATAGGTGCGCTCGGAAGTGCGTGCAGCCGCGAAATGAGAAGGTGGATATAACCATAGGTGCTTGCGTGGAATTCGAAAGTACCCCAATGGGATACCTTCGGTTCGATAAGATCCAGAATCTGCGCCAATTCCTGTTGCGAGAGGAACCGGTCGTTGTCGTCCTCCTCCTCATCGTCGCTAACATCCATACTGTCAGAGTAATCCTCTCCACGCTCAGCAACCAAGGCGTCGTGGATTGCCTTTTTCCGCAAAGCCTTGTTCTCGTTATAAAGCGGATGGTCCGGATGATCTTCCTCGTCGACGTTTTCAGGGAACGTGCAGTTAATACGGATGTTCAATGGCAGGCCTCCGGAGCGGGCCATATACATGCGAGCCCGCTCCAACCGCGGGCGCTTCGCAAAGTCAAGCGTCGTCCACAGAATATGCGAGTCCAGCGCAACCTCGCGCCAGCGTTTGCATACATGAGACACCAGAACCTGGAATGGAACGCCTGGTTCTTCATCGTCGTCGTCGTCTTCGTCATCTAGATCCGAATCCGAATCGGAGTCGTCCGTGTCACTAAGCTCTATCGGCGACCCGCCAGACGGTGGTGAGCTACCTCCTTCTCCACCATCATCAAATTCGTCATCCGTGTCCATATCCTCCCATTCATCATCTTCTTCCCCTTCCGCCTCATCTTCATACTCCGAGTCGTCTCCTTCCTCTTCTTCTTTGACTCCAATCGAGAAAATATACGCCAAAATCTCATTCGGGAGGTCATTGATCGGGCATTTCCCGTTCTTGAGCGGCTCCCATGGGTTATTGGCAAGAATTTGTTCTTGGACAGTCCACATCGCCTGGCTGGGGTTGAGCTTTGGATTCGTCTTTAAGACAGACGCACGCTGGCCAGAGATCTCCCTTTCTAGAGCCTGTTCTATCCGTGCATTGTGAGCAACGACACGCAGTTTTGGTGGAACATTCGCTGGGAGATTTTTTTTCGTGGATTCGTTAGGCATGGCAGAAAGTAGGTGGTGGTTGAGGGGAACCTGCGATGGCGGCGCAGTGGGCAGTGCAAGTTTCTTTTTTCGACAATCTTATCAGTCACGTGGTCTGATTGTATCGATCAGATCCGAGGTCGAACCGAGCTACAAAACGAAGAGTCAGCGTACACGGCATTCTAAGTTTCGAGCGCGACGAAAGGCTTATTGGCGACCAATCGGTGACAGACAATCCGTCAGCAGTTGCCATACCATGAGTTAGAATTTGTTGATGAGACACCGATCAACAGGCTACTTCGTGAGACGGACGGCAGAAACTTGGAAGTTGGACAAAACCCAGAAGGCATATATAGTGAAGAAATAAATCCCGACAACGAATAAATATAGAGCGGCTGAAGGGCCTCCAAAAGACGAGGGTATCGTCTAGTTCGATTCTTCTGGATTTCCGGACTGTTTCCGCTTTTTTTTCTTTCGCTTGACCTCGTTTGTAAGACCTTCAGCCGGCGTAGAAGCAGCGACTTTTGACCGATGCCTGGACGAACTTCCTTTCTCCGGATGGTTTTTGGGTGGTTTTGGATTGCTATCCTGGACGGCAGACATTTCCTTCGCCTCGTTGGTCTCGAGTTTTCGTAAAGCTTTTGCCTTTTTCTTCTCTTCTTTCCGGATCCGCTTGCATTTCATTTCTTCATCCTCAGATTCGTCGGGTTCCTTCTTGTGCTTTTTTGTTGACGAAACTGACCCTTCTACGTGAATCTTCTGTTCGACCGCCGTTCCAATGGCCTTTTCCGTTCTCTTCCTCTTTTTCTCCTCCTTATGCAGCCTCTTCGCCTCCCGCTCCTTCTTTTCCTGTTTCTTCCGTTTTTCCTCTTTCCTCTGCCGCTTTCGTTCCCGCTTCGCATCCTCGTCATCGTCATCTCTAACCTCAGAAACGTGCGGGCCCTCCATGTCCCGAGTCTTGCGTTTCTTGTGAGATGTTTTCGACACCTCCAGATCCACCACGACTCGTTCATCGACAGTTTGCACTTCGATGTGCTCAGTCACTTTTACGCTTTCCACGTTTGAATTCCTTTTATCAAATGCATCGGCGACGAGGGCAGCCAGTCGTTTTTCTTCCTCTGCTAGGGTTTCTGGACCGAGTACAGGCCCGCGGAAGAATCTCGAGTATAGTCCCCGTTTGGCTGCGTCTCGTTTGGCTATGGTCATCAGGGATAACCGGGGTGTTGCTGTTCCACTGTCATTATCGACTGGGGTGATAGTGCCAGATGTGGCTGGTGTTCCGTCTACAGGGCGTCTAGTAGAGAAAATACCCGTCGAGGTTCGTTTAATCGACACCTCATTAGAAGACTATAATTCCATATTATTGCGTATCAAGTATAAATCCAGGTCGGAGGATAATTTCACGCACTGAATCCTCTGTCCTTTCATCCTCATCGTCACTCATGCATTTCACCTGGATGGATTTCGCAGCAGCTGTAAAAAGGCTGGCATGAACAATATTCATTGAGCATATCGTCCAGAACGCGGAGAGGACATCAATCTCACTGGTCCCAGAAGGGGAAGGCCTCGTCGCGGTCCTTCCCTAGCCCCGCCAAATTCTTCTTCTGTGGGATGGCGAGTGGTCGAGAAATCGCGCCTTGGCGGAGTCCAGTACCTTTCCCTTCCCATCCTTGCGAAACGAGATATGAGTGTCCGTCTAAAGGCATACAAAGCCTGGTAATGGAGATGAACTAAGATGCGCTTAAGCACATACAAACGTCTCAGGAAGGATGGATATAGAATGTAACTGAAGGCTGAAGGTGTCCGTGAACATTTTGAAGTTGCCTTACATAAGCGCCGGGGGACGCAGATAAGATAAGATGGTTGATGTTGGATGGCAATCGAGCACAGGCGTTGGGAAAGTGAAAGGTCATATATCTGCTTGATGCTAAGGATAAGTATGGAAAAGATGGAAAGGTATCAATCGACACAATTAAATAAAGGCGATGAGGCGATTGATACCGAAGAAAAGATCCTAACTTTCGAAAACGAAACCTAAGTATGGTTAACCGCATCAAATTGAACACTCCTTCATTCCGTTGAGAATGCATGTTTCCGATTTGTTTCGGAGTGAATACTTGAATGACGAAAGATGAAAGACGGTATATTTTCAAAGAATTTTTCTCTAAGAGACCTAACATTTCTAGTTACAAATTGACGATTGATTTACCAAGGCAAGTTGGTGCCGTCGAAGTGCCAGAAGGAGGCGGTCTTCTCGAGGGTGAGGGCCTGGGAGATCTTGATGACACCAGCGCCAGCGGCATCGGGGGTAAGGTGGGGAACTTGGGGAGCGTACTTGCTCATCCACTCCTTGAGGGGAGCACCGAGATCGGTCTGAGTCCAGCCTATGATCGTCGAGGTCAGAAACGCAAGGGTAAGGTCATTGTAACAGATTGCATACCAGGGTGGATAGCAGCGGTGGTGACACCCTCGTACTTGAGCGAAGCACCCCACTTGCGGGCGAGCCTGGACATATCATTATGAGATCAGATAATTCGCGTCGATATAAATAGACAAACATGTTAAGAGCAGCCTTTGCGACAGAGTAGGCGTTGAACTGGTTGGCCATCATGTAGGTGATCTGGGAGGAGGCAAGGACGGAGCTGATGAAGATGACGTTCTTCTTCTCCGACTTTTTGACGAGAGGAAGGAAAGCACGGGAGACACGGAGAGGAGCGACGGTGCTGAAAGTCATTTCCTCAGCGAAAGCCTCGAGGTCACTGTAGAGTATGTGCGTCAAGACGCTGAATTTTGTGGAGAAAAAAGGAGTCGACATACAGATCCTCGAATTTGGTCAATGGCTGTGGGTTCTTGCCAGCGTTGTTGACAAGGTAGTCAAGACCGTTGGGGAGGAGAGGAGTAGCAGCGGCAACAGCCTTGTCGACGCTTTCTTGGCTAGTGATGTCGAGCTCAACAAACTTGAGGTTCTTGGGGTTCTTGGCGGCCAGAGCAGTGAGCGCCGGGACATTGGCGTTACGCGAGGTGGCGATAATGAAGTTGGAGGGGTTCTTGAGCTATTGATCCGGGCAAGTACATGTCGGAACGGGTGGCAAAATATAAATGGGCGATGCTTACCAGGTTCTCAACGATGCTCAAACCGATACCTCTGTTGGCGCCAGTGATCAACCAGGAAGGCATATTGAAGTTCTGAGTGAGTTGAGGAGTTGAGTTGGAAAGTAGGCGAAGAAGAGGCTGTTGTGGATTTGATCGAGAAATGCCTTACTTTTATACATCGACCATGGAATTACATGGAATGCAGGCTGTTTCCGAGAAGTCAACATGTCAGTTGAACTCGGTGGTTGACTAAGAGAGGACTTACCAATCCCTCTGCAATATTGATCGTAGCCGAGGTAAAGAGATATCTTTAGGATCTCCCAATTCCGACCGTGAGACCACTTCCATCCCCGATGTCCGAGCCTACCCAATAGTTCAGCGAACGCGTAAGCGCCACAAACTTGCTTCTCTATCAATCGAACAGTCCCAATTGTGTGCGGCCCACATACACACAATGAACCACCACCAAAGGCCTGACAAAACCATCAGACCAGGGTGATTGCTTCCAGTTCTTGGGCGCAGCCATCAATTTTTGTCTCGTCCCCGCTGTCATTGTTTTCCAGACCACCTGAACCCCGGGGGCAGAATCGCTTCTTAAAACCCGAGAAGTCGATGTGGCATTGCTTTGTAATTGGGAACAGGGTAGTCGATCTGGTAGGCTGAGTACATAGAGACTCCACTGCTATGTCCTTGTGTAAGGGAAGTTGACAGCTGTTGACAGAAGGATACTTCGCCACAGAACGCTAACTGATCCTTCCGAAAGGCGTCGAGGACGGCGGCGAACACTAAGTCTTCACGAGATGATAAGTATTTTCATAGAGGATAATCATGGAGTGAACAAGCATGGATGCAACTTGGCCGTGACGACGCGGTTGTCATAAGCACGTGATGTCACCGCTAACTCTCTTTTGCAACTCTTTTGGCTCCCCTATGCAATCCCCCATCTAACCATGGGTGGCGAGGTGACTTGTCAAATGGTATCTTGGCCACCATGTTTCTTGTTTCCACCTCGGTAATGGTGCCCCATTTGAAATTCTGCGCTTGGCCTTGTCCTGAACCTCTTGGAAGTTAGAACCTCCTGTAAAATTCAAACATCCGTCAGCATATAAGGTCAAAAAGCGTGAGTATAGGTCCTATGTTGAGAGTGGGGACAGAAAGAAGGATTGAAAATGACTTTGATATATATCTCTTGCCATCTGTCTACCCGAAGTCAAACCAAAGTTCCTCGCCGAGATTATAAATCGCAATCCGGGATGAGGTTCATCTGCTGTATACTACCATGTGTACAACGATCACCAGCGTGGTGAAGGGGGAATATCGCGGGGAGCGCCAGGGACTTTCCACCCACTGTATGTACCCAGCTGAAGCAGAGACTACGCCATGGGGAGCCGCCGCCGGCGTTGCGGGTTCAACATCTGAAAATATTTCAGGCCATTACCCACTTACTCAGGAAAGGGTTTTCAGAAAAATGACATGGAGATCAATCTTCGGTCTGAAAATTACACACTATGCTGAGCACACACTCCAACCCATAATCGGCGAAGATGGAAAGTTATGGAGTCGTCGATCCGATATTTTCGAGATATTATCCAAGGTATACTGAGTGTAATATGATGGAAAATATTGAGATAACTTGCATGAGTGAAAGTTCCTGGGGGGGCATCAGGCTTCGTCCTCCACCTCTGAGAAGGGCGCCTTAAAGAGTATATAGCGAGAGGATCTATCGGCTATACGATTGTAGGCCATGGCGTCCTTCAACAGCGAACCACCCGCAATCCTTCTAAATACTCCATAGAGAAAACCTAGCCATCGCGCCCCCCAGGAATTTCCATTCAGACAAGGCATCTTAATATTCTCCATCATATTACGCTCCATACACCTCGGATAATATCCCGAAAATCTCCAGTCGACGACCCATAATTTTCCATCTTCGTCGATCATGATATTTCGTGGGACAAGATCATTGTGGGTGAAAACGTGTGGACGGACCGGATACAAAGTAGCTGCAATATCTGGACGTGGGGGTGAGAATCGAGGTGGATAGGAAACAAGCCAATGTTCAGTATATTTGGCAAGATTGACGGGGGTGCAGTACCGCATGGGGGGGAATGCACAATAGTCGAAGATCAGAGAGAAGAATCGCCCACTTGAGATTCCACCTCCTGCCTGCGAAGTGACGGCGCGCATGCGCCGCACAATATTTCGCAGTTGAAAGGCGTAATAAATTGTTTTGAAGAAGCCAATGGAAGGCCAGAGCTCTTCAAGGTTTTTGCCTCGGATTCGATCCATAATGATCAAGCCGGAGTCCTGTGATGAAATATCTAGGACTCGTCTGATGACGGGAACATTGATTCCAATGGCTTGTGCAAGCTCCATAGCAGCAACTTCATCGTGAAGTGCGTCCAGGTGATGGTCCGCTCCCACTGACTTGGCCACAAGACCGTCGCATAGAAATTTCGCATTAGCTTCTGTGCGAACAGTGATAATGGAGGGGGATTCATTGTAGAAATTCCAAAGTTCGTCCTCGGTGTATTCGTTGAGGCGGTGGGCGTCGAATATCGCATTCATTGTTGCCTTGAGAACTTCAAAACAAAGGCGTTCACTCGTTTAGGTGATAGAAACGTACAATGCCAAGTACTGGTAAAGTATCGTCGGGTAGAATGTGGTCGGTGTATCAGGCAGACAGTCCTTGTTGCTGACTGTCGGGTCAGTAAGTTAGCTTGCAGGATAAATTAGTACAGGATAAAAATAGCGATGAAGTTGAAGTTGAACACTTTCGCACGACCCGTAGGTAGGACGGCACCAAACGGCACGACAATTCTGTCATGCTGGGATGTTACTCTTTAGACCATCTACATACTTTGGTAAAGTCATTTTGTCAAATTTGAAAGTAGTATGTTAACTCAACTACCATTCATGATCATTCCTCTCTCTCACTATTTCTACATAGGTCTGTCCAGACACTCGCAACCAGTGAAATCTATTGTCAGCGGGGACCTTGTAACACTGCGATTGCTACTCTTCATTATCATCTTGTTATCATCTGTAACCCCGCTCATCTTGCCACTTGATCAATTTTCGGCGTCAGCCTGCAGTTCAGTTAACCTGGCTTTTCTCGATTTATCAAATCTACCAAATCGTCCTCTTCACAACATTCCAACCCAATTCCTCGACCCACCGAGGACTTCAATATGCCTTCCTGGTTGATCATGACGCCAACAGAGGTATCGGGCATCGTTGAGAACCTGGTAAGAATAATTCCGTAGCTTGTGTTCAGAGTGGGTAGGGCGATGGCCAGTACGTATATTGCGCGGTTCTGCGCGCACTAGCTCAAGTCATTCATTGCGTTCGGTCCTGCGTGGTTGAGTTTGCAGGTTATGGATTGAGAGAAGAAGGGAATGTACAAGAAATACCGAAAAGCATATCGAGAAAGAAGAAGGTCGGGCGGTGAATAAAAAAGAAGTGGACGGGAAGCGGTCCACCCAACCAATAGATACTGAAAACCATGACCAACCCAAATCGAAAAATGATAACGAAAAAAAGTGTAGGATACATGGGGCGATGGACTGCATGAGGAGGGTAAAGAATATAGTGAGTGGTAATTACAAAAGTTCACAAGCCAACCCGCAATATCATTCCTTCACAAAGAGAAATCCGTGCGTAATCCTGCCTTTATCTCTGGTATTTCGATTACAGGTGTTTGGTGTGAGTCTGACGTCTCCGTCGAGTCACCGTTTGGCAATTTTGTTGGCGTCGAGGCTGATTCATTCCGGTTAGTTAAAGCATTAAATTCTGGGTCAATCGACGTGCCTTTTTCTGAAGACGGAGGAAGCATAGGCGAATCCCCGTCGGCGTCTTCGCTTTTTCCACTCTCCAGTTCCTTTTCGTATTCAACGAGCTGCTCCTTCAGATTTTTAGCTGGGTCAGGAGATTCGGGCCTCCCCAGTCCCAATGTCTCGCTAAAAAATGACCGACCGCCAGCCGCCTCCTCTTCACTATCCTCCTCTTCACTATCTTCGCTTCCAAACATCAGTTGCCCACTGTCACTCACGATGTTGCCACCTGGTCGATAGGAGATCCCACTACCCCCCATCGTTGTCACTGTCAACCCGTACCGCCGGAGAAAATCCTCGTTGTCAAATGAGCTCGAGTTGTTTGATGAGTGCATGCGCTCGCGAGCATCTTGTGCTTCTTTCCGCGCGCGATAGGACAGAAGCCGACTTTGAGAGTACAGTTGTGGGAGCGAGCTGGGTGTTTGGTATCCATAATTGGTCTCCACGCGTTCCTTCACCCATTGATACCACTCCTCTTTCGTTCGTCCGTGAGTAATGGCGACAATAAGAATAGTCATGTTGTCGCAGCCAATTCCAGCGCCTGACGTTGTATCCGGGGCCAGGCAGTGGTCGAACATCATTTCGCCGATCTCTGTTAACTCTTTGCCTTGGGAGACTTGATAGCGGACGAAATCAACAACTTGCTGTGATGACAAGCAATCCCAGATCCCTAAAACGAGCAGAATAAGAATGACACTGATCAGACATGAAGATCCCATCCACACCATCGCAGGCCAGCACTAGAAACTCGTCATCCTCGCTGATTTCGTGGCACGTCACATCGGGGTTCGCTGTGATGATCTGTTGCTCTGGTCCCAGCGAGTAATTCTTTTTGAATTCGAAATCTCCAAGTGCCCGGGAAAGGGCAAGGTTGCCTGGCGATACACAGTGAGTGTGCTCAATACAAGACAGTAGATAACGTACCATTCACTCGACCATATTCAACATATCCACCTGCCCCTGAAATCCGAGCCCGTTCGGCTGAGACATCGTTAATGATAGACTCTGCAAGGAGAGGGGTTTACGTACTATCGTTCGTAGGCTTATGATCAAAACTGAGGGCCTTCACAACTCCTTTAACCCCAATTACTGATCGCGAATCTCCAGCGTTCGCCTAATATTGTTTAGGTCAACTGATACAAATGAATGACAGAGGCTTACGACGTAGATCTTATTATCCGGTGTGATTAGAGCAGCAACGGCCGTACAACCTGAAGGATCTCTTGTATGCGCAGGATCTATAGGATAGAGCCTCTCTTAGATCAGAAAGTCTTTTTGAAGGAGAAACAACCTCACTGGCTAACAGATCCTCATCTGTGCCCAAGAAAGCCTTCTTGAGTGCAGCTTCGTAATCCCCAGCTAGGTACAAATCTTCGGTGACCAACCGTCGATGCACATTCTGACCCGCAAATCGAGCGACAGTTGATCCTGGGGAAATGTCGGGGTTTGCTTTGGTTAGAGGAATGATAAGATCAGACTTTTGAAACATACCTCCATGACCGTCGTACACCGCAAAAAAGGTATTCTTTTTTCCATTTGGACCTTCTAGATCCAACACCGCCGTGTGTGCATCCTCCATCGCTGAGAAGTTTGTCAATACAAGAGACACTCCGATCAAGATTGTGCTGGAGTCCAAAGACTCACTGATTCTCCATCCCTGCATCTCAGAAACGGCGAAGAAAAACCGTTCATTTGCTCCGGTATCTGAAACCTTCTTGGTTGCTAGAAGCCCGTTGGTAAGATTATTTTTAAGACAGAAGAATCCGGGAGATGTGAACCTGGAGCAGAGAGAATTTGACCCTAGCAAAGAAACAAATATGAGTCAAACGGCGATCTTTGGAGAGGAGCTGATCACTGACCATAGCGAATAGGGCCTGTTATGGCTACAGAGAGTAGAGAGGGAGTGGTGAGGAGATCTGTATTCTAGCGAGACCAAGAAAACGTAGAGAAAAATGAAGAGAATCGTGGTCGTGTGGTGGCCGTGCCCTAATCCTGCGTAGATGAATTGCATCACAGGATGTTGACGGCTGTTTACCCCTCTCCATTTCTAATCAATTTTCTCCTTTCCCTCCAAGACTCGGATCCTTCTCATCCCATACGACGCCATCAATACAAGACTTTGCAAAGCTTGGATTGGAATAAAATACGGAAGCCTATTTCCGCTCAGACTTCCCTCGACCGTGACGTTTGGTTTTCGGCACTGTGCTTCACCGGTCTCCTTTTGGAAAGCCTACTTAACCTGGGTATCAAAGTACATACTTAGAAGCCTTTGCGCAGAATAGGAAATTCTAATCAATAGAGTAAGTGATCCAAATTTCGAGTGATGACTGAAACTGGATTCTGGGCTGATTCTGCAGGAGATAACACCTGAAATTTGAATCTGTGTTAAATCACCTCCCATGAATATTGACCTTTCAGGATCCAGGGGCTCCGCCAGGTGGATTAGAAAGGTGGATTAGAGTCATTTGAATCACAAGTTGAATCAGCCTACTCCGACCCGTCCCTGCTCTGAGAAGGTATACCAAGATCGCCGACTAGATTAGATAAATCCTCGAGATCTTCCCAAGCGCCGGGACCGGATTTGCACGCCGGACGCTATTCTTCGGTGCCTTTCGGTCGTTCGACGAACCCTGCTAAGGCGTATGTCCCGCCCAATCCTGGACCCACAATGTTAGTCACTCCTTGAATCCGATCCAATCAACAAGTACTTACTGGCGATTGGACAAACGCATTGAATTTATTCTCAATACATCACGTTTTATCCATTTGTTTGTCAACCTTCCCCGCCAGGGGGCCTCTGGAATTTGCCTTTGAACTGTAATCAAGGTTAGCATTATGATTCACCAGCACCTCATCTTTCTCCTCCAACCGCACCGCTAACTGCGATGAGTGCGCTTTGCTTAAATTTGCATTGTTTTTGATGGCAAGGTTGAACATGGGGATCGGAGGGCATAGGAGGGCATATTGAATACCTGCTCATACCTGACCAACAAGCTAGGCTGCGAGCTGATATATTTCATGGAAATTGAAAATATAATGGATGATATTAAGAGGTAATCCCGACATCTTTGAAGAGAGCGGATAAAAATATCCAAGTGATCTTGAAGTGCTTGTTACATTGACTTGGCTTTCGGATGAACGAATTTCAGGACACAGCAATTGGACGGCGGCTTTCTGCGTTCTCCGGGAATGTATTGCCCAAGCCACACATTGGGCCTATCTCGGGTTGTTCAGTTCATTGGAGATTCCGGGGTTTTGCTTGCCATCCTTGGACTAATTACCACGGGCCGCGCCGCAGTGATGTTGTTGTCTCGCAGTTGTGTATCCAAGTGGGTCCACGGCACATGTAGGCAGGAAATTTTCTGCGTGAGTTCTCCAGCAACGACGCTCGACAATTTTTTCACTTCCTAGTTCTATATTTTGGATTCTATATATAGGCCGTGGCTTTTATATGATAGGCGAATCTAAGGCGGGTAGCGCGCGTGTGATATTCTGGCTACTTACAGGCACAAAGTGAAAAACCTGCAATAATGCTAGCAATTCGAGAGAGGGAAATAATTGGTGAGAAATTCCAGGCCTGTGGTTCCAGCTCTATGTAGAGGCCTAGCCTGCTCAGGAATCAAAGGAGGATTGTGCCTCATTGAGCGCTGAAGATCGTTTTTATCGTTCAGGCGATCTAAATTTCTTCCGTCCCAGCGGTAAGTTATTTTCGTTGCTTTGATGGTATATCCCTCTTCTAACTTCGGGGATACTCAGGGATTTGGACGGAAATGTGGAATGGATCATGGGGGTTTCGGGGGTCAAAGGACTCGGAGGCATCCAAGGACGAGTCCTTTTTGGATACTTTTCTGGCTCTATCTGGGGACCGGTTCCCAAAACATTCACTGACAATCCACTGGGGGCGTTCTTATACTCTGTAGACTGGGGGTTCCGGGTAAACTTTTTCTTCCATGCTTTAACCTGGTGAGGGAACCTTTTTGAAGCGGCATTGGCATCTGAAGGCTAGTTCGCCGTGGGGTTTAATCGCATAATATCGATGTCCCCAAATGACGCCGATGTCCTTTCATGCTCCACATCGACTGCTAGGTCATACATAACTAGAAGAACTGAAATGCTCTTCTTCACAGTCGTTCATAGGGCCAGATTAAGATACATAACACAACTTCTCTCCCATCGTAAACCTCATTATTTTTAGTCCGTGGTGGAGAAAGATTAACATTCGTCCACTCCAAAAGTATCAGGAGGGCCCGGAAGAACGAAGCGCGAGCAGGATTCTGGAGCACATAACTACTCCAGTATATTATTTTAGCGACTGAAAGCTGTCAGATGATTAGGATAACCTACCGTGAGACACGGAGCTTAGAGAAGGCTGCCTCGTGTGATGAGATCTAACCCCTAGATGGGCATGGTTAAGAAACCTAAGTGTAGAATGGACCAATGTGAGCATATAGTAAAGATAAGATTTGGATAAGGCAAACAAGAGAGAGAAACTGAAAAGGGGGTGGGCAAAGCTTGATGCAAGCGCTTTTGCCGCAACTCCGTGGACGCGTTAGGCCGAGGTGAACGGGGTAAATAATGTCGACTCGCTAGGGCTGCACTGAAGGCATGAGATGTCGTATAAATGGGGTGATTTTATGTACCTTGAGAGAACTGCCATGGTCTATCCAACTGCCCTGGATCGTATCCATTTTCTAATTGACCTAAACGGAGTGGATATAAAACACGGTTCCTTAACAGGTGGCCATCGGTGGTCATGTTATCTTGGTTGTTGCATTCCAGCAGATTCCCAGAATTTTCGGGACCCACAGGTGGTTCCCATGATATGAGAGTAAGTAAGAGTAAGTACAAGACAATCGGTCGACAACCGCTTTGGATGTTGATCGCTTGAAATAGATGCCCTTCTACGAGGATCGGCGACCATCGATTCATATCAACGCAGATTCGAATGAGGAAAGGAGATTCCAAGGAAAGACAGGCAGGGGCGTCTACAAGGCATTTGCTATGTTTTTGGGGGTACAGAGCATTTCCAGGGCGCACTGCATTTTCAGAAAAAATATGCCATAGAATTGGTGCTTGTCAATTCCCTCTAGAGAACGGAGCAAGTCCGGCTTTTAATGGGTTGGCCCAGGACAGCGTGAATGGTTTGCGCATTCGTAAAGCTGTCGATTCGCTGTCGACCATCTGTCTCCAGCTGTCGACGAACGTTCAAATTGCAGGTCTAGGCACCATTTGGCGTCCAGGGAGATAACACCAAAAGGCAATAAAAATGCCGAACACCAAACGCCTTTGCCAGAATCTGCGACCAGGCGAGTTGAAGTTATGAACCCAAAATCACCTTTTGCAGATTAAAGTTCGTAGCGGAGAGTAGACATATTGGGTTAATGTGCGGGAGCAATAACCGTAACTGTGTGAAAGAAATTCCGCGGCGTATAGATATCAGGCTCGATCGACCGGGACCCGATCTCGGTCATGGAATTGGAACTTTTTTTGCATAGCTGGGTTAGTGCTTCGAGGACGAGGTTCGTATGCTGGTACTGCCTGTTTAAATATTGAGTTGTCCAAGCTCCTTCAAGGCCTGTTTATATGTTATAAATTCTTTCTTGATCGTTTCCCGAGTATTCGATCAAAACGATCGGATTGTGATCAAGCGCGTGTTACTTCCCGTTCCAAGGCCGGCCCGTCTTGGCGAGCATGACGCGAATTGGACCGACTTTCTTATAATTCCACCTTGACGCCCAATTCAATTTTTATCTACCTCCTTCATTTTATGTGAGTACTTTATCTCGTAAGTGACATTGCATGACCCGGAAAAACCCTGGGGTGAGAATCTCTAGGCTTCCTATATAAACTTCGAAGCGCGACTTCTACTTACCAGCCATATCGTACCCCAGATGTTGGAAGCAAACCTCCAACCCGTGAGTTCTCTGCTGCCGAGGAAGGAGTTTTCTTACTCATCTGTCCCACAGGCTATGTGTTCTCTGAACAACCCTATCCGCCCACGGACACGCACGCGCACCTCTTCATTACTATCCGTCTCCTCCACCGTTTCCCTGGGCTCCATATTCGAGATCGCGAAAGCCCAATCAACATCCGGGGTCAGCCAGCAGCCCGAGCGCCATGAAGCGCATGGTTCTTTCATTCCCCTCCGTTCAGCTACCCCCACATTGCGGACGTTCATCTCCTATCCCGCTTCTCCCAACTTTCGCGCACCCAAAAAACGAAGACGAGTCACTTTCGATGACCGAGTCTTGGTATCGTCCCCTGAATTCTGGGAGCCGGTAGAAGAACAAGCTGCGCCTCAAATTCCATATATAACATGCACCACACCTACGCCGCATCTTGGGACAGCGTCTCCAACGTCACCCTCATCCAACGACCTCCACCCTATTCTCGCAAAGTTGGAGCGCAAGTCCAGACTGTGCTCCCAGGTTGTCCAATGCTCCACTTGCAAAAAGCCTGGAAGGGACTTCTCCCGTTGTCCTAGGTGTAGTGATATTTGGTGCTCACGGCCGTGTCGTTTGGTCGGAGGAAAGCGCCATACATGCTCCAACTGACCCAGAATGTAGACCACCTTTTCCCCATACTCTTTGCTCTCTTTTCTTGTCATATGCTCTGCCCCGTTCCTTGCTGTCGTCCGTATATTTAGTTACATACTTGGTAGACTTTCCCCAGGTTCACGATATTTTTCTAGTAGAAATTCTTCTCATGTCCCTAGCTATCCCTTACGTGTTGTCAATGTCAAGTATCTCAAGATTTTATGTGCTTTCGCCCACATGACTATGTTGTGACTACGCAAACTTTATCTTCGTCCCTTGACTCGGGACGATACCCCCACCTTCTTTCTCCTTCAACCTCTTTTTCGCCTCCCATGATGGATGCAAACGTTTGTCGTCCTTTTTGTCGGCTTTTGTAACGGCAGTATTCAATGTATTAGCGCCATTATTAGAACGGCCGGCCCACCCTGCATCCACAGGTTGGTGGTGCTGTGGAACGCTCCTCCCCTTTGGAGGTGGTCTTGTCCCGTGAGGACCTTGAGCAGGCTGTGGGTTACGGTGCGGCCCTGCATTTGTGCTCGTGTGACCTCTTTTGTGCATGACGGCTCCGGCGTTCTCTTCAGCTTCCTTTTTTTTGTGATTCGCATTACGTCCAAACTTCTTTTCCCAGATGCTGTTATGAAATGGTATCAGGGGTCAATAGATAAAAATAGGATGCCGGAGCTGCTTACGCTCGCCGTGCTCTCTGGCCGCGCCTATTCTTCTTAGGCATATCAGCTGCCTCACCCTCGGCATCGCTGAAATCCGAATCGTCTGAACCACGAACGAAACCAACGGACAGGGAAGGGAGAAAAGTAGATTGGGGTGTGGTTGATCCTTTGTTTCCTTTCGGCGCAGGTTTCTGGGAACGTTTTGCCTTCGTTACTGTGAGTTCGTCGTTATCGCTGTCGGACGCGTCCTCCTCGCTTTCTTCGGCTTCACCACTGCCCGGAATCGAGCCGGATTCCCAGCCATCGTCTCTATCTATCTTTCCTTCTTCGTCTATGCTGCCAGATTCCCAACCGCTATCTGCTTGCCTTTCTGAGTCCACATCCGAGAAAGGCACGCGTTTCTCAGAGATGTCGTTGGCCTGAATATCAATAGAGTTCGACTCCTTGCGGATTTTCGTCGGTCGTTCGGACATTGACATAGAATGATTGAAGCTTGTCGTGCTTTTGGGTAATTCTGTGATCTTTTCTCGCGGCTGTTTGAGAGCAGGGTTGAGTAGGACCTTTAGAGAATCTAGAATTGTGGTGCTTTGTGCCGAGAGGATTTTGGAACTGAGCAGTCGGCTTTGGATTTTGGCATGTATCGTTCCTGCGTCGACTGTGGTAAGGATTTTTCCCTCCAACTCCTTCTCCATAGACGCCTTGATATCTTCATTTTCACGAAGAGTATGATCTTTCAGAACTCTGGATCTGAGAGCTGTATTCCCAATGACACTGTGGTCTACTTCCTATTAAATAACTCATATTCAGAAAATATAACGCGGTTAGTAGAAATCGAATTGACCTTGAGACTGGTTAACTCAGATTCCAACTCCCCAGCCTTCTCATCTTCCCGTTTTTTCCTATGCCAAGTGTTAGGCTTGATGCGCCAGTATGTACACGTCTACAAAAACATGCCTGGCGTCCTTTAAGCGCTTCACAATCTTCTGGGTTTCGAAAACCTTGGCTCGTTTGGACGCCTTGTGGACTTCTTTCATTTCATGGTGCTGGAAGGAAAGTGAATATTTATCGCGAGTCATGGATCTCTGGGCTACACACAAGCTTTCTTCTGATCCTGACATTCAATTCCTAGTTTCAATCAGTCAGTTAATCAAAACTTGTCGGATAGAATGGCAAAATATACCTCTTCGGGTGGTTCGTACCTCTTCCTTTTCAGACTGCGGTTAGATGCCGCTTCCGTGTGTGACATAGAGGTATCAAGATGCGGAAGGGGGGTATAGATTGGCAGCCAGAAATGTTGTCTTGACCAGGTCTTGACTAGAATAGCTTCACTCTTGACTCTCGAGTTTGATCTGGATTCTGGAATCTGTTTTGAAATTCAAAATGAAGAGTGTCAACAGGAGGTCATGTGATTATGCGGTTGTTTTCCGCAACCGTTGAATCCAAATATCGCGCGATATGATTATGATCGCGATTTAGAATGAAGCTGGCAAGCTCTATACCGGTTCATACAGCTCATTATATCCAACTGTGGTCTCAGAATGACTGAAGAGCTGAAAGGTGACGAGAGGCTCTTTGCGACCTTCGAAAACCTCGGAGAGTTGAGGAAGCTTCAGGAGAGTCTGCTCAGCACCGACTTGCATAACGAATCGATTCCGGAGGAGCATGAAATGGAGTCGTTGACTTTGCAAAAGTTTGTACTTATGGTGTGTCTTACTGTCATTACTTTCCTGCCAGAATGTCACGCCCCACAAGCTCGACCAATATCAAGAACAATCGTATCTGCTCGATCCATTCCTTGAGAGCCTCGTTACGCCCGTCGCCGAAAAGCTCAAGGATTATGCCAAGGGTGTCATCCAAAACCCTACTAACCACGGCAATATTCGGCGTGTGGACCGCCTCGCGCATGTGTTGTACAGCTATGTTAAATTCAGAGGCTATAAAACGATCAGTCAGTCTTCCTCAATGCATCTGTTGAAGGCTCTGGGTGAGCAAGACTTTAGTCAGGTTCTTTCCTCATGAAATCGCGGATCTCTCTATCGCCCTTGATTTCATGAAGTTACCGGATGGCCTTGCTCAGCATAGCTATCTGTGGAGCATGCGCTATGTAATGCTCCTTTGGCTTTATATCATTTGCATTATCCCATTCGACCTCTCCCAATTCGATGAGCCAGATAAAGTTGGGGGCACGGCGGATTCTCTGCAAAACATTGCAAAAGGCTATCTCTCCTCGCCAGGCCTTCAAAGGGCGGCAGCGGCGTTGTTACTGTCTCGGTTATATATGAGGTGCATTAGGTTCAATCTCTCTTATCTTGGCCTGATTTGTCTAGGAAGGATACAGGCTCAGCCTTTCATCAATTCATAGAATGGTCTTCATCGCAACTCGCAGAAAAGAACGATATTTTCACAGTATGTCCCGTGAAGCTTTAACCCAAGAATTCTAGTTTGACGTTGTCATATAGACCCTTGGGCTCCTGAAAGTTCTTTGCGAAGTCGTAAAATCTGGGTCAGCGGAGCAAGTTCAAGCTGAACATGTCCAGCTCCTATCGCTATCTCGGATCATTCAAGACTCACCCTCACTCTCGAGCAATACCGTCGTCCGCAAGTACGAGTCGAAGCTAATATCAAGGATCGGGTTAAGGCTTTTGCCGGGTAGCTCGGGTAATAGTCGACGCCATGGTTTGCTTTCTTCATTCAGAAATTCAGAGCTAAGCTAAACTTCGACTATAGCTCGTTCTTTGGTTGCTGGTACAGCAGCGATTGAACCGGACGAACCAGGGCAAGAAATGGATGTCCCAGGGGAAGTGGATGACATTCTAGGCCTGTTGTTCGAGGCCCTACAGGACAGAGTTTGTTCATTTCCTGTGTACAAATTTTATCTACTTCATCAAGCCTTGCCCTAAACAGGATACCGTCGTGCGGTGGTCAGCTGCCAAAGGCGTAGCAAGGATTGCAGAACGATTACCTAAAGACCTTTGTCGCGAGGTTTTTGAGACCGTACTTGGGTTATTCGAGGTCCATTGGGTTGAGGCTACTGGCTTGTATGGCCTCCCAGCGATTTCTGAGGGCACGTGGCATGGCGCGTGCCTTGCATGTGCTGAGATCGCGCGTCGGAGTCTCGTAGAACCTCTCCACCTACCTGAATTAATAGGTTGGCTATCAAAGGTGCGTTTTAAAAACGCTACTATCGTTTGATTATAAATTTCATTCATGCGTCCACCTGCAGGCTTTGTATTTCGATCTCCGGAAGGGTGCCCACTCAATTGGATCGAGCGTCCGTGATGCTGCTGCATATGTCCTTTGGGCGCTCGCGAGGACCCAGAATCAATCGTCTTTAATCCCACATGCCACCAATCTGGCCCAGCGTCTTGCAACAGTCGCGCTTTATGATCGAGAAATTCACATCCGCCGTGCAGCGAGTGCTGCCTTCCAGGAACATGTTGGCCGGACTGTGAGTTATCTATTGCTTTTCCCCCTCATATCACGCCATGAATTAAAAGATCCTAGGCCCTGTTCCCGCATGGTATCGATGTCTTGGGAAAAACCGACTTCTATGCAGTAAGCGTGCGGAAGCATGCCTTTCTCATCGCTGCACCCCAAGTCGCCCAGTAGGTCATGGGTCCTTTCATTCCAAGGTACTTTATCTAATTTACGCTCTGTTAGGCACCCTGAATATCGAGACTTCCTCGTCGATCACCTCGTGAACGTGGTTCTCCATCATTGGGACATCTCCATGAGAGAACTAGGCTCAGAGTCGTTGCGATTAATTTGTTCCCTTGATCTCGAAGTCCTCGCACCTCGAGCGATCCAGAAAATCGTAAGTCCGTCTATTTATCCACTTTGCATCAGATCATATGTAAATGGCTCGATCTAGGTTCCCCTACTGGACTCTCTCGATCTGGCGGTGGTTCATGGTGGTCTTTCGGCGCTAAGCGAAATAGCAGTTGCATACAACGGAATGATCAAGGACCCAGCGATTCTTGAAGACCATTTGTGTAATGTAAGTAGTAGACTACTTCGTCTGCCCTCCTCTTAATCAAAGGTTATAAAACAGATCTTCAAGCATTTAAATCGTGTCCCCGAAAGCACGTTAACCACCACTCGCAATGAACTGATCACGTCGGCCGCGTGTCGTTTAATCGCCAAGTCCATAACCGTGACAGAAATCAATCTTGGACCAAATTCCTCTGTCCCCGGATGGAAGCGTATAGTTGATGCTGGGCTCAAGCACAGGGTGTCTGACGTCCAAATATCTGCTGCAGAAGCCATGGCCACAATAAGTAACCTTTCAGACTGTTCCTCTGACGTGGCTAGATGAGTTGTTTCTTGATCTTCGTTGCACGGTGGTCACTTACTTCCTTGTCTACAAGTTGATCATAGAGCTGAAGCGCGGATCGTCCGTCATGAACCAAAGTCTTTCCCGCGTCCTGAGCGTTATCAATTACAACACACACCCGAAGAGCTTACCACTCGCCACCGCTTATTTGCTGGACAGTCTAAAACCATCCGTGTGTAAATCTTCTACCCTGGCGATATGGATGTACACCTGACCATTGCAACAAGTTCAAGGCCAGTGTTGAAGTGCGGCGAGGCTCCCTTCAAGCCCTGCCATCGATCGTGACCCTCGTTTCGCCTCATCTCACGTTCCGTGGGTCGTTATTTCTTCTAAAACAGGAGGACTCAGCTAACTCCTTTGAAGATATGTCAAGCGATGTGGTTAACGCGTTTTTGGACGCCCTGATCGATGGCCTAAACGATTATACCATCGATGAAAGAGGCGATGTCGGCTCATGGGTTCGACTCGTTTGCATACAGGGACTTACCGATCTTTCGCTTCTTTTCTTTGCTATTGCCGCATCGATTCCGGAGTTTGACAGTTATTTCCCACCAGAAAAGTATCTAGCCATCGCCGCCGGGATCCTTAAACAAGGTGTAGAGAGACTGGATAATGTTCGACAAATAGCAGGCGCATGCTTTATGAGGCTTCTACAGGCATCGTTGCCGCAAGTTGGCGGGAAAGATCGGTGGCGTTTGCCTGGTCTGCAGTTAGTTGAAGAACTATTTTCGAGGTAAGTTTGCGCTCGGCATTCCAGAGTCACGATATTGATAGAATGAAACTTCTAACCAGCCCTTCCGATCAAATGAGCTGGAGCGATGGAAATTGGCTATTCCCTCGCGCTTTGCGCCTATTGGAGGTGCCCGAATTTCGAAATGATGTTCTTTTGGGGATTGTAATCAGCATAGGGAGCAAGACGGACAGCACGGTAAGCTTCGTTCACAATTTTCCCTGAGGTGTGTGCTTTATTCAGCGACTCTTTTCCAGCAACGACCTGCGGCAAACAGCCTTGTCAAATTTACTCAGGGATTACCTCTATCTCCCAGTGCAACGTCTCCTTATAGTGTTCTCGAACTCGTAAATGACTTGATCAACCACGCGAAGTCCAACATGGCTTCGAATGCCGTCGTTGTCCCTGTATTCCAGACCTTCACCATCCTTTTGGAAGCGGATGCTCTTCGGCAAGTACCGCAAGATCCTAATGGATTACGAAGGTCCGTGTATGCATATTTCACTGGGACGAATGAATCTTGATGGTTCTGGTAGCATGAGGTCCTTGGTTTCTATGACATCACGGAATGTCGACAAGCTGAAGAGTATCCAAAGGATACATGAATCTATGAAGATGTATGCTTCCATCTTTTTCTCATTTACCACGTTCTAGAACCATTCATCTCGTTTCTTAGCTTCGTTAATCTTCTCGCATATGAGGAGATAAGAGCAGACAAAACACCCATATTATGTGAATTCCTGGCACACCCATACCCGAAAGCAAGCTCTAGGTTTTTTCTTTTCGATTAGTGAGTATGCTAATTTTCATATTAAAGGTTCGATCGGATACTGCAGAATACCTTTACGTCTTCCTTCAAAGTGCAGACATTGGATTCGAGACTGAAGCTATAGAGGAGATACTCCTCGAAACGGAATGGTATGTAAAATTTCCTTCCATTGCTCAAAATTAATCCATTGAACTTCATTGAAGGTCAACGGCCGACGTCGAAGTGGCGAAAAGAGCGGCCAATGAAGTGGTCGACCACTTTACGTCCTCAATGACTTGAAATGCAGAAGATTTGTACCTTGAAGATGAATTGTAGATTCATTGTAGATGTATTACTATCAACGCTTGGAATGGAGGGATGAGCAAGGGATGAGGTCACGATAAAGTCCGGCGTGAGAAATGATGTACTTGACAAATCGAGCTCTGGGAGATCAGAGTCGCTTCCGCTTACGGGCTGTTGTCGGTCTTGAGCTTTCACGAAGGGCTTGTGCTCTCTAATCTCTAATTCCTCCTAATCGCCCACAATACTCACGTCGAAGGGATCTTGAGGACCTTGTATCAGTGATCAAGGCAATTTGAAAGGAACCGATATCTACAATGACGAATGCTCGGCTCAGCGACAAGGAGTTGGCGAATATCAACGCTGCCGCAGTCACCAAAGAGTACCGCATAAAACCTCATCTAGGTATGTTATTAATGTCATAAATTGCTTTCTAAGCTTCACCTTGCTTGATGCTCTTACAGACTATCGAACGGTATCGGCCATCAACGGGTGAGCAGCGAGCTGTAATCTACGCTGGATGAGCTGAGATGCCCTTGCTGACCCACAAACCAGTCCTCTGGTAGTGTTGGACAACGTAAAGGTACAGCATATCTTTATCTGTATTCCGCAAATAACTAAAGAGATCTACCTCCAGTTCGCTTCGTACAATGAAATTGTGCAACTCACACTGCCAGATGGATCGAAACGGGGTGGGCAAGTCCTTGAGGTGCAGGGGAAGAAGGCCATTGTTCAAGTGTTTGAGGGGACATCTGGTGTTGACGTCAAGGCGACGCATGTCGAGTTTACGGGAAGCAGCATGAAACTTCCTGTTGCGGAGGACATGTTAGGTCGCATCTTCAACGGTTCTGGAAATCCTATCGATAACGGCCCGAAGGTGTTTGCTGAAGACTACCTTGACATCAATGGCATGTCCTTGTTCTTTCCGCGATCCATCCTTCCCTGACATGAAATCCTAAACAGGTTCTCCCATTAATCCCTATTCCCGAATTTACCCTGAGGAAATGATCCAAACTGGTATCTCGACGATTGATACCATGAACTCAATCGCTCGCGGTCAGAAAATTCCGATTTTCTCAGCTGCCGGATTACCCCATAATGAAGTGAGAAATGAACTGACCTGAAATTTGAATTACGCGCTGAAGCTACACGGCAGATCGCTGCGCAAATCGTGCGTCAAGCAGGTCTTGTCAAGAGACCAACAAAGGACGTGCATGATGGACACGAAGACAATTTCTCGGTCGTGTTTGCTGCAATGGGTGTTAATATGGAGACTGCGCGTTTCTTCAAGGAGGATTTCGAGTCAAACGGAAGTCTTGATCGCGTCACGCTTTTCCTGAATCTCGCCAACGATCCCACCATTGAGCGTATTATCACACCCCGCCTTGCGTTGACCACTGCGGAATATTACGCGTACCAACTAGAGAAACACGTCCTGGTCATTTTGACGGATATGTCCTCGTATGCTGACGCATTGCGTGAGGTGTGTTCCTATCCCTTTTTTTGCTTTCTTGCCACAGCCGAGATCGGACCGCATTATTGTAGGTTTCTGCCGCCCGTGAAGAAGTACCAGGACGTCGTGGATATCCCGGTTACATGTATACGGATTTATCAACGATATATGAAAGGGCTGGACGTGTCCAAGGCAGGAATGGTTCCATTACGCAGATTCCCATCTTAACTATGCCCAACGACGGCAAGTCACGAATGCCAGATGAAGCTAGTCTTTCCTTATTAACGCATTTAATCTTCTTTGGTTCAGATATCACCCACCCTATTCCGGATTTGACTGGATACATTACCGAGGGTCAAATCTTTGTTGATAGGCAATTGCACAACAGACAGATATACCCACCGATTAACGTTCTCCCGTCATTGTCGCGTCTCATGAAGAGCGCCATCGGCGAGAAGTTGACCAGGAAAGATCACGGGGATGTGTCAAACCAGCTGGTGCGTTTCGGATGTGCGCTGATATACGCGATTTTAAGATCGTTTTCTTTGTTCTTTCACTTCAGTATGCCAAGTATGCCATTGGTCGAGATGCTGCCGCAATGAAGGCTGTTGTTGGAGAGGAAGCGCTCTCGTCGGAAGACAAACTCGCGCTAGAGTTCCTGGACAAGTTCGAGCACCAGTTTGTCGGTCAAGGTGATAGCGAATTCATGTCTTGTCAAAATTGGCACCCCATTTTAAGCTGATCGTTACCCAGGGGCATATGAATCACGCACGATTTTCGAGTCCCTCGATTTGGCATGGTCACTCTTGCGCATTTTCCCTAAAGAACAGCTGAATCGGATCAATCCCAAGATTATAGCAGAGTTTTACGCCCGAAAGCCGACAAAGAGAGCGCCAACCGGTACCGAAGCTGAGAGCCATGAAGACGAGGAAGAGAAATTGATTCAGATATGATTAATGACAGGACAGAATGGATGACACATTCCGCTTTTCTTGAAAGACGCTTTAGCTAAGGCTCTCCTTTATTTCCCCTGTCTCCCGGAGTGAATGTAGCGCAGAAAAAATTCTTCACGCTCGCTCCTACCAAATGCGGCGGTGTTTTTCTCCTTGTAAAGATAAGGAGCTGTCTGGACATGATCTAACGTGGGATGAAATCATCCTGCTGGTTGAATGCTTCCGAAAATTAAGAGAGGGGACTCGGGAGCGAAGGCAGCCGTCAACGTTGAATCTTTGTGTCGTATTATCGGATATGAATTGGGCTTTGTGTGGCTCTCCGAGACGCCGGTGATTATTGTTTCTGGACCTCGCTAGATCGCAAATTTTGAGGCGGGAAGGTTGAGCTTAGAGCATGAGGATGGTGATAGCGAGAGTTGAGAAACGCCACTGGGACACGTTCCTTCATGAGGAGCGGGACCGGGTTGTTGAATAATAAATAACATGTGGCAGATCGCGGAAGATATACGAGACGAGCGAAAGAGGATATATCCCATTATTGTAAGTCAAACCGACCGGATACGGAGTCACCACGCTCATCTCCGTACAACGCACGGCTTTGGTGTTTTTTATCATCTGATGTGGACATAATTGGGACAATCTCGGTTGTCTATACTTCTGCAGGCATGTCACATACCGTGTGCTTTGTTCACTCCATGCCTTGTCTTGGGTCCATTCTTGGGATCTCACCATGTGTTCTTCCCTACTTATATACTCCTCAATATCCCTTACCTCCCCTCTTTTCCGCCCATGGATGATCTCGCTAGCCAGTCCCCCCTAAACCACCGCAAACGAAAACAAGACCAGGACGACTGTCAGGACTCCTCCGCCACAGAGTCCGTCGTCCAGCAAGATCCCCCCCTTGCCGGTCCCTCGTCCAATGCTCCTAGGCAGCAATGGCTCGCCGCCGAGGACTGGTCTTCCCCCACCTCTCCTCAGGTCTCCAGTCCCCTGACTTCCCAGGTCGTCCTCAACGCTTCTACCAAGCGTCCCCGTATCGACACCCACGACGCGACCCTCCGAACTGCTAAACGCCAACCGCGGAGGTCCCCTACTAAAATTTCTCCCTCGCCGCTCAATTCCATTCGTCATGGCAGCGACATTGAGGACATCGGCATCGTGTCCACAGCGGACCCTGGCCCCTCGTCCGGATCTTTGCTTCGTGAGCGTCCGCCCACGCTCAAGATTCCCTCTCCGTCCCGACCACACTTGTTGGAAATTAAAAAGACCACCAAGAGCGAGTCCCCTATCGACTTTGCCTCACCTCATATTCCCCCAGCTCAACCCCTCATCAATCGTCAGACCTTGAAAGAACTCGAACTAGATGTAATTCTCCGGAACCCTGTGATTCGTCCGTCGTGTTACCTTATTGTCCTCTCTCCATTTTGTCTAATCTATTTTGTCTATACTATGTATCAGGTCACGACCTCTTGTTCGATCCCGGTCTCCAATTTCGCCCGCGACGGAAGCGGGAGATGTTCGAAGAATACTGGAACGCCGTTTGGCACGAAGTCCAGACGGGATGTACTTGTGTTACTCTCGATATCCATGGCAAGCTTCATCCCACAGTCTGTGTCTGCCATCGGCATTCTGGCGTTACCATCGCCGTCGTCTCGCAGCTCGCGGTCGGCGGTAATATCTACACTGTGCGCATGCCCTCTCGCATCCCCGCCCTTCTCCAAGAATTCCTCGAGGTCATGCTGTTCGTTATCCAACCTCTCTCAAACACCAACATCTATTCAAATCCCAACGCCATCAAGGAGCAAGCACAGGAACATTCTGCCCACGCGGCGTATCTTCGTTCGATATTTGACCCACAGCTGATCGAACAGGAACTAAAGCGCAATCTCTTTGACCCTTCAGGCCTATTTTCGCACATCGGTGAGACTCTGAAGCATCACTGCGCACCCATGCGTGATCGGGCCGTGGAGGAGATGGTTCAAATTGCCCAACGACCGGGGCCCGAAGCGTTCCAGGCATTCAGGACATGTCTAGAACTGCTCGAATTGATGAAATTGGTACGATTTATAATATTTTTTATTCCCTTGGCCTAATCGAAACCATTTCTTTCGTTGGCATCTAGGATATCGCCAATCACCAACTTTCTCAGCTTCGCCCCTGGCTGCTACGCAATACCGGAATATTCGAAGTGAAAGCATTCAGACTACGCTTTGGTCCTGACGCTTCTCTTCATTTCACTCGCGAATGGCTACACAATGCGCACGAGTCATTGCGCTCAAGAGAACAACCTATTGCACATCCTTCACACCCCACTGGACTCGACTATGCTTCCTCGACAAAAAACCAACAAATCTATCTCTCCGCTCTAAAGGGAATCGTGGACTTGGTTTTTGATTCCGCAAACGTTTCACTCCCACCCTCCCCAACAAGTTCTCCCCCTACCTCCCCTGTGTCCTCTCCTACTACCTCGTTCCCCACCTCTTCTATCCCTGAAACACTCTACCTCGACAAGACGCGCCTGTCCCACATCAGCTCCGACGCACTCGATACAACGGCACTATATATGTTCATGCTTCTCTTTCGCCAACTCGTTTTCTCAGAACCCTCTGAATTCTCGACACCTCCGTCAAGGGTCGATCACTGTGACATGATGAGGCTCAAACGTGAAATCCGGGACATCGGACCTTCGTGCCTAGGAACGTGTTTTGTGTCATCCAAATCCTCTGGCATCGAGGCGCCACCATTGTCACCGCAGGAATACATTGATGTCGAACAACGCAGGAATGCAATGCAGGACCTGGTGCTGCAGATTGCGAAAAGGGCGTCTGACCTTCGCCGGAACAAAGGACAGGCCAGTGTTGTTGATGGTGCTGCTACTGCTGCTGCTGCCGCTGGACCAGCCCAGTCTTCCGCTTTTGACCAGGTACCTTCCCCACCTGACAATAGCATCCTGAACGTTGCGCAGAGATGGGCTGATACGAATATGGAACCGGGCTCCACGCTGAGTGTTTTCTTGCATAAGCGCATGCGTGATGTCGTGTTCGAGGAGGTCGTCTCCTTGACTGCTTCGTGGAACGGCGTGGGTGGGAAATCGATCAGCTCGGACCTGTGTCCCGGCGTATGTGCTGGAACGATGTTCTTCGGGGCGAATGTGAGCCCTGGTACTACTGCCCATGCGGCTGGCATGGACGCGCTTACAGATGAGATCCGTCGTCTTGGGGAGAAGATTGCTCGCTTGGCGGTTATTCACCTGAATACGCATCTGCCGCTGTATGAATCGGATGGGTTTTTGGTGCTTTGATCTTTTCCGTTTTTTTGGTTTTTTTTTTGGTTTGGCATCCTGGTATCCTTGTCGGGTGTTTTTGTTTTTTTGGGTTTTGACAAAAAGAATTTGGATGTTGTATTCGCGCCCACAACACGACCCCCCACACGCAGTTTGCATACCCGCTAGGTTTAGTCTCCCTCGATCGAACCACTACCACGCACCCCCCCACACGCCACGTTTTTCGCGCTAGTTTTCTTTTTTTTCCTTCTCTCTTACATAGGAGCGCCACCCACATCTCCTCCACCCTATTTATTTTACTTGATTGGTTCCTGATTACTTGGATACCCCCCGACATTGGACACGCGCAGTTGACACATGTCTCTTGATCATCTTTTTTCTCTATTTATTCCACATACATACAATCAACACCATTGACTTATCGCATCGAGTTTTCTTTTTTTTTTCCCCACTGCACACAAATTCTCCTTTTTTTATAATTACAATACAATACAAAATCGTATCCTTGTAATCCATCACACACCTCATATGTATGTGTGTTACCCTCGCGCGTTGTAAACCCGATCATCATCATCATCCGACCCAAAAAAAGAATCAGATGTATCTGTATTCATACATGCAGGCGCTACAAGCGGACCCCATTCAGCCACACACAGGTAAAGTACCAAGCCAACGACGGCAGCCTTGCCATAAGTATTTATTGTATACGATATCCTTCTGTGGGAAATCACATATGGAAACATCCCGTTGGTTATAATATTGCCGTTACATGCAGAGTAGTAGTCGAAAAAACTCGACAGGGTCAAACTCCCAAGTTGGGGAGGAAAGTTATGTTGTACGAAAAGAGAAACGAAAGAGTGACAGCGAGCAATCGAGGTCCCGGTTTTTCTCCCATTGGGTACCGTTTGACGTGTGGTAAGGTTCGGGGGGAGCAGAATACTTGCGACGAATATAGAGTGGGAGTAAAAAGCTCTGGTCGCGGTGAACTCTCCATGTAGGTAAGCGGGTCCGACAGTCCGTAACATTTGAAAAATAAATCTGTTTATGCCTCTCGCAAGGTTGAAGAGCACATGATGAAAATCGAAGGATCGAACTTGGGACGCCCCCCTCATGCGTGCGTTCAGGTTGGTTGGTTGTTTAGGACACGAGAAACTGGAAGGCGCCGTTGGTAGGTTGCGCCCTGAAAAAAATGATATCAAATGGGGTGCAAAACGATCCATATCGCGTATAAATTACACACTTGAGAACGCCACAAATTGAGAGGGCTTACAACTCCGACATTGGCTGTTATCATGCAACTTGCCGTGTAGCTAGCTACCTTTGTGGCGGTAGATAAAGACGCGGAAACGGCGTTACACCCACACGCGTGAGTGTCGGGTAAGAAAAACTTTATCGCTCCAGGTAAAAATCCGGGGACAACGGCCACAAGACATGTGCGTCGTTTCTGGCTCGGAGTCGTGAGGAATCCGGGGAGAGGCGAGATTAAGCACACTATTTTCTCCCCAGCCATAGATCAGTCTGAGCAGATTAGAAAATGTTGATCCGAGTGGGCGGTGTGAGTCGGCTAGAGCAGAGAGAGAAAAACGCGCTTCTTGAGCTCCAGTCGATGACTTGGGATAATTACGGCAGGATTCATAATTAACGGAAGTTCAGGAGTAAGTAGGGGTTGTTCCCGAGGACAGCGTCGCTTCTGATCGTATTCAAAAAACTAACCCCTAAACGTGTCCCCAATGTAATGGAGAAGAAGAGAATGAATAATCTGGTGTAGGGATCGGCAGGTTTTCCGACGAGAGGCTTCAAACAACGGGCGTTCCGAGTACGTAGGGAGACCGGCGGACAGCACGAGGATCCCATAGGTTATGCAGGTTAGTACGAGGCTCTTCATAGTTTGACAATTGAAAGTATATGCCTGACCCTGATTGAGCAGACACACTCGGGAACAACCAGCACCCCAAAGGCCTGACGGTCAGACACCCAAGTCGACAAGGCGTTGAGGATGGCGAATGACACGCCAGAAAACTCCACTGGAAACAATTACATACCCAATGAGCGACTCGATAGCTCTTGCGATAGAGATTTCTGAAACGAGATATCGAATGCATTGAAGCTTCCCCAAGTCCTCGTGTTCTTTGGAGCCAAACGGATGCAATAACATGCGCCTATCACTCCCGCGAACCAAACGTCCTCCATAATTATCTGACAAACTTTAGAGCTCTATTGTTATCCGACGGACATCAAGCACTCTCGTGACAGAGAACACGATCACGACTCACCCAGTAGTGTAAAACGGCTTGACCGTTTCGACAGCAACTTTCCGAGCCGCATGTTATAAATTTGGAATGATAGAATGGAGAAAACCGCATGTCAAACCCAATTGGAGCAACCAAAAAGTATCTTGGACAAGGTATTCGGCCAGGTCGTGGTTGAAGCGTGGCCGTCCTAGACAATCAAATGCAATCGCCCAAGTTTTTGTTAATGAAGCGTTGGATCTGGAAGGTTGAAGGAGGTGTCATGTTGTCTAAATGTCAAAATCCATTTCCAGCAAGAGTGTTCCTGTAGCCTCGTGTCCGAGTTCATACCCACGACTGTACCAGTTGAGATAACTCGACAGAGGGAGCACTGATTGTGGTGATAAAGAACAAGAAGAGATCGAACTTGCCAAGGAAAATTCTTTGATCATCACACTGTATCACATACCATCAGTTTGGACTTGTTCTCGTTTTCTAGGTTGCCTTCAAGCTCTGGATCTGCGCAATAGCGCGCCTTGGTCGCCGCGGAGCGCTGCTCTTATTTCTATGGAATAAACCTCTGTACTTATGGCCCGTGTGAGTTGAAACCCCAGTTCAAGACCCGTCTACGTGGACGCTAATCTCTACGAAGTTGATCGCTCTACCGTTACGCCTAATAAAAGCATTCCATATCTCACCTTATCTCATCCCCCGGGTATACTGCACGACGATCCTCAAGCCCAAGGGTTGTTTCCAATTCGCCAATCCATAGGGTTCCTGACCGTAGACACGTTTGCGTGAATTGCGAGAGGGATGGCGTCGTTTCATTCTGACGGAAATATTTTGATTAGAAATGTTCGCCTGCCTTATTCCGACAAGGATCGAGCCACAAAGGTGTGGTGTGTGGAATGCAAGGGGGGTTGTGTCGTCAGCATTTCACCCGCAAACCGGGATCGTCGACCCACTGGAAGTTCCGGGCTTGGACCGTTCGAGTTCGAGGTGGAGAAGAACTCATTTGTGGATGGTGGTGGCGGACTGATGCTACCCTCGTGGGCTTCCTTATCTTCTGAACCTTTTTCCACTCTAATCCTGATATATCCTTGAGGTTCTGTCATTCACATATTCATCTGGACAAGTGCTATATCCTAGACCGGTGTGGAGACCTCGTCAAAGGGTAAGTGACTTTTAGTACACTACCTTGTCTTCATATGAAGAGCTCTATATAGGAACTTTGGCGAAGCTATGAAGGTGACGAAGGCCGCAAAAGAGGAATTTCCGAAAGACTTGGACGACCTTTACGCCCGCGGAGCTCGGCTAATCAGACAAAGTGTAGAGCATGGCGTCACGGCCATGCGGGCCCACGTCGAAATCGACACCTCAGTTGGATTCGCTTGTCTTGAAGCGGCGCTGAAGCTTCAGTCCGACTTCAGAGCACATTCTGATGTGCAGATCGCGAGTAAGTACGTCAGTCAGCGCCCACAAGAGAAGAGTGCCTGTCTACCTCTACCTCTTCATTAACGCAGACTTTTAATTGCAGTCTTCGCTCAAGAAGCACTCTTTGATTCGGTGGACCATCAGATCCCTGGTGAAAACTTTGCCCTTCTAAGTCAAGCCGCTGTGCGCCATGGTGTTAGTGTTATCGGTTCCGCGCCCTACGTAGAACCCAGCATCGAGAAAGCAAAGAAGAACATCGGCCTCATTTTTGATCTCGCGGATAGCCACGGACTAGGCTACGTCGATTTTCATCTGGATTACAACCTAGACGCAAAATCAGAGCCGCTCATTTATGAAGTCATTGCGCAAGCGACTCGGCGATATCACACTACGGTGGAACATTCGACCAGTAGCGGTACCGCCGCTACACGTCCTAGTTGTCCGCGTATCACCATCGGACATGCGACACGTCTACAGCTGTTCTCTCCAGGCGAGTGGCGTGCGCTTGCGGATGCCATTTCGGGTCTCCCCATCACCTTCGTAGGCCTGCCTCAGTCGGATATGTACATGCAAGGAAGGGAATTCCAGGACGAGCCTTTAGGTGCACCGCGGGGCACCCTCCGCGTGCCATACCTAGCGCAAAGATACGGCATTGAAATAGCCATGTCGGTGAATAACGTCGACAATGCGTTTACGCCGCAAGGCTCTCTTGATCCACTGTCCCTTTGCTCCTTTGGCGTTGGAATATTCCAGGCAGCTACGCCAGAAGACATTCGTGTCCTTTTGGTATGTCACCCTCCTTTTTTTTTCTCAGCCACTCCCTGCCCTTTTACATCAAATTGCTCTGTCCCACATGATGTTCTACACTCTTGTTCTTCTGGATTTTTCGGATGATATATATTTTTAAAGGAGGGTTCATTGCCAACCTGGGTTCGACGTCGGATCATCGAGCCATTGGCCCATTGCGTTGTTCATTTTTTTCTTACTGCTTCCTTATCAGCGCGCCGTGACCCTGACTTCGAGGATTGCCATTACTGGCACCAAACCTCCTATCGATCTTGCACCTGGCGTCGGTGACCAAGCAGATTTCGTCATCTTGCACGAGAGGCAGACGCTCCAGGGTGCAGTACTTGATCCACCGTTCGATAGGACGACGATTAAAGGTGGGAGGGTCGTCGCTTGTCGAAGGAGTGTAAGGTGGTTCTCGGACGGGAATAATTCACGTTTTGTTTAACACTGGAAAGAGGGTGTTGACTCTTGAATGCGAATTGTATCACAAGTGCCAGAAGAGGGGCTTTCTACACATTTAGTTATTATTTCAAAATCGTGAATAGGGGGCTCAGGCGGCCGAGCGCCTATGTGGATTCGCACATGAATGTCTATCAATATCGAGTTTAGAAAGGATGGTCACCGGTCTAATTGCAGCGATATATGTACCCTCGTTCCGTTCGACTTATCGCACAATTATTTATATAATTTCAACACGATCTCATGGAAAGCGGATTTATTCATTATGCTTGGTAAATTTTGAGGAACGGCGGAACCGTACACAGTATGGTATCAAGAAAAGAGAGTGTGAGATGGTAATGAGTGAGGAAGAAGTGTAAGGCAGCGAAAGAAAGGCAAATGCATGCATGGAGCAAGCATCAAGATAATAAAGGAAAGTGGTAGTAGGGTGACGAAATTCGAATTCGAAATTTTTGTTGACGGAGAGAGAGCCGACGGGCTGGCAGGTCGTGAGCAGGTGAGGTATCTAGGAGGATGCGAGTAGAAGACGTGAGGATGCGGGAGGGTACGAATGATGATGAAATATATGTGATGAGAATGAAAGGCAATGAGTGAGGGGCAAATAAATCAGAAGGACACACATAAAAGGTACAAGGTTACAGAAAAGAGATGGAGCCTAGGTATACATAGGAACTTTGAAATACAGCAAAGGAGGGCGATATGATATAATGATGGGTGAAGAGCAAGAAACGAGCGCATAAATAGCATATAGAGAAAAAAAAACGCGGACCAGGTGAACTCGAAAAAAAGCCCAAAGCAACAGCTTCGGCAAGTCAACGCACCGGTGGCACAGCTAACAAACTCCCAAGCAATATCCACGAAACGAGGAGCCCGACGAACGCCGAGCGTACGACGATCTCCCACTGCCCGCGCACGATCACCGGGCTCAAGATACGCGTCAGTGGAACAGCAAACGCCGGCACGGCATTGATCATCCTAAAGCCCTTGCGCGCCTTCGTCTCCGTGTCCTCCGTCGGCTTCGAGTTCAGATCCAACTCGGTCGACTGGCGTTTAGTCGTTGTGGGCGAGGCCGGACTCGAGCCAGACCAGTAAGGGCTGCTCGGATGCGGGGGTATTGCACCGCCAGGGCTTTCGGGTTCCAGGTATCCCGTTTGTAGACGCCATGTCGCGATGTTGCATTTTTCTTGCATACGCGCCATGAAACTCGAAGGTGGAGCGGCCTTGGGAGGGAAGGGAACTTGCTGTGCGATGAGGTCTTTGAGCTCCAAGGGTGAGGGCCTTGGCGTCGTGGCTTTGAAGTTGGGCAGTGCGGGGAGGGAGTCGAAATCGAAGGGCATCATGGGCTGGTGCCGTGATGGTAGGTGTAGGGACCTTTCCATGTCTTCTTCGTCTGCCATCTCGAACGGCCGGATGAAAGCTGCTGTGACGGTTGTTGGATCTAATGGATCCGCGTTGTTTCGTTCGTCCTGCTTGTCCAGAGGGAAACCTGCATCGCGGTCGGAATCGTACGCGTATGAATATATCACGTCGTCGTCAATTTCATCTGCATCGTAATACGCGGGTGAGATATGGATACCGTCGTCCGTAGAGGTCACTTGTGATGATGTCATGGTTGTACGTGTGGCAGAAGAGGAACCTGAAGGAATGCGAGTCAAAGGAGCAGGAGGTCCCAGTCTGGAAGGATGGATAGTGACAGATTGTCGGGGGTTTTGCATGGGCAGTATCGAGTTAGTCATTGATACAGGCCGAGTACTGAGCGATGGGCGTTTGTATGGGGGGAGCGGTTGGGGTTTGGAGATTGGCGGACGTGAAAGCTCGAATTTGCGCAGCTGTCGGAGATCACCAAAAAAATAAACGCCGAGACAGATGCCATTGAGGGAGGCGAAGAGGACAGTGAGACCAAACCAGAGCCCTGGGAAGGCTGCGAGACGTGACCAGCGCGAATCACCGCGCGCAAAATTGATGATGAGAGGAACGAGAGCGCCGACGAGAGTAAAAAAGATACCAGCCACGATGCCGCACATGACGCGGTTGTTGCCCACGTTGTTAAATTGGGCCTGGACAAAGCGTCGAAGACTTTCTCGGAGCATGCGATATGTCTCGTGCTCTATCTCGCGAAAGAGCTCTGGATCCGGATGTGGGGGGAGGTCAGGGGTGTGGAAAGGCGCAAGGAGGGTGGTTGTGAGATTTAGCTCGTATTCCGAGCCTGGAGTGAGGAAGGTCTGTTTGGCGCGTGCGTAAAACATGGCAAGATGTGAGGAGTGCTGAGCGAACCAGGGGAGAGGGTCGTTCGCCGATGTGTTCCTGCTTTGGAACGCTGATTGGGACTTCCATTGATTATATCTTTGCTTATACTCTCGAAGCCAGAGGGTAAAGTAACTGAAGTATACGGCGTTAACGGATTGATGAAGAAAGATGAGATTACTTACAGATTTTCAGGGCTCATCTCAACAAAGAGAAGCCATTCCTGATAGCCATGTTAACCTTGTTGTAGCTTGTGTTCACGGTGAGCTTCATTACCTCAAAGTCCTTGAGGCCTAAAATTAAGGTCAGCATTGTATTTGGGGAGAAAATGACATAGAATCTCACCAAGTGGAGGAAGATGTCGTCTTTCCAGCACATCTTCAAGGCGAACGTCGTACAAGGGTGTTACTTTAAAGAATATGAGAACTGCAGGACCCGAGAATAAAATAAAACGGACCTGCACAGGATCTAACCTTTCCTACGGCAGGCGGCGGGTTACAGAGACGAAACTAGACAATTTTTATGAGAAAAAGACGAAAGCATGGTGGTGAGTCCACGCACAGGAAAGGAAAGGAGGGCCTTGAGGGATAATTGGTATGTTCTCGGCTGTGTTTGAGTAAACTTTTCTTGGCGTCGAGAGGCCATTGGGAGGAAGGAGGAGGATATGGGGGGGAGAGAAGGCGGGGATTTTGCTTCGATGGTTCATAATAAGTAGAGGGACAAATCCCCCTCCGAACCGAGTTGCCAGCCGTACATCGGCATCAGATCAAGATCTCCAACGCTAAACCTACAAGTCTTAATTATTCAACATGCATTCATTCCCAAGCTTTTCACAGAGACTAGAAATAAAGAAACAAGGAAAAATTACGACCACGACTCGAGCGCGACCAGCAAGCCCATATCCCAATTTATCTTCCAACCGATCGTCGGATTCACTTCTCATAATTCCTCGGAGCTCTTCCATCGGCCACTTTTTTTTACCTGTTTTATCGCAAGCTCACAATACTTTGCCTTTCATCGTTGACTGTTTGGACTTTGGCTGGCATACCATTTACTTCATGCACTTTCCCCAAAAGTCGGGCCAAAAAGTGCCGCTTTTCATTCAGCGAGCGCTTTGATCTACTGTCTGCAGGCTTCTTTAATTCTGCAAGGCTCTAGACTCCTTGATTGGGCTTTTTCCAAACTTCAATCCTTGACAACGCACCGGGACGACTGACGCGCAGCGGACACCTCTCAATCATGGTAGCGAAAGCAAAACGGAACGTTGGATGAGCTTTAATTCATTGAAACGGTACGTTACCCATCAATTCCACATTGTTGATCAACTATAAATATTAAATAAAGGTAGCGAGGTTCCAGTGGAAGCATGGTACGATCCGGAGCGAGCAAATAATGTTTTATAATGTTGCAAGCCTCCGCGGTGGGTAACTTCTGAAAATTCCTGGACCATCATAAGGTTTGTTTTAGGAGACTACCGATTACTGGCAAGGTTCGTCCCAAGTGATAATATCTCTTGGGTCCTAGTGTCTCTCCAGATTGACTTTGAGGTCAGACAACCACTCGGACAGAAAGAGAACTCAACAATGATTGAAATAATCAATACGAGGTTCCTCACAGTCCAACCGCCACTTCCTGGGTGCGAGAAAAGGAAGATTGTTCAGACGCGGAAGAAGTTCAAGCTGAAAGAAATGGGGTAGAGACTACATACAGAACCTTTCATCCTTCTGATTATCTTAACATATCAAAGCTTGGCATTCCCCATCCTGCAGGGTCACTGATCTTGGCACGCCTTTCTGCGCGCTCCGTAACCTTATAGTGTTATGGCGACTTCAAAAATCAACGTTCAGCCTTTGTATGCGCGGAATCAAGACAGATTTCTTTTTTAAGAAATTCCATGAAAAGGCCAATGGAGGTGAGCTCTTCGAACCTTTGGAAGAGTGTTGAAGGGATAAATCTATTTGGAAACCCCCCTTTCCAAGAGAAACCCGGGGGTTTCCAAATAGCTTGCATGGAAACCCGGGTTTCCAATATCGTGAACGGTGAGCCCTGAACGGTCTCCCCGGATATGCCGAGATGCCGACCGTCTGAACTGAGGAATGAGGGAAGGGCATTCATCGACTCTATCGTCGATAAGCGTCTATACCAAGCATTGTCACATGTATATACATAGTTTGAATGCAATGTTATTATTATATTCACATGCTGCTAGAAAATTGGGTCTTTCCAAAGCTTGCTCATGGCACTCGGAGTAGTACTTCAGTATGAGATCGCGAAAGATATTTATAAGTAGTTTACGCACGAAAATATGTATATTTGTCTCTCATGGGAAAAGATTATCTCAAATGGCTGTAAGTAGTACTGAAGGATATTGACATTGAGAAATTGATGCGCAATTAAGCGCCTTACTTATGTGTACGAAAAATCATGGGAATGTGTCTCCTCTACGAATATAGGGTCGGGTTGGCTCTCTGTGTTAACACCCACTATCCTACTCAAAGATTTATTTGTGAAACGGGGTGAATTTGAGGGGCAAAAATGGTTGAATGACCGCTGTATTTCGCGTGCAAGTTCACGCGCCTCCCTGGAGGACCTCCGGGTCCCGGGGCCAAGGCGGCTGACGGCCGACCTCTGATGGCATCACAATTTGGGGGGTTTCTAGGTCAATCATTGGAAACCCCGGGTTTCTCTTGGAAAGGGGGGTTTCCAAATAGATTTATCCGTGTTGAAGCACCCTGACATAAAAACAAATCGTTATCAATGAGTAAGGCCCTATTCGGGATCCCGGTTACGATCCGGTTAGGGTCGGTTGGGTTAGGTTAGAAAAGTCACAAACCGAGGTGACGGGTTTTTGGTCGGTTAGTCACAAATCATGTGGGCACATAAAATTGTCGTACGACATCAGCGAACGGCTTGGCAACGTTCCTGACGACGAGCTGCTATCGAGCTCATCGTCGATGCCTGCTCGTCGTCGGGGCTCGACAAATTTTGCCAGCACCAGAAGGTGATTAAAACACGAGTCAATGTTCTATAAAAAATACAAATGTATACTGTTGTCCATTCATTATAATCTACTAAAGGACCGCTCGAGAAACCTCATTTATCTGACCCAGACGTCGAGCTCGACATTGTCAACGGTGAGCATGACATCTCGGTCGCGACGTGGCCGGACTGATGTGTTGTCACCCGCAAGTCACCCGAGGAACGGTTTACATAAGGTACTTGGTCACTAACCCAACCTAACTAAATGTTGCAAAGGGGTTTCCGAACGTGAATTTGGTTGGGTTTCGTCGCCAAACCGAGTTTTTCGGCCGGGTTTCATTTTTGGCGGGGAAACCGAGTCCTAACCGGATCGTAACCGGGATCCCGAATAGGGCCTAAATGACAGGTGTTCTGGAAGCGCATCCGCAGCCTCACCGGCGCCTGGCTAAACTTTAACGTTGGACCGCGTGAGATCCATACGCATGAGACTGGAGTAAAGTTGGACATCGAAGTTTCCTCGACGTTGCCCGATATATTTATCTACCTTGGAGTCGTCGGAGCTTCACCGCATGGTGTTCGCTAATCGCCATTTCTGACGATGCTAAACAACGAGCAGAGACATAGAGATCCAGATGACCTGTTACAGGAGGGTATGTATGTATGTACATACCATTGCAAACCAATGCCCAGGCTCGAGGGGACTCAGGATGCAAAAATCTTCACACCAACGCCACGGGCATGTTTGAAATTGACGCCATCTGTTCAATCACGAAGCATGGAAGGCAAGTCGACAGGTAGCCGAAGCTTCTTGATTTTCACGCGGTGTAATCGTCAACAAAAGTTGATACTTTAAACAAAACATTCAAGTTGACAGACAGTTGGCCCAGGCAGGCACTGCCCACTGCCAACCTCTGACCATGAATGCCAATCCATTTATCGAAAGGAATGGAGAAATTTCCTTTGACTTTATAATGGCTTCAAGTCCTTGGGCAGGCGTCCTATTATTCATGCCGATATCTATACTTGAAGGATGACATGTTCTTCAGGCGCCCAAATTTATTTCTCGCCTTGAAATCGGGTCGTCTGCGTAGAACTCGGGCTTCGGTCAACGAAGAGTCTTTTTTTTTCGCTATCAGCCGTTATACCTTATTTTTAACGGTGCTTATAGATCCGCCCGCTTTGTTTCTTTTCTTCAACATGAAGAAGATCATGAGAGGATCATTGAATTCGCCACTTAAGAATATGAGTGAACAAGGCGGAGCTCCGGGAAGGGGCGATATTAAAGGATCATGTCCTGACCTTCAATTTCAGTCATGCTTCAACAGCACCACTCTCAGGATGTCAACTTATGTTTAGCGATTTTGATCGGGACGCCTACACTCCGGGTACATACAAATCCCAACATACACAAACGAGTGTCCACCAGGCTTGGAATTTTATAATCCGCTACGTATTTACATCCATAGACATGCGCTGTTCATGCAGTGATGCACTGTTCATGCGTTGATTTTTTTCCTTCATTTTTTAATATTGCATGGACGCCTCACATACATAATTGTCGATCACCGGCCATCGCGCGCCTCGGCTCCGACTATCTGAATAATGTCGGCGAAACGCATCTCAGCTAGTTGTGATTGGTACATAGTACATGACAGGATATACTTACGTGTTATACTCGCTTGATGGTCAGAAATAAGCAGCGGTTTTCAAGTCATGGGACCACTGCTTGAAAGCCGCTGTTGCATGGGTATTCAACGCAGATCCACAAAGGACTCACGGTCTGCAATTCATTTGGTATGTAGATGGCCGCTCATTTGACACCCTCGACGATCCTCCATCTTACTTACGGAAGAGGGTCGGGATAACAATGGGGTCGCGTTCCAGAAATCGCAAGGGTTGATTATGACATAGGTCTTTTAACTTAGGATTGGTATCCTGGATGGAGCAGCGAGCTTGCTTTGTGTCGAACGCAGTGCGAGGTGTGTAAGATAGTTGGTGTGCGGAGGTCAATGGCGTTAAGCTAGGAGCTTGAAGCGGGGTGTGCGGCACGATAGGCGAGTGAGGTGTAGCCAGTGCATTTGGGTGGACTCTTTTTTATGGATAAGCAGGTTGTCAAAATAAATAAAAAAGTAACGACGTAAAGCACCTTTTTCACAAAGGGGCGGACGAACGAACTATCCATTACGGGATTGCAGCTTTCATCTTCTTCCTGGCCGCCCACTCGTCCTCTAGGATACCCATATAAAAAGTATCCCTCCAGGCACCTTTCAGCCACACGATTTTTCTATGTCGGCCTTCCTCTACGAATCCCCTACCATAGAGCATGGCAACGGAAAATCAATGAACGTCCGTGACTCGAAAATAGGGGCAGAACTCACAAGCGCCGGTAGAGCGCCATCGCGCGCTCGTTCCCCTCGAACACCGTCAACGACACCCGATGCATATTCATCGACTCAAATGCATAATCAATCAAGAAATCCATAATTTCAAACCCATACCCTTTGCTCCAATGCTTTGGCAACAACGCAATGCAAATCACTGCATTCCGATTCTTTGGCTCCATCGGCCCGACGAAGCTGCTCAGCCCGATGAACTCGCCTGTCGCTTTATCTTCCACGACGCAGGATAGGACACACGAGTGAATGAACGCGTAGATGGTGTCGATGTAGTTCGCGTGGCGGGGGACTATGTACCCTTCTGTGATCCATGGTGCGACCAGTTCGTCGTTGTAGAGCGCCAAGAGGTTGGCTTCGTCGCTTGGTTTGGATGCTCGCAAATGCAATCTTTCGGTGGTGAACATTTGTAAGTTGGCGGAGGACCGGAAAGTTCGAATCCTAGCGGGGATACTGTAATGACTTTAATAACGCGACCGCAATACCTTGGCACGGCGGTAACATCAATTGGTATGAAATCTTGCAGAGGCGAGAGTTAGGTTGAATAGTACCACAGTGGTCTACAAAAAAATTACACACATCGTTTTACATACTATACATAAAAGCAAGAAAGAACACATCGAACCACATTAGTAACGCTCGAGATCGCGTCTCAAGGCCGGAGGCGGTTCCCTAGACTTGTAGAGAGAAGATGTCGATCCCAAGGAGAGAATCCCTGACATTCCGCTATTGAGACATCCACCAAGGTAAAATTTGGACATGTCGCATCGGTCCATGTAACGCGTTCTGTGAGAGCGTCGACGATGGCCTTCCCGCCAAGCCGTTGACAATTTGTAAGCCTAAGTCTGCGAAGTCGCGGCAACCGGAGGTGCATAACGAGTCCGTCCTGGCATTTTACTGGGTGCAGAAGGCCCATGACTTTGTCCGACATGTCGGAGGCAACAATATGAAAATCTTCAAGGAAGGTGAGCCTGTCAAAGACGTATCGGAAGTCTTTGGTCCGCATATCACAAAAGTCCATCTCAAGGACGCGGATCGGGGGGTTGGAACGGTTGATTAACTTCCGGAGTCCCATACCCGTGGCCTTGTCGCTCCACGGTGATTGGGAAAAGTCGCGTGCTTCGTCCTCGCTGTCTCCTTCATCGTGGTGTTCGCCGTGGAGTTGGAAGTCGACGTTCGTATGGGATAAGAAGAGATATTCTAATCGAGGGGTGTCTAGGGATGAAAGCAGCGCGCGAACAAAGCATGTATTCTTCAAATGAAGAGTGACGAGATTTGGGAGGTGGATGATGGGCAGAGGATAGTCGATAGGCCCGTCGTGTGGCCAACCGGATAGGAAGAAAGACTCCAATTCCGGACATGCCGATAGGAATTCGAGGATATACTTTGGCTGCGTGTGTAAGCCCGACAGCCCACCCTCAGCTATTGTTACGTGTACGAAATGGAGAGGAGGGAGCAAGGTGGGAGACGGAAGCCTCGCCACCCAAAGGTTTACGGCGAAGCTGAAGACTTGGCCAGGGCTGCTGGGGGTAAACGTAATTCTGGGTTCATCGTCGTCAATGTCATCTTGGTCATAATCATGCATGAAGAGGTGAAGGTGGGTTAGCTTTTCTGGAGTGAGGTCCAAACCGCCAAGGACGTGTTCTTCGTCTCGTTTCCCGGTCAGCCGGAATGACCGCCATCGGTCTATGGAGGGCAATAGTGGCGAAATATGTGGAAGGATGAACTCTGAGTCATCTACGTTGAGTTCGATATCGCACTTGAGTGGCCGCGACCTTTGCATCCATAGCTGTGCCTGTTGTTCTGAAAGTGCGCCAGAGCCTGAACCCAACAGTAACGTTTGCCACAGCCGCGGTGAAGTGTCGACTAGTTCCTGCCACCACCAGGAGACTTGACGGAGTGTGAGAGGGGCGAGTCCCGCGTTCGCAACGCAATATGTAAACACCTCAATGAGGATCTCGGGTGGGAGAATGCTGATTGGTGAGATGATAGATTCGAGTTTGGCAAACAGTTCAATGCGTGGTAGCAGTGCAGGCACGGTGAAGGTCATAGTGTTGGACATTGTGGTGTGCGCGAGGAGAAGAGGCGCCGTGGATGGTTGTTTATGGGAAGAGAGCGTGGGAACAAATAGCTGCAAGCATTCCGATATCGTCATAAACCTGAAACGTCGATTCCCTTATCCCTTGCGTCCCCTCCACGCTGTGGGAAGACTGATCCGAACCCAGGGCGCCAATGTTCATCTATCCTTCATTGTTGCAATCCAGGAGAGAATAGCAAATAATTAAGAAAAAGCAGCATTAAGCGAAAGAGTCTGACTCCAAGGCCTCAAATGATCATCCATGATTTTGGGGATGGGGGGAAGCAATGAATTGCATTGGTCCAACAATTTCGTGTACGCAATATCGATGAATTGTTTTGCAGCGATCTTCATCGAAGGCGAAGGTGTCCAACCAACGAAGGAACAACAAGCTGACTAATCTCCCTAGATGTTGATCTGCTGTACAGTTTCGCGGGGATAGCCGAAGCCTCCTTCCGTGTGACGACCCAAAGCAATACACACAAAGCCGTCAACGTCGTGCACGCCCGCCCCCGCGTCTATTTCCTCAAGAAAATTACCTCAACATGCCGGGAGTACGAGACGTCAGGTTGGATGCTCATCCTCCAATTCCAATGAGATCCAAGCTCTAATTTTTCATGTTTATCCGTCTTTAGCGCAGATGAATTTATTGTTGCCTATGCTTCGCATCTGAAGCGCTCCGGAAAGCTGGAGGTCCCAGCATGGGTTGACCTCGTCAAAACTGGCTCTTTCAAGGAGCTTGCACCCTATGACCCCGATTGGTACTATGTCCGTGCAGGTGCGTAACTCTGAAATTTTGAACGCCTGAACCATCTTGTTCATCCAATTGCTATTCAGCTGCCGTTGCTCGCCACATATACCTCCGCAAAGATGTTGGAATCGGTGCCCTCATCAAGCTCCACGGTGGACGCAACAGACGCGGTAACCGACCATCTCATCATGCCGACTCATCCGCCTCTGTCCAACGCAAAATCTGTCAATCACTGGAGAAGATCGGTGTGCTAGAGCAAACAGGCAATGGTGGACGGAGAATTTCCCAAGACGGTCAACGTGATTTGGACCGAATTGCCACAGCTGTTGTTGAGGAGAACAAGGCGAAGGAGGAAGATGAGGATGAGGAGGAGGAAGAGGAGGAGGAGGAAGAGGAGTAAATGCATCGCCCACATTGCTGCTTACCACCCGCACGTACGATCTTGCATGTTTTCTCTCATCAGTATATTTAGCGTGCGACCACTAAAATAACGCTTCACCACCTCATCGGATCCTCGTTGTGACCTTGCGTCTCGGCCCCTCAACTAGACCTCGAACATAAGCTTCGATGGCTCGATTTCATTCCATTGAGCCTTGTAGACGAAAACCGTATCGTTCTGCTGATGAATTATAGTCTAGGTTCGGTCCATCTCGAGTATAAGCTTCCATCGTCCTTGGCACATTCAAGTATGATCGAGCCCGCTCTCCAGAATTCAGAAGTCTCATCGAGGCCAAGACCATGAGCGCATATCTACAAATTTGGTCTCATAGAATCTATGAGTGTTTCAGGACCTTCATTTGCCATAAATAAACAACCCAGGTGAACAGACACACCCATCCCACACCCATTCACCACATCATTTCCACCACACCCGTCCCTCTCGAACAACCTTTCATCCACTATGCCCTACCGATCGCTTATTGGCAAGACCGCACCTACGATCACTCTCCCTAATTACGATGGAGAGTCGTACACATTTACACCTGGCGCGAAAGGGATCCCAGCTGCTCTGTTTTTCTATCCAGAATCAGGTACAATGGAACTTATGAAATAACAAGCTCTCATTTAATTGATTTGCTTCTTCCTTAAAGGCTCTTATGGATGTACGAAGGAGGCGTGCCAATTTCGTGATGCCATTGCAGGTGAGCTGCAAGATCGAAATAGCAATACATCGTTCGATGCTCATCACTTCGACAGAAAAGGACAACTTCCAGCCTGGTAAGGTCCAAGTCATTGGCATTAGCCCCGATCCTGTGGAGAAACAGAAATTGTTCGTCGAGAAAGAGAAATTAACGGTATGCACTAGTGAATCATGGTATAGACATGTCTCTGTGAAACTGAATGTTATCACACATAGTACCCTGTCCTCAGCGATGCGAACAAGGAGGCCATAAAAGCTTATGGTATTGGAAAAGGGATGCTGGGTTTTGTCTCGGTTGCTCGCGTTACCTTCATCGTTGACAAGCATGGAATCATCAGGTGAGTTACTGCTTACATTCGACTATGAATGGAGATTCTCATGCAGATGGTTTTTTGTCCTCTAGGGATGCTTTGGAGACTACCATAAATGCTGGCGCGCATTCTAAGTTCGTGGAGAAGTGGTTGCATAGGCTTGAGGAAGAAGGTTCCGCCCCTACTGTAACAACGACGGCTGAAACCGATCTCCCAGCCCCTGTCGCCACTGCCACCTCTGTCTCCACTGCCGCCGCTGCCACAACAACTGCGGCTGAGGTTCCCATCGAGTCTCAACTTCCGGTCGAAACTCCAGGGCTAGCTTGAACGACGAGGCTCCTGCAGATTGATTTGTCGAGTAATTGCTTATTTTGTGTATTTTATCTAATTCATACAGTTTCGGGTTTTATCTCACTGCGTGGTGTTATATTGTATTCCACTCTGGTGGTATTAAATACTCACAGACCCAGCGAGGGGCGTCTATTTCAGTGAACAAGGACTTGGCGTCCTTATGTCCGTATTACATCATCCACAAGAAAAATATCCGGGAAAATCATGCTCCAAAACAACGATGTAGACCCAGGAATATGCCAGTTCCTTCTCTTGTCCTAAATAAAACCAATACCTCTGTCAAGGTGCTTTCAAGCCCCTTCTCTTGGTCGTGCTTGTTTTCCGGACTTGTGCATCCAAAAGCAAACCATCTGAAATCCCCGAAGCAAACACCCGGCGCCCTCGGATCTCGTGTTAACCGGATACCTAACGCTACCGGCTTCAGAAAGATACCAGTTGCTTTCCTTTCTCCTTCACACCCCGCGCAAACTAGATCTTTCTCAACCTCACGACGCTCTACGATGCCGATTGTGACTTCTCTGACAAAGGCTCTCGGGATTAGAGTGTGCGTTACCCTTTTTTGGTGCATGCTGGGCTTGTGCTGACGGCAATGTGGGGTTGAATTTGAATATGGAATGCAGTCCTGTTATTCAAGGAGGAATGCAATGGTATGTCTTGACTATGGATTGTATGGTTCCAGTTTCCTCGACAGCGCTTTCTTTGTAGGGTTGGTGTGCCACAGCTCGCAAGTGCCGTCTCTGAGGCAGGAGGATTAGGTCTGTTACTGTATTCGTATCCAGAAAAGGTCGTTATTCTAAAAGTTGGCTTGTCATATCAATAGGCATCCTTACCGCGCTCACTCAACCGTCTCCGGATGCTCTCCGTGTTGCCATTCGGGAGACGCGCAAGCTGACCTCGAAACCATTTGGTGTCAATATCACCCTCCTACCTAGCATCAACCCCCCTGATTATGAAGGCTACGCTCGTGCGGCCGTCGAGGAGGGTGTCAAAATCTTTGAGACTGCGGGGAACAACCGTATGACATTTTCACTTTCGTTATATGGAAGTTAAATGTTGATAACGGGTTTCCTTTTTAGCTGGACCCCTGATCAAATACTTCAAGAGCAAAGGGTGCTATGTGATTCACAAATGCACAACGATCAGGCATGCCAAGGTTTGATAGGCTTCCTTGACTGTTTTAAGAAAGTACACTATCTTACACATTCATTTTTTAGAGCGCTGAAAAGCTCGGAGTGGATTGCCTGAGCATCGACGGTTTTGAATGTGAGTTATTCGGCCTCTCTGCGTGATGTGCGTTGACAGAAAGCAAAGGTGCTGGCCATCCCGGCGAGGATGATATCGGCGGCCTGGTGCTGGTGAGTAGACTTAGTTCGTCTCATTCTTCCTTGTCCTCATTATTCGATGTAGCTCGCCCGCGCCGTCAAAGAGCTCAAGATCCCATTCGTGGCTTCTGGAGGTATCGCCGATGCCCGTGGTCTCGCAGCCGTTTTGGCGATGGGCGCCGCTGTAAGTTTCTATTTATGTTACAAACTCCGAGCAAGGATTCTAAAGATGCAATCTTTCGTAGGGTGCCAATATGGGTAATTAGCCTTTGTGAATGTTGTAATGGAAGTATTTTCTGACGATCTTTAGGAACACGCTTCATGTGCACCGTCGAGTCGTGAGTGTTTTGACTTTTTTAGCTTTTTGCTTCTCGCTTTATTTACCGTCGTTCATCAGACCGATCCATCAAAACATCAAGGAGAAGATTGTCGCCTCAACTGAGCGCGATACGGTCCACATCTTCCGCACCCTTCATAACACGGCGCGCGTCTTCAAGAACAAGGTGGCGATGGAGGTTGTCGCAATCGAGCGCCGAGGAAATGCTAAATTCGAGGATATCAAGGACCTCGTTTCCGGTGCCCGTGGGCGTCTAGTGTATGAGAAGGGTGATCCGGATATCGGTATCTGGAGCGCGGGGATCGCTGTTGGGCTGATTGATGATATACCCACTTGCGAGGAGATGCTGAAGAAATGGGAGGTGGAGGTAGAGGATATCGTCGCGGGGCTGAACAAGGTGGTGATCTCTTCAAAGGCAAAGCTGTAATTTAGATATCTGTATAATACCCTGGAATAACAAGGTCGCGCCGAGTCTCGTGATCGTGTTTGGTGGCATGAGGCAGGACCCCAAGAGTGAAGTGGCAAAGTATAGGGGACGATTACCAAAAAAGGAAGGGTGGCAGGGGTGATGGTTGCATCGTGGTGTTGGGATTCACGAGTTGATATTTGAGTGTTGATATTTTCTTTGCTTTTGCTTTGTCGTCGCTGTCCGCCTTGCTTTCGTCGCTGTCTCTTTCGTTCCAAATGTCTGCAAGTCCTTCCACGTCGCCCCCACGCACTCCCGGCGACAACCGTCTCTCCGTCCCAACCTCTACCACTCCCAACTCGGATGATTCCTCAATCATCGATGACCTCTCATTCGACTACATCTGCGACCCAGACGGCAATATCGTCCGTCTCTCAAAGGGTTCCTCCTCCAAATCCACCCACTCCTCGCCGCCCACCCCCAAAGAGTCCCTCCAGCCCGACCCCGGCCTCAAACCGCCGTCACCAGATTTACTCGCGTCACCAGTCGCGAGAATTTCCCTCTCCCGTTCAGAAAGCGCGTATTCTGTCCTAACAGGTGCTGTAGTTGGTTCATCGACAGCAGCCGTCAACGAGAAGCCATCGAGGTCGTTTCAACGGGTCGCGTCTGGCCCTGCAATTTCAATGGGTCAGTCGTCAGTGGGGCCATCGTATCTGGCACCAACAGCCTCCTCCCTCTCGAAACCACGCGTCGCGGCCCGGCGCATTACCATGGAGGATGGTCGCGAACGTCAGGATTCCATCGGTGCATCGCGAACACGACAAACCCTCGACGCAAATGCGTACCCTTACTCGCTGCAGGAGGAAAAAGAGAACATCAGTGAATCCGAGGAACACCCATACATCCAGACTGCGTCAGCAGGTGTGAAGCTGCGCAGTTCCCCGCCCCTGGTAACGCGGTCGGTTTCCGCTGCCTCTTCCCGCCTACCTAGCGCCAGAGCAGCTTATCTTGCCAACGGCGCAAGCAGCACCAGTGGCAGACCACTGGCTGAAGTTCCTCTACCTCAGCGTAGTTCTCATGCTCGGCAACTTCTTCCTAGTGCCAATCGCGCTGGACGCATTATGAAATCCAGCTCTGCCTCTAAATATGGCACTTCCGCCAGTGGGGGGAATTTCGACCGCATTTCCGAGGCCGACGCTAGCGACAACGAACACCTGGGCGGTCATCACTCTCCGAAAGCTGCTCCAGTGGGTGGAGATGATACAGAGCCGGAAGATGAACCCATCGAACCTGCCATGGTACCTTTACCGTCGTCACGATCAAGAACACAAGGATTGAGTATTAATGTGAATCCTGCACTGGCTTCTTCGACTGTCCTGACACAGTCGGGCAGTACAAGGCCAAGGAGGTCTGCAAGCTTAAGCGATGCCTTGAGTAAGCTTCCAATTCATAGCTCTTTTTACTCTTTTATATAATTCTCTTTTTCATTATCAGCCAACGACGACTACCATCTACAGCTACAGCAGCAATATCAGAACCAGAATTCGCATTCGCGGCCTGGGACAAGTCTTGGTAAATAGATTATTTTTCCTCGTGCTGGCTTCGTCGCTGATTTTGACGCAGGTATGAATGGTGATAACGCACCTGGCGCTCGAAGAATAACTACACAAGAGAGAGAACGACAAGATATGGAGATGCGTGCAGAGTCGAAAAGTAATTAATTTCTTTTCTCGGATGATCAGTGCCTTTTTACTAAGTCCTCGTGCAATAGGACAAGACCACCTCTTCCAGCAATCACGACAATCCCCCTCCCCAACTCACAACCAACACCTCCAATCATCAAGAAACCCGAATGGCCACAGACGACGAGATTCGGATACGCTGCGCGGTCTGGTTCCTCCAAATTCTGCTACCCTATCGGGTACCGGTTCTCCAACGGTCATGGATGGTAACAGGCTACAGGTCCGCCATTCTCCGCCTGCGGGTTCCAAAGGACGTGTCTCTCCACCTACTGCCAAAGGTCGTCTTTCTCCCTCAGCATCTAAAGGTCGAGCATCCCCTCCAGCTGCCAAAGGGCGAAACTCTCCACCTAACGAGAGAGGGCGACTTTCCCCAGCGATTAACGCTGGTCGAGAGGTTGCGAAGCACCGCCGGAGTCCAACAGCACCTGAGCCTCCAACGTCGGCGAGTATGATGCGAGAGGCAAATGTGGTTTCTTCCAACCCAATTGGTAAGACTTGGGCTGGTGCATCGCGAGGCGAACGAGAAGACGAATATGATCCAGGCCTCGCGAGTTCTGGGGAAAGAGAACGCGAACGGGAGAGGGACAGGGAACGAGAACGCGAAAGAGAAAGAGAACGCGACAGACGTGGACATCAGTCGCATCTGTCGTTGCAACAGCAGCCTTCGTCACAACAGCAATATGCACAGCTGGCGCAGGGTTCTCGGAATGGACAGGCTCCTCCACCACCACCTCCTGCGCAATTTAATCGCCATATTGTCGTAAGTGGCTCCTACAGCTCTGCTTCCCTATTTTCCCCGTCTAAATTGATTTATCTCGGCAGGTCAACAAGAAGGCATATGCCCGCCTCGATATGATCGGCAAAGGTGGTTCGTCGCGGGTTTACCGTGTGCTCAACCATGCGAATGAGGTCTACGCCATCAAGCGAGTGACTTTGGAGAGCATCGACGCTGAGACACTCAGTGGATATATGAATGAAATCGCGTTGCTGAGGCGGCTGGATGGGAATAACCGTATTATCCGACTCATCGATAGCGAGGTCAAGCCTGGACCTGGAGGTAGCAAAGGGCATTTGCTGCTCGTGATGGAATGTGGAGAGATTGATTTTGCGAGGCTATTGCAGGAGCAGATGAAAGAACCGCTTAATATGGTGTGGGTGGCATACTATTGGCAACAGGTTATTCCAATTCCTTTTCCTTTCCCTGATGAATGTCTGCTGACGCTGGTGGTGTGTGTAGATGTTGCAAGCTGTCCATGTCATTCATGAGGAGAAGATCGTGCATTCGGACTTGAAACCTGCCAATTTCGTGTTGGTGCGCGGACAGCTAAAGCTTATTGATTTTGGTATCGCCAATGCAATTGCGAATGACACTACCAATATCCAACGGGATCATCAGGTCAGCATTTTCAGTACCTTGTGGAATTCCATGCCTTAACAGAAGTGTTTTCACATCCAGATTGGTACTGTCAACTATATGAGCCCAGAAGCGATTGAGCTGCCTGACGGTATGCGTCGGCTGAAAGTTGGGCGTCCATCCGACGTCTGGTCATTAGGCTGTATCCTCTACCAAATGATATACGGCCACCCACCATTCCACCACCTCGGCATGGTTCAAAAGATGCGGGCGATTCCAGACTTTGCGCATGTCATTGAATATGCAGAATTCGCGACGCCGACGCCACCTCGGGCTTCGTCGACTGGTAACGTCGTCGTCGAGCCGCCGAAGAATATGGATCATCTCAAGCGGAAAGTGAGGAAGGATGTGATTCAAAGCATGATGAGCTGTTTGTGTCGGAATCCCAAGGAGCGGGCGACTATTCCGGATTTGTTGAGTCATAACTGGCTGTCGATGCCTGAAGGTGAGTTGTATTTGTGTTGTAAGAAGATCGTTGCTCATTTACGATTTAGTCTCTCCCCCATCAACGAATGATGTCGTGAAAGAGAATGAAGCTATCATTGACCCTCACTACATGCGACAGTTAATCATCCATGGAATGAGAGTTGCAAATCCTGACGCTCCAGCTGATTACGTTTTCGATTTCCCAATGGACGAAGCGGAGGTTCGTGCTTTTGTCTACTTGTGCATCTTGTCCACTAACGTGTCGCTCTTTAGCGTTTGGTTCTGGAACTCAAGACAGTTCGAAACTCTTCCATTCAGACTTGAAAAATAAATCCATTCATCATGCCAAAAAAGCCAAACTCATGTCCATCATTACACCGTAGATTTTTTCTTTTCCCGCAAGATTGGACACCATTAGCCTTCCCTTGTCCTTTTTTTTTTCGGTTCGTCTCCGTCGCGTTGCTATGTCATAACTTTGCAGCCCAACCCACCCGATGTGCGACGGAATACACCCACGTTACGTCGAACCGGGCGCAGTGGCTGTTGTGCTATGTGCTTTGTAAAAACACCTCCAATATGTATGAACTTCGCATGTTTTTCATCTCTTTCTCATTTCATTTTCTTCGGCCTCAAACCTCTTTTCCACCTGATGACCATAATCACATCCTGTATAGGTCCCCACCTTGTTTTCCCGGATCCTGGCCGTCCATCTCTATATGCCCCACGATATGATCCATTCCTATGACATGAATTCCTCACCTGATCTACCCTACCCACCTACCCACCAACCTTCTTTTAACTCCATCCGTTTTCTAATCCCTGGCATCTGTTTTACCTTTCTTGCATGTTGGTTCATGATGAATCGGACCTTTCGCCCACGTCTCCACCCTCGAAACCCATTTCTGTGTAATCAATGCGACGGATACAACCCCTCTCTCCTTATTTCTATCCTCAGTTAAAATTTTTCGTCCTCTGCATTCCGCTATTACTCATTACTCATCGTTGTCGCTCAACGATTACTCCTTCTCCTTCAAAAGCATTATTATTTTATTCTTCTTTGTAAATATACCTCTCAATTCATCGCAATCTCTCCTTTTTTGTTCTTCATCGCCATCTTTCGTTTTTCTTTTCTCTTTTTTTTTTTACTTTCGAAAAAAACCTCATTAGAGGAGGGTTGCATCCGCCGTTTGTATGATTGGCCCGTAGCTCGATTGAATACAAGCTATTTATTCCATCTGCATCGCTCCTCTTGCGAGGGTTGAGAGGAAGCCTGGCTGGCTTCCAGTGACTTTAGATCCCTGTGATCAAGACAAGTTCGCCCTCCGTTAGGCAGACCACGACCACCTCGCCCGCGTTTCCGCCTCGGACCTTGACACATCCTACACCCAGCAAAGCCCCGCCGCTCCCATCATCAACCTGCAACACTGCCTGCTTCGCCCATATATCTTTCGCCTTTGTCGGAGGGCGATAAATGTACACATTTGAACCACGATCACGGATGCTCCCGCCCTCGAACGCGAGCACAGCTTTACCAGGCAGATGATAAGTAAACCGTGCATCTTGCTTGGAGGCGAGGACGAATCCGAGGGCCGGATATGTTGATATATGCCGCCACACCGAGCTTGCGTTGGAAGGATCGAGAGAAAAGACTGTGCCGTCGATGTCTTGCTTGAGGATAAGCTCCGAGGCTGAGCCGAGTCCGCCTGGGATCGGTGTGGAGAGAAGGGTTACTGATTCATCTTCTTCCCATGCCGGGGTGGCACCAGCTCCATGCTGTTTCTGTGACCAGGCTGCAGTGCCACCCTCGATGTCGACCCAAGTAGCCCAGACCTTCCTACCTACTGAAGCATCGGCTTCCTCGTCCACTTCACCCTCCGCAAGGCTGGGCATACCACGCCCAAGACCAAGCCCAGAAGCGTCCTCGCCACTCCGCAGCGCAGCGGTATATTTCTCCAGCGACTCCCGGATGTGCCAGAGCTCAGAAGGATCAAGTGTTTCTGGTACCTCCACATCTCCGGTGTCTTCTGCCATAGCAGAGGTGGTGATCGCTGGGGAAGCGAAGACTTGCATCCATCGTGTCCCTTCGTTCTTCTTCTCCATGTGCAGTGTCAACAGCCCATAAGAGTGCTCTGCCTCACGGTCCCAGGTCCAGAAACATGACGTGGTGTTGACGCTATCCCAAAGGGCCTTGCCCGAGAAATGTGGAATGGAAGCAAGCGGCGAGTCTGCCGCGCTTTCCAAAGGGTAGGCATCAACATGCAATGTCAGCGTTTGCGTTGTAAAAAGTACCCTCATCTTGCTCTTTGGAGTGCTAGCTGGTAGTGGGAAAGCGACCGTAATAGAATCGGAAGTCTGCGTCCAGGAGTAAGGGGGCGGTTTTGGAACTGCAGATATATCGAGATTCTCGTTTGCTCGAGGAATTGGGGCCATTTCATCAGGTGTTGGCTCATATAGCTTTGTGAGGGAGACGCTGGGATCTGGATAGGTCGACCCACCCACGATGAGGAAAGAGTTGACTTCTTGGATGAAGTTGGTGTAAATGGGCACATCCTGCCCACGTCGATGCCAAAGCACATCCAGATCGCGCAGCTCGCTGCCCGATCGCAAGGACAATAGGTCGATCTTCGTGGCCCAGATGTCAAATTCCGCCGATGAGAGGCCGTTTCCTCCTGTAGAGGTCTTTCTTTCGTTGGGAGAGTAAAACCGAGAGGAGAGAAGGAGAATGGCGGTAGTAGGAGATGCTCTGTGGATGTGGTGTAACCTGAATGGTGCATCAATGGCTCCTCCTGTGCGCAACGTGAAGGTTCCAATGGGCTCTGATTTTCCGCCATTTTTTATGGGCAAAACATACAGAAGGCCATTGCCATCTGTTACTACAATAGCCGCTTCAGAGAGAAAACCGGACGAAGGGTATTCACGTTGGACGGCAATGGCTTCGGATGTATCCATGGGTGTGGCCATCTGGTAAAGAACTCTGAATGAGGGCTCTGGGACATCCTACTTTGAATGAATGTTGATAAGTATACCAATCGGATATTCGCTGTTCGAACTTACCCCAGTCATCGGCACCCCGATCAAGCAGACATTGTATTCCTCATCGACATATATGGCCTGCCCAGATTCACCATCGACAGTCAAATGGTTGTGAGAGATACGACTCCGCATCTCCTGGAACGACAGTGGTACTTTGCTTGATGTCGTTGCTTGAGTGGGTTTCCGGGAGAGCGCGAACCTCGATACCGCTCGTTCTTGAGGAATAGGCTCGAGTTTATAACCCTCGAATTTTGGATTCAGGAGGGATCTATCGGCAAGGAATGAATTCATGTTTTCCGAACTGGATGGCGTCCAGGTAAAAGATTAAAAGAGTGTTGTCTTGAATGACGTTCAAGGGTCACATGTCTGTCTGATCCTTTCTTATTCTCAATTCTCCAATTCTGTACAACAACAACTTCAAGTCACAAAACTCCATATGAAAACATGTATCTCTAGGTAGATAAGGCTGCGACATTTGCATCGGTTGGGAACAGTGAAAAGGGTAGATCCTCCAAAAGGCCTCTAGCTTTCAAACGAGCGGCTTGGGGATTCAAGACAAAGGCACGGAGGAGTTTATCGAGCATTTCTTCGTCCGACAGCTCCATAGCAATGATAGGTGTCGAGGGAGATGGAAGTGGATTTCCAGACACCTGCCAGGCAAGGTCGGTGCTGGCGACGGACGTCAATCCCACCTGTTCCATGTGAAAGTCAGCCCAGTACCCGTTAAGAACCGAAATGACTGGAGCAAGCTGCCGGTGTGAGTTGGTTATGCGATGCAATATTTCTTTTTGCTCCAGCAACATGTGTGATTTTGCGTGGAGGCACACAGTGACATTTTGATGAAGCCAAAGGCGCAGATCCGAGTCGGGAATCCTTTCCACCCCATTGTCGTAGCAGGTGGCTATCCAAACCAAAACCCAGAAAAAAGATTCCAGGTCATGGCGGTATCGCCGCTCAACTTTACCACCTTGAGCAGCTGCAGTCAATAAATCCAACGCCAAGAATGGTGTTGTGCCTGTGTGGTCGAAACCTCGATGGTATGAATTGCCGGGGGTAGCCAATCGAGCCAAATCAAAGTCATTGAGCACGCCAGTCTCATTGTGGTGCATCAGATTGGATATTGAAATGTCGCCGTGCTGGATTCCTCGTCTCCAAAGAATGTAATGGGCTGACATGGAAGTGAATATTCGCAGAGAAATGTCAAGAAATAAGCACACATTTAATAATTCCCCAATACGCTTTCCAGAGTGCCTTTCCTTGAAGAGAGGTAATTGGTTTGAGGATATCAAATGCTAGGATGCATAAAGTGCGAGATCCTTCGACACCTTTGGCGAACTCGAGTTGTTTGGTGAAAATGGCCGTCGAAGTATCTTCGAGTTCCCTGTGAGCGATCGATGAGTTATGGCACTAAGTGGCTCGTGCCAAGAGAAATTTCAAAAGGAACCTCGATAGTTCCTGAGGGATGGGTCCGAGTTCACAACCCTCAAATTTTGGATTAAGGAGGGATCTATCGGCAAAGAATGACTTCATGTTTTTCGAACTGTGAGCTAAGAGTTGAACGCTATCTGCCTCCTCTGGACAACTGGACAAGGAGTATAAACAAGGACTGTACTACGATACCATTCCCGCGAGCTGTAAGCGGCATAAGATTTGTGTTTGTGTACTTGAATAATAGAACTACACACAAAAAAAATCTAGGTAGAGGGAGCTGAGAAATTCGCAAAGGTTGGGAACAGTTCAAAAGGTATATGGGCCATAAAGCCTTCAGATTTCAAAAATTCGGCTGCGGGATGCGAGACAAATGCCCTGAGCATGTTGCTGAGTATTTCTTCATCCGACGGCTCCATGGGAACAGTGTGCCTCAAGGAAAATGGAAGTGGATGCCCATACATCTCCAATGAAAGCTGGATGTCTGAATGGAACTTCTGTTCGAACTGTGCACTGTGAAAGTCGGTCCAGTACTTGTTAAGGGTCGTAATGACAGGGGCAAGGCCCTTGTATGACTTCGTCATGGAGCGCAATATAACCTCTGGCATTGACAACCTGTGTGATTTTGCGTGGAGGCACACAGCGACATTTTGATGAAGCCAAAGGCGCAGATCCGAGTCGGGAATCCTTTCCACCCCATTGTCGTAGCAGGCGGTTATCCAGGCCAAAACCCAGAAAAAAGATTCCAAATCATGGCGATATCGCCGCTCAACCTTACCACCTTGACCATCTGGAGTCAACAATTCCAACGCCAAGAATGGTGTTGTACCTGTGCGGTCATAACCTCGATGGTACGGATTGTCGGGGGTAGCCAATCGAGCCAAATCAAAATCATTGAGCACACCAGTGCCATTGCGGTGCATCAGATTGGATACTGAAATGTCGCCGTGCTGTATCCCTCCTTTCCAAAGAATGTAATGACCTAACATGGAAGCACTGGCATGAATATTCGCATGAGAAATGTCAAGAATTAAGCACACCTTTAATAATTTCCCAGTACGCTTTCCAGAGCGCCATTCCTTGAAGAGACGTGATTGGTTTGAGGATATCAAATGGGAGGATACATAAGTGCGAGATCCTTCGACTTCGTCGGCACCTTTGGCGAACCCGAGTTGTTTGATGAGCATGGCCGTAGAAGTATCGTCGCGTTCCCTGTGAGCGGTGAATTGTGGCAGATTTCCCAACACGCCCTCCTTCGCTCCGATTTCCCGAGCCTTCTGAATGATGACGACGGCCTCGCGGGGCCTAAGTGACCGTGGCCAAGAGAATTTCAGAAGATATTTTTTGTCGTCTGAAAGATCGGTGGCCTCGACTGTCGATGTGGAGCGTCCAAAGAGAAAGAAATCGGATTCCAATGCATCGATCATAATTTGAAGGCATGCTCTCCAATCTGGATTTTAAATTCTTTTTACGTGGGCCCATCCGAGGTTTTCGGCTTTCCCCCGCTACGAGTCATCTGAGCCTGGGGAGTGGGACTAGACCGAACCACCTCCGCTCCTGGGTGGGCACGACGATCGGCTGACTTATCCCAATAGCTGATCGAGCAAGGCCCCAATGTTGGAATTTAAACGTTGGAAGAGCATAATAAGAACGACGAAGTGGGAAAGACTCTTCAAGAAGTTGATTCCTTTGCTTTGAAAGCAATGCTGCTTATGATACCACCAAAGATACAACATTTGATCTGATATGGGCTAAAATCAGCAGCAGCAGCAGTGAGCTTACACGACAACTCACCCTGAATGATGCCAATACCATGGGGGGTCCTGCTGATCCAAGGAGGGGCAAGAAGGCGCTCGGTGGTACAAGCTGCCAGCTGAACTGTACCATCCATTTTTGAGGGGTGATAAGTTCTGGCTTTCTTCTATGGCTTGGATATCCGATAAAGCTATAGCTAAGACTCAGAGTTAGAGTTGAACGTTGTCCTCAATAGTCCTCAATCAGTGGTGTCAATGACCCGGGTCATGACCGGTCAGGCCGGGGTCAATCAAAAACGGCCAAAAAGCAGTCAAACATGGCCTGGCCGGTCAAAAAAAGGTCGTGAGAACACGGCCATTGGATATCCGACAGCCGGTTATGGCCAGTTCATTCCGCGACGGAAGTCGACACAATCTGTGGTAATTCTTCCTACTTTCGTGACTGTCGAATTAATGTCGCGGGTACTGGTTGATTTTGGCATCCACGTGATCCTTGACCCCCTTGACCACGGACATGACCCCGGTCAATCGGCCTGACCCCAATTTCGGCCTGACCTTTTGGCCGAGGGTCAAGCTGGCCATGACACCACTGTCCTCAATGACGTTGGTCACGTGAGCGCGACACTCATCTCTGGAGTCTGGACAAGGATTCCTTGATAAGTACCAATCCCGCATCGCGCGAGCTGTGAGCATCATAAAAGTTTGTATTCGTGTACTTGAACGATAGAACTACATACAAAAAGGATTTAGGTAGAGGGAGCTAAGAAACTCGCAAAGGTTGGGAATAGTTTAAAAGGTATATGGGCCATAAAGCCTTCAGATTTCAAAAATTCGGCTGCGGGATGCGAGACGAAGGCCCTGAGCATGTTGCTGAGTATTTCTTCATCCGACAGCTCCATGGGAACAGTGTGCGTCAAGGAAAATGAAGGTGGATGTCCATACAGCTCCAATGAACGCTGGGTGACTGAATGGAACTTTTCTTGGATCCTTGCACTGTGAAAGTCGGTCCAGTACTTGTTAAGGATCGGAATGACCGGATAAAGGCCATTGTGCGAGTTCCTCATGGAGCCCAATATAACCTCTGGCATTGACAACATCGTTGTCTTTGCGCCAGAGCAAATTTCAAGATCTTCATGTAACCAAAGGCGGTGGGCGGCAGAAATCGATTTCAGTTCCACCCCATTGTCGTAGCAGGCGATTATCCAGGCCAAAATCCAGAAAAAAGATTCTAATTCATGGCGGTATCGCCGCTCAACCCTACCACCTTGAGCATCCGCAGCCAACAAATCCAACGCCAAGAATGGTGTTGCGCCTGTGTGGTCGAAACCTCGATGGTACGAATCGCCGGGGATAGCCAATCGAGCCAAATCGAAATCATTTAGAACACCAGTCCCGTTGCGGTGCATGAGATTGGGTACTGAGATGTCGCCGTGCTGGATCCCTGCTTTCCAAAGAATATAATGGCCTAAAGATGGAAGCATGAATATTCGCAAAAGAAAGTCAAGAAATAAGCACACATTCAATAATCTCCCAGTATGCTTTCCAGAGCGCCTTTCCTTGAAGAGAGGTAATTGGTTCGAGGATATCGAATGCAAGGATACATAAGGTACGGGATCCTTGGGCTTCGTCTGCACCTTCGGCGAACCCAACTAGTTTGGCGAGAATCGCCATAGAGGCATCGTTGAGCTCCCTGTGAGCGACGAGTCGTGGCGGATTTCCCATCGCTCCAATTTCCGAGCCTTCTGAATGACGCCAACTGCCGATGTGGACTCAATTATTTTCAAGACATCGAGGATAAATCTGAAGGCATGGTCGATCCGGATTTTATGATTTTTTTTTCCGTGGGCTCATCGGTCATTGTCGGCTTTCCCGCGTGGTGAGTCGTCCGAACTTGGGAGGTGAGGCTGGACGGAACCACCTCTCCAGGATGTTCTACTTTGAACGAACATTGATATGTAAGTGACATCAATCCGTTTTTCGCTATTGGAGCTTACCTCGTCATCGGCACCCCGATAAAGCAGACATTGTATTCCTCATCATATGGTCAAATGCTTGTGTGAGATACGACTCCGAATCTCCTGGAACGACAGTGGTTCTTTGCTTGACGTCGTTGCTTGAGTGATTTTTCGAGAGATTGGTTCGAGTTCGTAACCCTCAAATTTTGAATTAAGGAGATACCGGAAAGGAATGAATCCATGGCTTGCGAACTGGATGGTGTCAAGCTCCAGAGAACGTTGTTTTCAAGGGCGTTGGGTCACATGAGCGCGAAGCTTTTCTTTTCACTTGCATGAACTCGGTACAAGAATCAAAATCAAGATACTATACAACTTTGTGTGTATATGTATAAATTCCATATGAAAACAGGTATCACAAAAGGCTCTAGATAGAGAGTTCAGGGATTTGGGAAGAGTGAAAAGGGTATGTCCTCTAAAAAGCTTTCAGCTCTCAAAAGATGGGCTGTGGGATCCGAGATAAACGCGTGGAGGAGTTTACGGAGTATTTCTTCGTCTGACGGCTCTATGGCACCAGTATCTGTCGAAGACCATGCAACTGAATTTCCTTTAAACTTCTGCCACATTAACTCATCCGTCGAGGGGTCTTTTTGACGCTCCTGTTGGACGAAAAAGCTGGCCCAGTACTTGTGAAGTACCGAAAGGACTGGAGGGAGGTATGAATTGGTCATAGAGCTTACAAGTAGCCGTCGATCTCGCAAAATGTGTGATTTTGCATGGAGGCACGCACTGACATTTTGATGAAGCCAAAGGCGCAGATCCGAGTTGGAAATCCTTTGCACCCCATTGTCGTAGCAGGTGGCTATCCACACCAAAACCCAGAAGAAAGATTCCAGGTCATGGCGGTATCGCGGCTCAACTTTACGATCCTGAGCATCCACGCTCAATAAATCCAACGCCTTGAATGGTGTTATAGTGCGGTCGAAACCTCGGAAGTAAGGATTGCCGGGGGTAGTCGATGGAGACAAGTCAAAGTCGTTGAGCAAACCCATCCCATCGCAGTGCATGGGATTGGATATAGAGATGTTGCCATGATGGATTCCTCCTTTCCAGATAATATAATGGCCTAAAAATGTTCAGAATACATGCATACTCGCCAAAAAAAAAAAAAGACAGGAGCTCACAGTTGATGATTTCCCAGTAGGCTTTCCAAAGCGCCTTTTCTTGAAGAGAGGTGATCGGCTGGGTAGTATCGAATGGAAGAATACATAACTTGCGAGGTCCTTTGGCATTGCTCATATCTTTGGAAATCCAAGTTGCTCATCACTGTGACAGGCAAAGTAAACCCATACTGACTGGGAGGTCACTGACAATGAGGAGTCAAAAGTTGAGAATATGGAATGGAGTGAAGAAATCCCCTAGATGTCAAACGATCAGCTGTAGGGTTCGAGGAAAAGACGCGAAGCAAGTCATGGAGCACTTGTTCATCTGACAGCTCTACAAGAGCAACATCTAAGGAAGATGTATCTGAGCGTTCACCACACAGCGACCAAGGAAAGTCTTGTGCCAGAGCTCTGGCTTCTTGCTGGCGTCGGTCCCTGAACACTTTCCAAAAATTCCGGAACACCACTGTAGGTCCTGCAAGGGGCCGATGCGACGTGGTTGTTATAATTTCTAGATCGTGCAACGTCTTTGTCTTTGTGCTAGAACGCAACCCAATATCTTCATGAAGCCAAAGGCGGTAGGCGGCGGATATCGATTTACATTCCGCCCCATTGTCATAATGGGCAATTATCCAAGCCAAAACCCAGAAAAAAGATTCCAAGCCATGGCGGTATCGTCGCTCGACTTTCCCACTCAGAGCACCTGCAACCAACAAATCCAACGGTGGGAATGGCATTAGGCCTGGGGGGTCGAAACCTCGAGGATGCAGTTTACCGGGAATGATTGATGGAACCAAATCAAAATCGCTGAGCACACAGGTCCTATTGCGATGCATGAGATTGAGTATAGAGATGTCGCCATGCTGTACCCCAAAATAATGGCCTACGGACAAATGGATGTTTGCACAAGAAATGTCAAGGGATATGCATACATTTAATAGTTTCCCAGTAAGTTTTCCAAAGCACATTTTGTTGAAGAGAGGTAATGGGTTGGGCAACGAGTGCGAGAAAACGGAAATTGGGAGATCCTTGGCCTTCGTTGGTATCTTTGGCGAAGGTGCTCGTGAGTTTGACCGGAAACCAACCATTAGAAGGACAACAACGAGACGAAAATACAGTTGTACCAGAAGAGGAGTTAACACGATGGACATAGATGCTTGCCATTGATGATAAAGAGCAGCGGAACCCGCTGGTAAAGCACATAATGGACTACGCAGTGACACTCATCATCCATAAAGTGTGTGCACATTATATGTCTTTGCTAGTATATCGGTTAGTACACGCGCCTGTCACGCGCGAAAGCTGGGTTCGACTCCCAGGCAGAGAGTTTTTTTTCAGCCTAACAAAGACTGTCACGTAAGCCGAGTTTGATGTCGGATCGTCAGTCACCTACTAACCGTGACCAGACACCACGATGTCGAGCATGAATCCATCTGCAATGCTCGCGGATTCCCTCTCAGACTTTTCCAAGGCCGCGTACCAAGCTGTGAGATAGGAATACGCGTATTCACTACGCAGGCCACTCATCGTCTGGTTCCTAATTTAGTTTACCGCGGTCGAATCCCAGTCGCGTCAAGAAGTGGCGCGCGCTCTCGCGGATGCTCGAGAGGCCAAATTGGAGCGCGATAAGGCCGTTAGGGATCTGCACGCTTTCCAACTCGAGGCCCAGTCTTGGAAACAAGAGGTGGTTGCTTCGAAGGCTTCTGTACGTTTTAATAAATCCATCTCACGGAGCTCTAATTTATACTTTCGGGATACGGCTTCATTAGCTAACACAGGCCGAGCTCACTGTGCGCACTTATTCGCTATTGTCAGTTGGTTTTCCAACGTTAATCCACCTTGACAGATTGCACATCAAACCGAAACGTTAGCAACTCAGTTGGACACAATCGCCCAGCTTCGGCGTGAGCTCGCCCAATGGAAAGACCAGTCGCGCAACTGGCAAGAGCATTTCTTACGTGTCGAACAAGAACGATGTGCCCAGGCATCGAGGATAGACGAACTCGTCGTGGAGAAACTCCAGGTATGCATCGGATTGAAAGCATGAATGTACAATTTCTTTTTTTCCAACCGCCACTCGTTCAACAGTACCCTCGTCCATCAGGCAATCCCAATTCTCTATTTACCCCCAAGGCGTCCAAGGTCACCAGTGCCATCACTTCCGCGCCTTCCTCAACCACAACAAAGAGGAATTCAGGCCCCTCGCCCGCGCAGCCACCAGCATACAAACTCGCCGATCCTCCCAGTCCAGCAGAAATCGACTTGACAATGGATACTTGGACGGATCACATCAGCAGTAATTCTCGCAGCGGGCAGAAACCAAGCAGACCTACAGCCCGTTCTCAAGCCCACCTCGCCCGAGACCCACAGGCAGAGCATCAGCATCAGCAAGAAGTAATTTCCAGCTCCAGCTCCAAGCGTCCACGAAAGAGCAACACGAATGCTCACAACGCGCAGCTGGCTGACCCACCAGCTCACATTCGCTCGTCGACGGTTATCCGTCGTGTCCAAGCAGTGATAAACGTGAAGCAAGAAGATTCGGAAGGCGAATATCCCGAGAACGTTGGGCACAAGGAAACTGTCTCCACGAAAAAGAAAGAAGAATCTATTCAAATTGCGTTCACCCCCGCCGCTTCCGTGGAAAAGCAGGGCCAGCACCAACGGAAATGGACACCTCGGTCCAGGGTTATCCACGACGAGGATGAAGATGATGCGTCAGACGGTCAAGCTTGGGGCTCGGATTCAGAAGACGTCCCTGTGAAGAAGACTAATCTCAGGCAGCGGGGTCAAATCAACTATAGGGAGGACGAGGATGACGACGAGGAAGACGATGAACTGATGATGGGTTCACAGGTACGTTCGCCACATTCTCTGTATTACAAGTATCTGATATCTGTACACTAAAGCAGGAAAATTATGAAGAGTCGTACGGCACCACAGTCCGTGTACAACCCAACGACCGACTTCCCAAAAGAGCACCACCAAAGAAAAAGCGAAGAATCGCTGCGCGGTGATCATGATTGATAAAATTCAGGATCTTTCGCTCCATCCATTTCCCGCCATTCGTTCTCGTATTTATATCGACTCGAAATATATGGTGTATTAGCAATGTACCCAGGACTGCTGTCATGTATTTTTAAGAATTCAATGGAAATCCATTCGTCAATTGTCTAACGTTGCCTTGACTAGAAACTGATTGACCCCACGGAAAAAAAATAGCCCAGTGTTAGTGGAAGTATGATACAAGGTGCATATATATGATACAGGTACAACGACGCGCATCATGCCCGGCTCTAGGTGTCCCGCGTTCACATGAGCTTTCCATACCCGCCCGCCGCTGTGCCACCCGACTTTTTTAACGCCTTCCCCGTGGCGAACAGAATGCTGTCCAGGAGGGAAGCAACAGTGAGAACTCCTCCGACGATGGCACATGTGCTGCATATATAATTAATTAGTATCAACCCAGCTACAGAGCATGGATGAGTTACTAACGATGTCAAAAAGTGAGCAAATGATTGGCGCGTTTCGGCGTGCACGACGCGGATAGGTGAGATCTCGAAATTGAAGAAGGCGCCTAAAATTCGAATCGAAGTTGGTGGAAGACGCAGTGCAATGTTGAGTAAGGCTTACCAGGGAGGCCGCTAACGCCATGCTGAACGTGGATACCTGATGGAGTTTCCCCGTTCACCCCTTCGGATAAATCACGTTCGAAATGTGTAGCACTGTACTGATGTGTATTAACCTACAATTATGGCGTCAGAATTTTGCATGACTTGTGGGGTAGGAAAAAACCGCTCACAACTTGGCCATCGTTCAGTGTGCGGAATTGTGTCGCAACAACTTTGAGGAAGTACTGGAACATGTATTGGGCTTTGGTGGTCTATTCGACGATATTAGAACACAATTCTGTCACGAAATCAGCGAGAGTAGAGGTTTACCTGCAGCTGGGTTCCATCCAGTGGGTTCGCACCGAGGCCCATGCGCTTCTTCATATCCTTACTAGCCTCGGCTTTCAAGAAATCGTATTCATCATCACCTATCCACAGGAATTAGCGGATGAAAATGGGAAGACAATAAGCAGAAAACCAACCCTCGAATGCGAAATTATGGATGAAATGCGAGAAATCGTGGTGATTGGTGTTGTCTCGGAGGTAGGGAACCAGCTCATAAAGGTTCCGGGTGTTGGTTTGGAAGGAGCGGCCAGGAGAGAAGTGGATGTTTCCAATAACTTTGTTCACGCGAATCCGTCCTGAAATGTTGCAGCCTTCATCTGCCTGCTCCTTCAATTTGTCTGCCCATCCTTCATTCTTGCACTATCGGAAAAAGAAATCGTGAATAGATCAATAAGATAAAGCAAACGGCGACGGTTGCTTCGAGACAACTGACCTGCTCAATAGCATCCGGGTTGGCAAAACTCCAGCCTCGATTAATGTACGACTGGCGAACTTCCTCGCAGCTATTACAGCATCCGCTTTCGGGTTCCAGCCCACCGTAGCAAGAGCCACAATAACCATCTTTCTTGGCGTCATTCATCTTGTCGATGTCGTTCCGGAGTTCGGAACTGTAGAAATTGGGTACCAGGACACCATGAGAATCAAGTCGGGATTTCAGAACGTTATGTGAGATGTCGCGTTGAAGTTCGCCACTGATATCCATCACGTCCACGCTGACGACTGAGAGATAGAAAACAGATAAGCCTGCATTCGGGGAAGAATTGCGCGCAGAATCACGCACGGTAACATGGCACGCGGGGGAACGTAATGTTCAGGTTGACCGTTAGCTTTTCTCCTCTACTTTTGTCGACAATAATGGAGGTATCGACGTTAAGTCTTCGGTAATCGAAGAACTCGATCATCGTCACCGAGAGGATAATGGCGGCTGAAATTATAGTAACTAACAAAACCAGTTGGTAAGTAGTGCGTTGTATATGTTAAATATGCTCACGAAATGCGCCAGTGCGGGTTTTAACTTTTACATCTTCGGTGGTCTCGTTGAGGAAGGGGATTGAATAAAGTACCAAGACAATTCAGAATTAGACATACCTTGCCAAAGGCATCCACACCCTTAAGGCTACCGAAGAGACCTTTTGCCATTATAACGGATACCTGTTCCGGGCGTGCAGCCTTGGGGAGGGTAAGAAGAAAAGGACAGCGCGAGAGAGTTGAAAGAGCGACGAATACGGGAGAGAAGTAAAGGGTACGCGTGACCTTACATCTACGTGTCACCCTCGCGTAGCCTGCACGTGGATACTATTCCATATGTCTGCTTCTGCTTCGAATAAATTACAGGTGTCCACTATGTAAAACAAGTCCCGAGACTAAGGAATCGCTATGCGATCAACACCCTGCTTCACTTTCCCAATTAAATTCATCACCCCATCCCGGATTCCGTCCGCCTGAACACCGACTCCTTCGCTGCTGGCACGGTACACCCCAGTGCCAGCGGGTCCTCCCAAACTTACATTCACACCCCCCAGACTGAGATTTAAGCTTGGGGCATTTACAGCAGACTCAGGTGGCGGATCGTATACCGTTGCTGGGAAATTGAGAGCAGCCAGGCGCAACATTTCGATATAGCTGGTGTCAAGTTGGAGTGAGAGCAGGTCTATATGCAGGAAACAGAAAACTAACGAGGCAGAGTTGTGTACATATGTACCACCGAGGAGAAGGCGAATTCCTACTGGATTTGTGATGCCGCCATTCGAAGCTGCGACAGGATCTTGGTTGAAGAGAGTTACAGTCCGCGCTTCTTCGAAAGTAGTTCCTCCAATCATGAAAATGATAACGTCCTGTGGCCTAAGTAAAAATTATTCACTAATCGCCGATAAAATGCCGACCAGCGTACCTTTGCAAACCAGCATTTACTCCGGCACCTTCGAGGAACGGGTAACTGGTCTCTCTTAGCTTTCCTTTGTACAGAAGTTCAAGGGTTTGGGATAGATGGGGAGTATGTTGTGTGTAAACGTTTTCGACACCCTGGAATTAGGTTTAGAAAAACAAAAATGGTCCATGATTGTCGATCACGGACCTTGAGACCTTTCAATGCTGAACGACCCTTGGCCAGCAATGACTCTGTGGAAAATAGGTCGTCTTGTCGTTGATCCGCACCAGCGACATTTAATAGAACATACACCAACTAGCAAAGACATCAGCACTAAATAACAAGACTTTCAGACAGTTTCAGACAGAGAGCATACCTTCGCATCCTCGCGAGAGACTCCATTTGCGAGTAAGAGGTTGATGAGTGAGGCAATATTTGAAGTTTGTGTTTTTTGATAGCGTAATGCATAGAGCATGACGATGCGGAGTTTATTCCAGGGTGGAACCCCAGGATCTGTAACAATTGCTTGAACATTCTGGAAATCAAAGTTCAGCGTACACGTTTCTCAACGATCCTGGACCCAATTGTACCTTGAAATCGGCGCCAGAACTTGTAGCCAAACCCTGTTCTACCTCGCCAACCTCCAGCAACTTGGCTTGACCCACCAACCTACTCAACTCACCAACCAGAGCGACATGTTTGCTGACATTCCCGCCAAGCTTCCGGAACTCTGGATATTCTTCAACGAACCTCTTCATATCGGCGATGGAATTGATAGATGAGGGTGACTGCGCTAGTGAGCGACTTTGATAGTCCTGAACATAGTCCTTGAGCGAGGAACCCAGGTCTCCAAATGTCGAGAGGTAATTTGATTGAAAAAAGGGATCTGTACTTGTGGTTAGAGTGATTTCCTAGTTGGAATCAGCCGTCAGATATGAGATACAGTTCAAGGGTAAGAGAAACCAACTCACAGATAATTCGGGGCGGATTTCAGGAACGCGACTCAAGTCGACTCTGCCATTGTGGATTCCGAGGAGTTCGTGAACCATGGCTTGATATGTCCATTGTGATAGTAGTGGTGTAACAGGGTCGTTTCGTCGATCGAGAATAAGCAATAGTGGAGGCACTTGCGTCAAGCGAAAATCAAACAGAGTAGATTCCGATTTTATTCGATGCTGGAAAATATGGTAAGCACGAGTCTCAGAAATTATGTGCATTATATCCAAGCTCACCTGAATCTCCACGCCCAATTTCTTGGCCATTGGACTCATCTTCTCATACCGGATTATTGGTTTCTTCCTCAAGCTCAACAACACTGCTGTAATGCCTTGCATTGTCAACTCAAGGGCCCGAGGATCCCATGAATTAGCTGTTGAGCCGTATAACGGTCTTGATGGCGACGGTGCTTGGTTCAAAGAAAAAAGAGATGGCGATATGGGCGCGTAGTCTGCGAAATACTCCTGTGAGGTCACCGTTCCATGAGAAATTGTCCCGGTAAAGGTGTGGTGAGAACGGACCTGCACTTCTCGAACGACTTCATATTCATCCACCTGCGCTAGTCTCTCAAGGGCGGTCTTGCTTAAAATGTTGCTGAAGTCTATAAAGCCGCGTGAATAAGATATCGAATTGGGGACATGCATCCAATAGATTCACCGACTGACACAGGTAGTATTCTCCATACTTGGGTTCCTTCAGTTCCTCTCCAAGGGCCTCCAGACTATCCTCGCTGGTTTGTAGGAAGCAGACGCACTTCATGTGAGGCATGCGTTCTCGTTTCTTGTTGTCTATCCGGTCCGTTAGGTAGACTTGGTGGGATAACAGTATTGACTGCGTAGTTGCTAGTGAAACAATGGGAGTCTACAAAATAACGGTTTGTGCTTGCATTTCTACAACAAAAAAAGGCGATACGGACGGTATGTGTGTCCAGCAATAACACTTTCATGGCCGACGGTGTTGATACCAGCTTGTTGACATAAGTCTCCACGGCTTTCACGACATCCATAGCGAAGAAACACGCTAGAACCGTCTAGTACTTGGAGATGTAGGTACTTGGAGATGTAGATATCAGATATGGGCCTTTGAAAGAGAGAGGGCGCGGGTGTGAAAGTGGTGGAGTTTTGTTGGACGCTGGAGCGCGCAGCGACCTTCTCAATCCGGAAAAAACACAGCCACCAGATTCCTAGGTTATCTGCACCCAACGACTTCAAACGCCGTTCTCCCCCCACTTACTGTCGATCCTGATGTCTGAGGGTTGAAACTTGAAATCTTGAAGGCCTGATGTCTGTCTGTCCGCGCCCGAGCTTTATTTCGCCGAGCCTGCTTTTCGTTTTGAAAGGTTATTGCAATGTCACCTTTCCTCCACGAGAATCAGTGCCTCGCCACCATCACCCAAGGAGCTACTCTTGTAACTTTGGGCCATACCTCAACCAAACAGTGGCAAGGGCATCCCTCATTTCCAGCTATATCTGAGGTATTTCACTTGGAAGGGCGATTTCCTCTCCTTAACTCCCACCATTTCAGACATATATCGCGCACTCCCCCCTTGCGGTACCTGAAGGTTCCCGCGTCATATAGCGGCGATCTCTTGCAATTAAATCAAATGCTCCATTGAAATTGATGCTTTCCACTGGGATGTCGGGCAAGGCGGTGGCAACACCAGTGTGGCGTGCCTACTTCAAGGTCGTATCGCTCCGGAACGTGCGTTTTGGAAGGTTCCGCGTGAAATGAACTCCTCGGGTTTCCTTCGAGGCCTCATTGGTCGTGGACCCTCCACATTCAGAACTCTACTCCGATGGATAGACGGAGCGTACGTTTTGTGGGATCCGAGTTCGGCGTAGAGTACAATGGATTTTCGACCGTGCGCCCAACTTAACCGCCAGTTACTCAAGCTGTATCTTCAGGAACGGACTGTAGTGGTTGCGCCGGTTTGTAGGCTGACGTTTCTCATGCGACAACCATCTTTGATATTTTGGCTTGTCGTAACCGAGTTCGTTATTTAATCTGGTGACACTGCTCCACGATCCGCGGATTGCACCTGCTCTGTTTGCCTATGCAAGGAGAGGACTGACGCCATCCTTTTGTTTAAACATTCGGGTCGAAACTACCAACACTATTACCCGTTGCTCTGGTCTGATAACTACCGCCAAAACAGTTCGGCCGGAACCCTTGACGGCCTCTCATGTGGATTTCCGTTGGCCAATGACATGCAGTTCAGTGGGATAATCATGGGAAGATCGGCCAGACTCGGCGCTCACCCCTCCCAAGTGATGAGAGCCTGAAACCTTGTTGTTGCACAAGGCCAACCTTGATCGAGATGTTTCCAATCACGGTTTCCTGGTTCAAAGCTCTCTCCAACTTGATTTATAGCTTGTCAACCGGAGGACTGTACACTCAAAGTATGCTGTATCAAAGACGTGATCGGTCCGACAACCGTCCAAATCTCTAAAGCAGTTACGTTGGGACCAATGGTCGAGTAACCGTACCTGAAGCTTAATTATGTTAGATTTTATGAAGTCCCGGCTGGGAGAGCCGTAGAAATCAGCAAGAGTAAAAAGGACAATCACTCACGATGTCAGAATCACTCCTCGGGACATAACCTTAAGCTTTAAGCTTCATCCACGCGCCCAGTCGACCCCACGTCAATTCTGAGAGCAAATTAGAATAGGGGACGGTGATTAATCGTTGACAGTGGGAAACTTATCTCTGAGCATATCTAGATAGCTGGATGTTTCTGCCAGGATATCAGAAGGCGGTGGGAATGAAGTTCATTTCTTCGACGCTCCCATCGGTGCAGCTACTGTGAAGAATGGTTCTGATAGTAAAAATGAACTCCACGAAGAGGATTGGCTGATGAAATGAAAGGCAAAACGTTATGCCCTTGAGATATGAAAATTACACCCAGCCTGTATTAAGCTATACCCTGCATTTGCGGAACAGGATATTTCTACTTCACGCACACCACATGCTTATATATGCCTAGTTCGTGCATTAAATTGAAACTTTAATCTGCAAAGCAAGCGATATTGTGAAACCAACGAGCCAGTTATTTTTTCTGTCTGAACAATAATGTACAGTAACAAAACCAGCATTGAAACTTATCTACATGAACCAAAAAATCCCTAACGAATTTATAACTGGAGGATTCCTGCATCGATAAATACTATTAGGAATCCTGAGGGAAAGATTTACTCCAAGCTGGTGCGGATGATCAGGCTTTCTCGACTCCTCTCAACTCGTAATCATGGGAACGGAGGATTGGCGCGCCTACAACTGTGCTGGAGCTGGAGCTCTGGTGGGAATGAGAATCGGAATATTAATCCAAAGTGAGGGTCCTGTAACAGTGAAGGAACGGCCTGGAACTTTGTTTTTACAAGCCGTTGCGGAAGTGGTGGTTTTTTTTACGAGGTCCATGATTGGCGAGTGATTGGCGGGTGTACATTTGATCGACGTTCCTGATGCACAGCCACCGGAAGATCGACTTGAGAATTGGTCCCGCTAAAGCATCGGAGGTCAGCTCGCTCTCTCATCTTTTCGTCTCGATGGCCGACGTTATAGATTTGTTCACTCAGGTCAGACCTCAGAGTCACACATTTTATCACATTTCCCTACCCCTCGACTAACCAGCAAATTAAATCTGACTGGAGGAAAAACAGTCTGTCCATGATCCGAGAACGTTCGGGAACGGGAGGACGGATGTTGCTGCGGGGAAGGTTAACGGTGACACGTTTCTGCGGGGTCCAACGGCACGACTTCCCCACTTCCAAGTCCAGTTCCTCAGGCTCCCCGCTCCTCCCCATTCCGACCGTCATGACCGCGCAAGTGGGCTGTGCTTGCAAAACGAGGCGATCCACGTGTGCTGTGTATGTGTGTCCCCGTATGCCACCTAATAATCGATTACATGGGCATTTCTTGCCATATTCATATTTGTTGCCTTGTGTGGGGAAGACGGGGGAGGAAGGGAACCGATAACCCGGGTTCCCCGCACTGGCACGATAATAATACATACATTACAACGCCCATATGTCTGCTGACTGTTCCATTCACTTAATTTACTTAAATTGCTCACTCAGCCCTCCGCCTTTGATCGTGAAAGAATAACATGTTCATTCCAACCGGCGACATGCACGCCGATGCCAGCTAACGAGTGCACGTTCATGGCACAAAGCACACGACCTGACTCGCCCAAAATATAATCTCCAAGGAACAACAAGCCAGGCTGTATCAAGTTGACTGTATTCAATTACCGGTCTGGGAGGAGACAAACGACAAATGAGAGAGTCGTATGCATATGTCTGCTGACCAGGAGAAGACAAAGGAACTCATAAAGGAGCGATAAAGGGAACTCTCTCTTTCCGCCTTCAACCTTTCCTCTTGTTACATACTTATGTATATTGATCCGAATCCGAACCTTTAAGCTTTAAGACTTGTTCTCCCGGAATCCGGGGAGCCCACCCCGATAGTTGAATTGCTTGTGGCGATCAACTGTACAAAGCAGATGCCTCTTTCAATCGATCTAAGCAATCCGAGTTCGTCACCTCTTTGTTGATTCGCCCCGTGAGAATCACGCTGAATGATGGCCTTAACGCAACTCATGTTGACGGTGGCGTCCCCGCATACCCCACATCGAACAAGGGGGTGGCGAATGTGGGGTATTCAGATCGAACGCCAACACATTCAAGGAATGCACCTCGGAGAAGCCCTCCCGATGAACTTTCGAGTCCCCGGCCTTGGGCAGTCTTCGATTGCGATATTATGCACAAAAGGCTAACGTGAAACCTCCTACATACATATACTAATTGCTAATCCTGCGCTCAGCGCTAATTTAGGAAGACGAGGATCACGCACGTGAACCTTATGACGCGTCGCGTCGCGCGCTTGATGTCAATGATGATTGCTTGATGATGTTGATAAGGGTCGACGCGTCTTTCTCCCCTCAAACGTTTATGCAGGGTGTTTGAAGGCGTCGCCTTACACAGAAACTGGTGCCTGCGCCTTGTCTGTAGCGGTTAATACTTATCGGCCCCAGTGATTCTGGTTTGATCTTATCTTTGACGACCCGGAGGCGCTTTAAATTACTCTGTATCGCATAATATAGTATTCGAAATCCATTGACTTAAACTTGCTAGTGTATTTTAACGGCTGGTTCAATCTTGACGCAAGGACGACCGTTTTACGCTTGGCTTGATCGGGAGAAGCGGGCGCAAAATCCACATTTGGATTGCTGCATCCGAGTCCACCTCCTTTATTTTCTCCCCTCGACAAGTTGGGTAATCTATAATCCATAATTCCTGCCACTGCCATCGACATGTCGACTTGAATCCTCCTTAACTGCTTTTAAATGCCTTGCAGATAATTGAAAAAGTAATCACGCCGAGCAGGTCCCGCCAGTCGTCAGTCTTCATACGTCATACGTACATACAGCGTACATATATGTTCTAACCAACACAGGTTCTGTTGAATAATATCATTTAATGTATCTTCTGGCGTTTTTCTTGGTACACTAAGTACACTAATTACATAACTGAAGCCTGGCGGCCATTTTAAATTTGAAATTAAAAGCGCCTTCTAGCGGCTTCCCCTCTCTATGACCGTGCTATTTCGCAGCCTGAAAACAAAAAGCAAGGTTCGAGAAGTCCTGTCCATACTGCTCAACTCCTTTGTTTTCGAGGTTTGATCTCTGTCAATGCTTCTTCCTTCCCAGTGATTTCGGTCGACTTCTTGGCCCTCCCCTGTAGATCTCCGCATAAGGCTTGATGGAGAATTCTAAGAGGGTGCTTACTATGGAACGGGGCCCATAATGAGTATGGATCGTCCGACGTTTGCACGTTGATAAAGAATCGAGAATGGAGTCGACTATATACGGAAGCGCGCTGCGCCGCGATGCACCGCCGCCAAACTTGTTTTGCAGCTCGCGGAATTATGTCGTCCCGACGCGGCCGGATTCACGGATTCGCTCTATTCCATTCCAGTTTGGCCAGGTTCCATTCCTCGCCCGAAGGCTCGAGACTCGAGAGAACGTTCACCCACCCACACCCACCCCAACAGCAACCCACCCCTCCGACCGAGTCCCCGATTCCAAATTCGGGGTTTCGATGTCCCATACATAGAGGGCCGTCCCGATCGTTCATTCCTGGGCCCAACAACGGGGGTGCATAATTTTTTATACTGTTAATATTCATCCCCGCCCTCCCTGCATCTGCATAAGTAGTACACCATCACGCGCACGTACCTAGGTACCTTAAAGTACGAGGCCGCCCTTGGTAACGTGAGAGATTATTGAAATAAAAACCCGAATAACGCAAGCGGGCAGCGCCCCGCCCCTCTTTGAATCTTTCCCTTTCAAAGGGTTCAATAACACTCATTTCAAAATCAAAAAAAAATACCTCCGCGGGAGGGCTGGCGGCGGCGACGATTTTTTTTCCCTACCTGATCTAGACTTCCAGTCGTGGATCATCCGAACGCGGCGAGGCGCCGCCTCGCGCCATCCATGGACCCTGCACAAAAAATATTTTAGCTATAGTACGTCAAATCAGAAAATTCCTTACCTTACCTTAATAAACGCAACCCTCCAACCCTGAATTATCATATCAATCAACCCCAACCAACCCCGCGCAACACCCAACCGCACAACCCGACCCGCATCCACCGTCCCGTATCTCCGCAATGGCGCAATTCCCCCGTCAACATCGAGCTTTCCTTATCCGACACATCCATTCAAGTTTTGGTTTCTTTTACATCTTTGGGTTCGAACATTCCATTCCATTCATTCATTCATTGATTTTTCATTTTACTTGCATGGGGAACAAAAAGGACAGACAAAGGAACGCACACGCACACCATCTGACAGGAGGATACTTAATATTACTTACTTGGAATAATCACCCGCTGTTAATCACCTCTTCACACAACAACCCCGCAAGTCTAAATCATAATCGGATGGATGGATTGGATATCTCTTTATTGGAACCCTCATTGAATGGCGTGTGCCAAGGTTGCAGATGAAAGGAACGAACGTGGAATGAGCATATGCATGAATACAAACCCCACAAGTCTAAAATCAAGGCTATCAAAAAGATACTCATGGTTCGCAACAAATCCGAAGTCCCCGTTCACACAAGAGCATTGAACGCAAAAGGAAACCATTCGATTCTTTCCCAAAAGTAAACTATATACAAGGGGCAAAAAGAAGAGAAATAAGATAGGCAAGTAGGCGAAGTTCGTAAGTTCAAAAGAAATTAGGTACAGCTACGAAGGTATTACGGGTGATGGTTTTGTTCAAGAAACAATCCCCAGGCTCGAAGGCTTGGGAATGGAGGATGGTACACACACAGAAACAGATATGATAGGCAATAAAAGTACATACACTGAATACGTTCGATCGTTTGTTCGAAAAAGAGGATAATATGGTACACACGTTGGGTTCCACCGAGCGGAAGGGACACGATTGACTTGCGATGCTTGACGAACGGAGGAGGACGGGAGGAAGGACGGAAGAACAAGGAACGCCGGAGAAATCATGGTTGATCATGATATTTTGGGGTTGGGGCGGATGCGGTACTCGAATACCCGAGTACGCGAGGCGGGAGAGTGTGTTGTCAGAGGCTCGGAAATGCGATGATGATGGGAATATCGATAAGAATACTCGTCGTAAATGTCGTATGGGTATATCCGAGAAAATGCATGGTATGTGTCGTTATGTCGCTGGGGTATGATAATAAAAAACACAGCGTTCATTGGTCCGTCCTTGAGTTCCGTCCGTTCGTGGGCGTCGTCATGAAGTGTCGTAAAGTCCGTCCGGTAGATATCGAGAAAAAAAAAAGAAATAAAGGAAAAGGAAGTATGTCAATGCCATGCAGGGGTAGCCTTTGGATGCGATGGATGCTTTGAGTGATTGACACCGGAAATTGGGAATGAGGTTGCAACGATAACAGAAACGACGAAAGCGGATGGACGAGGCCAACAAAGAAAGCAAATTGAGTTGATTGAGTGAGGTCCAGATAATCCCGATGAATGAATGCGAAAAATGCCAGTGGATGCGATGAATGAGGGATGCCCAAAGAATAATGCCAAAAATCCAGCCCGAAAGAAAAGAGGAGAGAAATAAAAAATTCAAGTCGGCGACATCCTCGACATCGAGGGTGCAAAGTTGAAGAGCCTCTTGAGGGGCTCGTAAACTTCAACCTCAACCTCGACTTCGACCTCTTCACCATCGACGAGCTGGATCTGTTTCTCGATCTTCTTGATCTTTTTCTGTGGCACCTGCATGATGTCGTAGGTTTTGACATTGTCGTATGACCACGATCGAGCTAGGCAAAGGGAGATCAGACCAAGAAAGCAGAACGAAAGAAGGTAACATACTGTTCTCGACTGGGCGCCGCTTGACCTTGATATTCTTTGCCACTGCGCACGTCTCGGTATCCTCATCGCTATCGTCGCTAGGGGCTGATAGCGGGCTACGGACGCTCCGTCGCGAGCTAGTTGAGGCAGGCCCGCTCCAGGCACTGCTCAGGGAGGCACTGGAGCCGCTGTGGACTTTGAGTTTGACATCGGGAGCGAGAAGTTTGCCCTCTGCGGCACGGTGGAGGATGGAGCGCTCGCGTTTGGGAGAGGTGGCGGGCAAGGACTGGGAAGAAACGGAGGGTGGAGGAGTAGCGGTATAGGAGCCACCGCCTTGGTATAGGGATGTGCGAGACTCGCAGCGACGACTGAAGTTTTCGCTGAACTTGTTGATCAAGTCGTCGGAAGCAGAGTGGAAGGCAGCGGCGCTCGCGGCGGCTGGGGCAGAGTTGATGGCGAGCGCCGCGTAGGAAGAAGGGCGGGAAGACTTGCGCCTAGAAAAGGAGGGGGACGGAGGAGAATCCTGACGATTGAAGGGATCTTTGCCACCTGCTTTGGGTGGAGCAAAGCTATAGATGGCTGAGCGCCATGCGTTGCTTCCGTCTGTCCAGCCGGGAACGACCTTTCGGGGCTCCGGAGGTGGTCGGTGAGGACCGACTTGAGGCTTGGCGGGAGGGACGGCGAGTGAGTTGAGGAGGCGGCCGGCCATCATGATGCCGCTGTTGTATTGGGGAGGGGCAGGGAGGTCTTCTGGATCGTCAAAGACGGGAGGAGGAGGTGGTAAGGGATCCCAGTTGTAGAACTTGGCCATCTTGGCGAGAGATGGGTTGGCAGAGTAGACCGAGGAGGAAGAAGAGGCATCGCTCTCGGTCTCGCTGCCGGCGGTGGTAAAGGCGATCTTTTTTGCCTTTATTGGGTTGGAGGAAGTGGGTTCTTCGCGGGCGGGATCGAGGGGGACGCCACGGCGGGAGTTGATGTCGGCGAACTCGCACTCGTCTGAGCAGTAGAGGGGAGTAGGACCTTGGTCGATGACGGTACGCTGCTTTGTTGCGACGGGAGGGGGCTTTATTGTGCCGTTGGGACGAACTCTGCCAGTTCCGTTGAGCAGGCCACCCTTTCTGACGGTGGAGGCCTTTGTTGATTTGCGAGGGGAGGAAGGGGGGGGAGGAGGAGGAGCGGTAGAGGATGAGCGTTGTACGGGGACATTGATGATAGTACGCTTGGGTTGAATTTGTCTGTCGCAGGTGGGACACCAAGCCTGGTCGTAATCCATGGGGGCAAGTAATGAACAAGGAAAGATGGCCGTGATACTTATAAACAACCCAAAGGCGGCCCATGACCGGAGATCGAGATCTGTCCATATCGGGTCCATCTCTGCGCCACATTCAATTCGTTCCGGATGACCGGCTCTAACCCTTTCTCGGTAACCGAGGGTCCGCGGTTCAAATCAGATGGCTTTCTGCCCGCCTTATTACGCCAGTCAATCCCGTTATCTCTCCGCCTCCCTTTTCCGTCTGTTTATCCTCAAAAATATCTCTTTCAACCCGACTCCCGCGCATCGGCTTATCCCGTCCATCCCCGTCTTGCATTATCCTCCGGACTCTTAGGTGACACCCTTCATCTCCTTTGCCTTTCATCTCTCTAACCATCCAATCCCATCCAAGACATCAATATCTTTTCCATTCATGCATATTGTATTCATCAATGTAACTCCCACAAATCCTTGATTTTGATGCGTCCCCGTAGGCCACTGTCTCACTATCCAATCTCCACATGCTTCCCGTGTGCCATATGCCTGCTCTATCTATCCCTTACACATGATCATATCGCAACGCTGCAGCTGCTTGCCAGTCCTACTCTACTTAAGAGGTAATGGCGCCCTCGTGTTGGCTATACCCAGGGCCACACCCTGCACCAGCGCGTCGCCGCACCCCCATCCTTGTCCAGTACCCGGATCTCACCTCACCACTTACGTTCACCAATCAGCCGTCGCATCTTGTTGCACTGATACTTAACCCCGCACTTGCCATGGGAATCAACGACTCCCGGTGAATAATCTGTGATTCATCTACACCGACGCTGATACTAAGTGGCTCCCCCGTACTCGTGTTCATTATCATCAGGAGAATCAACCATCCGGCAAATAAAAATATTCAACGCGGATATGTAAAAAAAATCACGCAAAAACTGCACGGATGCGCTACCCTTGGCATGTGAGCGGAGCGCATCTACACGCGCCTCCGCATTCTCGGTCGATATCAAACTGTTGAATGCCGGTTTCTTGACTTTCTGAGCGACAGAACTATGGTGACCCCACCGCGTCATACATTGGCGCGTCATCGCCGTTGTAACTTTGGCACCAAGAATCTCGTGCCTTTCTAGATGCGACAATTGGGCGTCTGCAGATGGATCATGATTTCATAGCCTCTCTCCATCGACTCTGGGGTTCGGAAAGTGCTCATCCGTGCCATATCTTTCGTACATGTCCTCCTTCTCTCCCTCCACCCTCTAGGCTCCCTTCACTACGGTTGAAATGAAATGAATTCATTTCGGACAGAGGCCAATCCACTCGACCGGAGGTCCTTGATCCTTGATCTCTTCTCTATTCCAACGTCATCTATGAGGTCCAGGCGGCCCGGCGGCGTTCCTATGACCTCCCCTCTGCCCATGGCCCACCACTGACAACATCTCTGACTCATAATTCTTCTGTTGGCCCCGAATCTATCTTCACATGATGGTATAGGTTACCGGCTACCCGAGGGCGTGCGTCGTGGTTTTTTACTTATCACGGGTGCCTGCGCGTCACCAGGGAATTCTCCGAGTGCTACAAGCTGCGACGATAGCTACTCGACATGTGCACTGTTCAATAATGCCACGCGATTCCTGTGCGTTGCTGTGTAACTATGCTCCGTGGGCTCGTGGGGTCGAGTTACTTATCCCGTGCATTTTTGTCACCATGTTCCGTTACCTCGTGCTCGAGGGATACTTAACTCGAGTCGTCGGACCTCCGCATGTAGAACTTGGACCCTCGATGTGATCATTGTAGGTTCGCCCTATGTCCGTGCACTGTCCTTCCTCCTGCATCCTTTTCATATATTGAACATTCACAGCCTAAAACGCGGGGTGTCTTCGACTTCGACTTCGGTTTCTTGTGACTGTGGTTTTGTCGATATTGCATCGTTCGCGTTCTGTTGCACGGAAATGACATCTCCGGCGCTCATATCCGTCAATTCACATCTCCAGAACTGGCTGGGTCCATCAACCTTGTATATAGTACATACATAGATCTATCAATTTACATACATACATACCTCGCCACTTTATAAGTATCAGTCAGACGACCCTGTTCCTGCCCCCTGTCATCCTGATCATCATCTGGGTAGTAGTTCTCCTGTATCATTATACTTACTTATATGTGCAGTAGTGGGGTTGAGCTGTTGAGATAGACCCTACGGTAGCCATGAATACGACGACGACATCGGACTTTTTGGACTTTTGTAAATTGGGAGGGAGATCCCCGAACTCTCGAGCTCGAAGGAAAATGAGGAGAATTATATGGACCGTACGTCGGGCCTCGTGTTTTAGAGTAATTCCAGGTTCGCTGAAGTATCTATTCATTATAGATATGTACATGACGGCGGCGTTCTTCGCCTCTCAAAATCGCAATTGAACTTTGTGTGGCAGTTCAATTGGAATACATATTTTCGCTCCATGATCGTGAGACGAACTTCAAGTTTCCGGTGCTAAACGATGATTCCAAGTGCTAGTAAGTTTCTGGAACCCTGCAAATACTTTTTGTAGCTACAGATACTTGCGCACCACTGGAAGCCTGACACTAATCTATACTCCAGAAGGAATTCTACGGTAAATTGCAGTCTGACAGGGGGGAAGGAGGCCTTTTCCTTGATGAAAATATAGAATTCAAGCCGTTCGCCGGAAAATAACCTTAATGGTTCTTCCTGATACTCGGCATTTGCGGCACGTCTAGAATGCCTTTTCTTTGGCGAAAGCTACGCCGACAGTGAACCTTCATTTTATGAAGGGACACTCGACCACATTCAAATCCCATGATGATCATCTCCATCTTTCTTTGGCCTGCCACTGATATGCAACTTGTTAGATCGTTTATCAATAGATACAATAAAGGTATTTTCAAAGTATGTCACCCGTCTATCAGCAAGTACGGATTTTCCGCCCACCCCCACCTCCCATTCAGATTCTCGAAATTCCATCAGTCGAGCCAGTGGGTATATACGGCAAATATACGGCAGTTTAGATATTTCTATTCATATTCCCAAGCACGAGGATTCAGAAGAGGTTCTATGTCATCTTCCTTCACGACTCAACAGGCCAAGGCGTTCTTTGAACGAGTCGGCCGAGCATGTCCAACCACAAAAATAAAAAGGGCTCACGTAGCATGAGGATGACGACACTTAGGTGATGATTTTTTAGTGGTCTTCCCAACTTCCAGACTACCATCGAGAGTTCTAGATGATGTCATTAGTTACTTACGGACGTTACGAACAACGAAGAACGAATGAACGGGCTTCGCGTCGATGAGGGGATGAATGGTAAAAACGACGGGTACATCCGTAATCCGAGCACTCCGAAGTACGACGTCCTCGCTGTTCATCATGATTCGGATGACGAGGTATTATTATAAAGTTCAAGTTGTTACCTGTTGTTACATGACCCACTGATCCATGATCCATCCAGTCGGCGTCCGTTCCAAGTTAACAACTACGCTTGATGCTTGATGGGCCGTAACTCCCCAGAATCACCTTAGGCTATGATATGTAACTTACCTCCGACTTTCGGAGGTTTCGTTCTTGGCTCGAGCCCCGCGGGGCTTATAACTCCCACCCACCTTCCCGATTCCCCGTGTTCCCCCTTGCAAACCTTCGGTGTCTTCTCACTTCCGATGCTTACTCTTATTGGGGGCGGGGAAGAGTCACCCTAAGTAGGCTCAACGGTGCGGGGTTGGCCATGATCTTCGTAGGTTCCCAGGTTCCCAGTTTCCTTGGTGCCGGCGGCTGTGTATTTTTGGACTGTCCTCCGAGGAGGGAAGCGCCCCCCGCGTGCGGAGGCAGAATTGCCTCGGCAGAGTAAGTACTTGACTTCGGACTCGACCCTTCAATGTAAGTAAGTATTAATCCCTAGTAGCTCAAGCCCCAGAACCTAAATTATCGGGTGTGCGAGACGTCGACGGGAATTATTAGTAGTAGGAACGAAGCTCGCAATGAATCAAGGGTGTCCACTAATGTACACGGCTGACGGGGATTGTAAGTTCTCGTTCCACAATTTTTTTTGAGGGTCATTAGAATGCTAATCCTTATTCAGATCCTGAGAGAGCGGGCGGGGAGAGCGAGGGTGGGGAAATAGAACTTAAAGCGCCGTGATCAGCGCGCTCTGTCTGTCACTTGGCCCTCTCGCGTCCTGTATATTTCCAGCCCCGGGTTGACCGCCATGCGAGCGCTGGATGCATTCTAACGGCTTCTTTGACCCCACCCCGCACGCTTTAGGTCTGTCTCCCCCGCACCCATCCTCCTTCCATTGCGCTATTACCCCACTGGCATTGACAATGACAGCCGCCTGAAAATATTAGTGGATACCAACGTAAATGTCATCTGGAACGAAGCCAGTATTTAGGCGCAACCTTCTAGCGCCCGTATGGACATTCGAATGGATCAGAAAAAATTCATTGCAGGCCTCTCGTTCGTGGTGGACCAATTGCCCGTTTTGGAAGGTATTTTTTGTGTGCGCGCGCCATGTTATAATGAGGCCGGTGTGTAGGTGGGTGCATCACAAAACGGTACGTGAACAATGGGCGCGCCGCTCTCTCGTGTATCGTCGTGCGAATTGATCTTGATATATTTTAATTTGTCAACCTCCTTACTTACACATTCTAGCTCATATTCTAGCGCTTTTTTTGAACGATACCCAACCTGAGGCCGCCGCCTGTAAACGCTCACGACCGACCGAGTAACCCGAGATCGAGCGGATACAAAAACGATCTTGATCGCAAAATTCCGTGATCGCTACTAGGCTAGCGTGCTGAACGGAGGCATTTTCTCTCGAGCTAACGACTCTCTTCCACCACCTCCACTCCGCTTGCGCTTTGAACGCCGGGCGCGGGTCTTTTCGCGCAAATTTCGCGTCGATGCAACGAGGGACAATGTCCCGGTCGGAATATCTCTTGCGCACCGCACCGCACGCACGCACGCACAGTCCGCGTGAACCCACTTAAATATTTGTGCTTATGTACATGAAGTATCCAAGATTACTCCGTCTCAATACTTTCCCAAAACGATCTCAGGATCCCAAGGTCTGTCGGAACGCCAGTTGGACTTGTTTCTATATATTTAACCGCCCGGATTTCTAATCTGTGCCAGTGCGTATACGGCCGGGGTGGAACTAGATATTTTCTGTCCCACCCTAGGCGCAGGCTGTCTCGGAGCAATCATCCGAAGCCTTATAGATCTGCAACCACATCGGAGAATTTTGGTCCGTCAACGGATTTACGAATAGACCACACGTTAACGTCCGGGACTACTAACTTGACGTGCGTGAGTGGTGGATCTTCGGAAAGCTGCTGGTGACTATTGCGTCCTTCATGTTGCGTTCAGGCATTTTCCGGGACTGTGATCAGATAATGGAGGCTATATTGCCCGTTTCTCCTGGTCTCAGGCTGTCATTGAGTTTTTAAAAAACTGTGCTCCGGACACCGCACAATGTTGTTTTGCACAAGGCGTACATACAACCGCAACTCATGCGACACATCCACACGCGCACTGAACGATACTGCGGTAAGTACTATGATTGGAATTATTTTTTTGATCGCACGTGCGCCTTCATGATTTTAATTAAGTATGTTCGTCGAACAAGCGGTTCTTGAATATTTCGGCTTGAATCGTTCTACTCCTAAAATGCGCTTAGCCTCTATGCATAGCTCAATCGATGTTGTCAGTAGTTGATATCCACCGAGCGTCGCATATCGAGGCGTTCAAATCTTCTCTTCATACGGCTGCGCTTTCGTCCACCGGAACAGCCATCGGATCGATGGCGGATCGAGCGATATGTAAACATATCAAGTAAATTGAGCATAGTATCCAAATGGGATCCCGACTGAGCACGTTCATGTATTCAGGAGAAAACCTGTCTGACAAACACACGCATTTCACGAGGTTTCTCCGTAGTGCGGGGATTCGGACAGGAATCCGAAAACTGACATTCTAAATCTGGCTTCGGGCGAAAAGCACTCGTGCGTGCTCCTTCTTCACCGGAGACGGGGTCACGGAGGGAATTCGGAAGCTCGGGGCATATGATAGGTTACTGATACTTAAAAAGGGAGCCAAGGTAATCCATGGCTGACAGATGAGTCAAAACTCAACGTTTGTGGATTATTCAACTTGAAGCATGGCTCGGGAACTCTGTACACCCCATACTCGTCGGGGAATTCACCCCCACAGTGCCCACCGGCGCTGCGATTGGGCATTTGTAGGCCTTTTGCCGATCACTCGATCGTTGATTGTCTTGTTTTGGCACACCCGTGGTTCTTATAGGCGCTGAATCGATGACAAGAATTTCCATTTATGGTCACCTCTGGGGGATTACTGCACTTTGTTCACAATACCTGTGTCAGGTGTTGGATTTGACCATTGAACTATATCGTTGTCTAATGACGCCCGTTTGACAGCACTTACTGGGCAACAACAGCCACAGCACAGATCATGGGTCATGAGGGATGCTTGGGCCGTGGTCAGGACCCACACAGTATTGTCTTTCTTTTTTGTGTGGGCAATCATTCTAATACTGAACAATACAAGCTCTGGCCTTGTGGCCCACATGAAGCTTCCTTTTGTTCTCTTTGTCTATCACACTTGCCCACTTAACGAGAGTCCAAAGCAAGTCAAGCTCGATCAGGACCACACAACCAATTACATCAAGCGCTGATCGCGGAACGTCCCAATCCGTCGATCGGCAGGCCGTTCTGCCATCGCGCAATGCTTCCCCACATATTGAGTTCCATTGACATTGCTTCGAAAGCTCTAATACCCCACATCCGGCGTCTAAGACACACGATCCATCCGATGGATGGACGGGATCGGCCACTCACTGTCTTCTCCGCGGATGTTCCTTCGAAGTCTTCCCGAGGGCATCCGGCATGATTCTCAATGGAATACTTTCCGATTGGAATTTGAGTATTGGAGTACTTAGTTTGCTTGGGAGGTGCAGTGAGAATCATAAATTCATGAATGGTAATATTCCTGTGAGCTTTCAAGAATATTTCTACATGATGGATTGACTGCACGAACGCTGTACTACGTCGAAAACACAAAAAACCCGATGAGTGTATCCATTTATTAGAGCTGTCTGTCATTCAAGCCTCCGGAGGTTTAGACGCCCCTTGAAACTGTCTATGGAAGGGATGCCTCGTTCAAAGCGTTCGTTGGAATGGGCGCCACTCGGTGATCATCTATATATATTCGTAGTGTCTCTTCAACGAATGAAGTTTCTCAATCTCGCATTCAACGTGTGCACGGGGATGATCACGACCGGATTTTTAATTAGCTTAAATTACCAGGTACTCTGAACTTATATTTACTCTCGCAATCTCCCTGGTATTTCTCTCCGTATGTTATTTACAGCACGTTTGTGGGGCGCGTTGATCATCACCCAGGCAATTGTATTCATGACGGTGGCAACGAAAATAGATGTAAGTTTTGAAACAGTAGTAAGTACAGAATGCCAGAGAATGCCCTACGAAGTCCGTCTCCGAGTTTGACAATTTACCTTGACATGGGAATATCCCAGCGGTTTGGCTTGAGGCAAGGAACTTTGGCTATGTATGGGACTGATTGGGTAACATAGGGAGAGGTGGGAAAGACCCCTTACAAACGGAATCCCATCCTCATATCCAGTCGAAAGGGTACTTACTACATATCCGAAATCTGGGAACTGCGTACACCGAGCCATCGGACCCGCGTTTTTGGTCGGGTAATACTCACGCTTATTTCACGCGAGCGTCCGTTACCTTATAATATAAAATGACCAGGGAGAACATGAGAAAGCCAAAAGATTATTCAGGGACTCCTCATCCCTCATCGGGAGAATCCTTTTGAATGTTTTTATGTTTTGCATATTTGAAAGAAATTCCTGTATCTGGTGTTCTATGCGTATTTGTAGCTATGTCGCCTTCCTCATATGTGGTGAATGAATTCTAATTTCTAAACCCTTTCACAATATAATATCAAGTACGAGTATCGGATTTCAGTGGTATATATTCCCGGGTTCTATAGTCCTCTCTGAAACTTCAGGCGCTGGAAAAATTCCAAGCAAAATTCCTAGAAAGTTTTGAGCCTGCAGCCTCCTTCGGTTGGAAGTTCATTGGACCAACTGCGGACCGATTGCCGGATCACAGATGTAAGGGTTCCAATTCCGGGCAAGATTCTTCCGTTGCCACGTTCTCCTATCCACGTTTTGTGGGGTCGTCCAATCAGGGATTGGCGGAATCTAATTCAGTCCCAAATTGAATTTGTCCATGAATTCTATCGCTGGTTTTCCCTTGCTTTCTCCCCCATCCCCATGCTCAGTCTGTGGGCGTACCACTACGTCTGGTTCTTAGTAAATCCTTGATAGCCCACTAAACCTGCTGGATTCTGACTTGCAAGAAACTCAGAATATTGTTAGGGGTTAGGATCTGTGTACCTGCCCACAATTGATGGTGCCGCAGGAACAATATAAATCATAATTTATATATTCATTGCCGCTGTCACCCAGGGTAAGGTAATTTTATATTTCCCTGGGCTGTAGTCCCACGTCGCCGAAGGCAAAAAGAGGCAAAACAGGGCAACCGCTGACGCGCTGGCGGAACTATAATCCTGACATGACATACATAGTCCACATTACACGCCTTCTGGAATCGCACATTGATTCTTGGCAAAATTGGCATGATACGATATTGTGGGATGCAAAAAATGAAAGGGACATCGACTAACCTCAATGGCTCTCGGCCTTTTTGCATTGTAAGACAGGTGGTTAGATGCAGGTTTTTTATATTAGGAGGCAGGCGCAGCGCAGCAAAGGAGCGAGCAATCCAGCACAAAAAGGGCCGGACCGAGTTTGGTCGTCGTGATGTCCTCTATGAAGGGTATTCTCAAACAAACTCCTAGAATAAGGCATCTACAGTGTGTCAATGACGTGAACAAGATTCGGACCGATTCTAGAGAGGCACTTGTCGTAACTTTGATAGAGTGTTGTCGGCTAATGGCGAAGAATGACGGGATGTTGTCAGGCAGGGCGATGTGAGAGAATTCGGAATGAGAGGACCGGAAAGAAATGAACTCGGCTGAAAAAAAAAACACAGAGAAAGGACGGAGAGGGAGGGCGCAGACGATAGTCGATGATAAAGCTCCTTCACCGATAGAAAGGTACAGTAAAGTTCAGGAAGGTAAGCTGGCAGACAAGAAACACAACAAGGGTCGATATCAAGGCAAAATGTGCGTTGTCTGCGGGTTTCAATCGGGGTGTTCAACGACTGGGGGTACCGAATTTGAGTCGTACGAGGTGTTGAGCTTGTACAGAGAGCTAGCCCACAGAGTGAGAATATTTAGAGCTTGACAATATCACGGAAGACGTCTATTTACAGGCCACTGCAAAAACGGTTAGCAAAATCCTGATATTCTTCTAGTAAATGGAATCACCTGGAAGGGCGCAACTTCGGCAGAAAAGGAACGGGATGGAGACATCTACGGTTGGACATCCGAGTGCAAGGGCTTCGACGGATAGGCTACCTGGTTGTTCGGAGTTGAGAAGCCCTACTATTTGTCAAGCATGACATGATGAGGCTCCAGAAGTGTCGGAGCAAAAGGGCCGCCAGAGTTGGTTTGCGTGGCTCAGGACGAATCGCGTCGAGCGTGTTGCGGCCATACCCGTACAATTATAGCTTCTTGGCGGTAAAATTCCTGGAAGAATTAAAACGGCTCCATGTTTACTAGACACGCACGGCTCCGACCAAGCTACTTAGCAAGATGTGCCATTCCAGTGATTCCATTTTGATTCCATTAGCTCTTCACAGGAAGGCTAGCCTGAAATGTCAGTACGCCTTCTTTTACGGGAGAAAGCAAGTATGCAGCAGCTGTTAACAGACCACCAGAAGAATAAACATATACACCCCTCACAGAATCCAGGTAGGCAGGTGTCGAGCGAAAAGCATTGAGCAATGAGCAAAAAGGAAATTGCCATCTCATCGCGCGTAACCAGGTCACGTGGTACGTGTGACAGTTCGCGTCTCTGGCAGATACCTAACTTAGATAAGACCGCAACTTACTTAACTACAACTACTGTTGTCCATTCGAAATATCACCCTTTAACACCAGTAAACTTCGACATCGTTCCCGAAAACTAATCATATACTCGAATAAACGGAGGATTTGAATATGTCGATTCCGCGAGACGTCCAAGAGTTCTTGGATGAATACCCAGATGTCGTTGACGACCCAACCTCCAGAGCAAATTTCGAATTTTACTCGAATAATTTTCGCTGTATGCCAGATAATCGGACAATTGAGGAGATACATGAAAGGTGCTTGCTTCCTCTTTTTTTGGGGAAATGTTTCAAGCGTCCAACGATCTGTTAATCTCCTGTGTTCCACCCCCGTAGATGGTTTGGGGAATATGCCAAGTTAGAATACAAGCACGGTTATATTCAGTGGCTGTAAGTGTATATCTTTCAGGACGTCGTCAAGTATACCTACACTTGGACGATGCCAGCTTTCCCATTCGTGAATATGGAATGAATTACGAATCACAGCCTCTACAAACGCATGAAATTCGTGCGATGAAGGCCGATCCGACCATCATCGCACGCATCATCGAATCTTACAAGCTTATGCTCGATTTCTATGGAATGCGCCTCGTCTCTGTGGATACCGGGCTCGTGGCACGCGTCCTTCCTCCCAAGAATTACGAAGTGCACTATCGCAACCTCGTCCGTGAGTCATCTTCCATTTGTTGGTCTTGTTTCTCTCTGTCTCTGATACATCCTTCGCTCATTTGTCTGCAGGATCGTCGCACAACAATCTTCGCATTTCCCGCATTTTAAAGTGTCTATCAGAATTGGGATTGGAACGCCTCAATGCTGGGTTCTTGCTGCATGTTCTCAGCGAACAGAGCGAAGCGAATGAATTGAACTCTCGGGGAATCCGTGGTAGCATGGATAGGTGGTGGGCGAATTGCCTGCGAAACGAACAGGAGAGATCGTGGATTGGGGACCTCATACGCCGGGTGCGCGAAGAGGATTTTCTCTTCACGCGAGAAGACTACGAGCAGGCGCTTGAGCGACGGGATCAAACAGGTCACCTAGGGATCCAAGAAGAGATTTTAATACCGGAAGGTCAAGAAGAAAGCTCGATACAACCAGAAACAGACCAACGGGGAGTTGTAACATCAGGAGATACCACACTCGCGGAGGAGACCGGCGGCCAAGGAACGCACGACGAGTGAATCATCCTTCGGTTGGCCACGGCGACCAGACCCGAGAAATTTTTCATCCCCAGGGTAGCTCATCAAGTGAACTCGGATGGAAATAGATTTTGCAGAACGCTTGCAGTCGAAGCAATGGCAGGAAAAAAATGGAAATAGATCTCTCATCCCCCCGACGTTAAAAGCCAATCCAGGATAAATTTGATTTACATAACTGTAATTTTCATTGGAACAACAATGACATGTCCATGTCTAATCTAATGATAGAAAGCAAATGAAAATTTCCACTGATAATGAAAGCCATATGTCTGCCATGAGGCGAATATTTCAGTATACCAAGGTTTCTCATCAGAAAATTACTTACAAAACCAACGGAGAAGGGGGCCTCATGAAAGTTTTGACAGCTTAGCGAAAATGACTTCTTGTCGCCTTTTAATGTACAGTGGACTGGTGGCTTGTAGCAAATCCTCGATGGTCTCGAACACTCTGTTCGAGTCGGAGTTGGTCGTCGTAATCTGGATCAGGGGATGAGGCGGCGAAGAATCCAGGTGAAGGATAAACACCAACAGAATAACCCTGGGTTGTTAGTTGAACGAGTAAGTTGGAACCTTCCAAGGTCACGATGGACGCAGTCGCCTGGTGAGGTGAAGAGGACACCATGGCGAAACTTTTGATCCCAAAGGCTTGCTCCTTCAATGCCCGTTGGAACTCCGTGTGACAGAAGGATGAGGAAGAGGAGGACATTGGCTTCTCCTTGCTGAAAGGCGATCCAGAACTCCTGGGTCCATGAAGAAAGACACAGAAGAGGTTATATAGGTCCGTGAATGTCATTATGATCGAAATTTTGTGGGTCTCAAGCGTCACGCTGCGCCCCTGAGAGCTCCCGGGTAGTATGCGAATCGATTGTCTATGAAGCAAGAAGAGCTTGGGTTTGAGAAAGGACGGAGTGAATGGGGGTCGACATTATTTAAAACATCATGCAGCCATGCAGGTGGTCGAAGTCCGAAAGAAGGCCATGATCGCGATCCACCGCAAATTTCCTTGATCATCGTATATTTTCATTTCTTGTTTTCGGAGATATTTTTCCCCAGCGCCCGGTGCAATTTCTTGTGTAGCAAGGAAACCAGGGCACTGCCGAAGCTGTCTTCATAATATTAAATAATGCCTTGTCGGTGGGGATAATACCAATAATTAAGCGTATCTCTAGGTCTCTGGCTCCAGAAAATGTTGATAACATAATGGAAGAAGGAAAGCATATGGCGCAGGAGCCCTCATGGACGGAAGAAAGGTCAGAAGAAGTTCCATGTGTTCTAAGTAAAGAAAATACATAGTCCTAACTCCACCATTCACCAGCAGGTGCGTCCAAGAATTGTGAAATCCCCTGGACCGCCGCGGTTCATATGTCCACACAGACTTTCCATGGAACATAACCAGGATGATTTGCGACTTCGGAAGACGGAGGCATCATGGTCGCCTATACAGATGTTGAAGTTTAGTACTTATAATAAGTCAGGAGCACGATGCGCTATTTGACCTGTTTATTTCCGAATGCGGATATTATGATTAGCCAAAATTCGGACAGAAGTTCAACGTTTAACGTTTAACTCTTGATTCAACTTGCGACTTCACACTCCAATCCAAAGCTATGAGGACAAGAAGTCTCGCAGAGACGCTGGCGAATGACGACGTCAAGCAGGGCCGCAGGATGCGCACTTTCGTAGTGGCTGTGGCGCTTACTCGTGGTTGGACCAGCTTACACCCGCATCGACTGGGAAGCCTCGAATTCTCCAGCTATCAAAACAAGCCCATCCACTTCAAAGTCGATGAGACCTCGGAAGGCATAGTGGGAGGAATTCTATCCATATTGTATGTATCATTTTCGCTTGGATTAGACGTCTGAGTGGTTGTTGATGATTACTCGGCCGCAAGGATTCTCCAGCGCAGCGCAGTGTCTGCTCCTCTGGACTCATAGAGGACAGCAGCCAAACTCATTCGGTGACCACCCAAGAAGGCAGGGAGTGGGTTTCTGCTGCTCCAGGACTGCCGGAACAATGGACCTACCTTAATCCCTGTTTTCGCGTATCAACTCACGTTGTTACACCGAGAATCGCCGTTTTATCACCAAAGGTGCGCTAGAGACCCCTCATTCGGTTCCTGAACGAACCTATCCAAACTATTATGGAGGGCGTCATCAACATCCTCTGTTTGAATAGGAGAGCACTTCTCGTTGGCTTATGATTACTCTGGCTGGGTTCAGCCGCGCCTTGTCACATTGATGGTCTCGACAAGTGTGCCAATCCCGAGGTTCAGTGGACGATACTCAGGGCGGTTGACATGAAGGCCGTTCGACACAAGAGGACGGTGGCTTTGGGGATGCTTCTGTCTATGGTCAAAAAAATGCGCCCGCTGGAATCTGGCAGTCGTTCTTGATGATTTGTGCTCAGCCATCACCCTCGGATGAGCCCGACGCACCGCTTCATATTCCTGCAGGCATTACTCAAGAGTCCTTGCGCCTATGTCAGCCTCAGCCGCCCCGACTGTCTTTGCCGCCGGGCCAAACCGGACTGCTTCTGTTATTATCGCAGGTCATGCATAGTCATGCATATTACTAGAGTCGTTGATACATGACTGTGCTGCATTGTAAGGCTCCAACGGGCTGCCTCCTCCAAGCCGACCGTATATTCATTTTACATCAGTTATTAAGCCTCGACTGTTCTAGGTTATAGGGTCGCAAATGGTATATTTGCTCCTGTCTCTGCACTCGATTTCGGATAACAAAGAAGGGCTTCTTATGCTGGAGTGGGCGCATCAAGGGCCGCTGCTTGGATTGCGCCTTTCTTCTTCTTTCCCATGCTTCCTATTCGACGTCGCATTGGTGTCTAAACCCCTGAACCGTTTGCTGAGGGCGCCTAATTTGCTGCAGTATGTTTTAGAGGTGATCCAAAAATTTTATCGGTCGCAATCTTCCCAGCATTAACAAGGTCTAACGGCGGTTTATCGGTGCACACTCCCGCGGGGATTGTGGGTTTTGGATTAGTATCGCGTAATGACCAATATAGTTCATTTATAATTCCTGAGTCGAGATACTTACTGTCGACATGCTGGAGGATAATGCCAAGGTACTGATAGCACATGATGTTCAGCATGTGCATGATCAATGAACCGGAAATGGTGAATTTCCGGCTGAGATATTGTTTGGTGCTGTTATGATTGGGTTGAAAGTGCCATTGGATTCACGCGTATAATTCTCGCTCCCGCGAGCTACAGACAGACGACCGTTCGTTTTTTCATCTTTTCCGCCATATACCACAGTTGTATCCCCTGTATTCGCATCGGCACAGAGGACGACTCGCCGTATCCCTTCATTCCTCATACTTTTCGGCGATAATCTCTGGATCTATTTCGGTTGTTTTCTACTTCCTATTGTTGTATTCAACCCTGTCTGCAGAATACCCTCTTTATCGACTACTTCTGGATTAGTCTCGCCCGTAATTTGTGGATGGTGCAAAGACTCGATACCCCCTGGTATGTCAGCATTGACATTACCGGCATCTTACCGACCGAGTTCATTCAGGTTACAACCACCAGCTAGATAGACCTGATGCATTCTCGCCTGGCCATCGACACCACAGTCAACATGACCGCCGGTCCGTCGTCCGCAAAACCTCGCCTTCAACAGCGGAGCATTTCCCCCACCTCGGCTGGACCAAGTAGGGAATTCCAACACCGGGGCCGCAGCATATCAAATGCATCAACCGCTTCATCCTTATCAATTGTATCTCCTACCTCCTCCTCAACAAATGCATCTACTACATCCCTTACACTACCCTCCTCGAGAAATAGCTCTCGTTCACGCTCCCCCAGTCCTGCCATTGACGACACTGTCCGCCTTGGCCCGGAATATGTCCTCGCAATGCACGATTACTTTCCCCAACACCAAAACTCTACATGTCTATCTTTTCGCGCCGGTCAAGTCATTCATGTCCTGAATAGAGATTCGAGTGGATGGTGGGACGGAGAATTGGAGGGACGGAGAGGGTGGTTCCCAAGCAACTACGTCAATGCCGAGATCACCTCCCTAACGGAAGAGGAACCACTTGGACTTCGATCCGTGAGCTTAATTCTATTTAATCGCTTTATCAATATTTACCGATTTCTTTCCCCAAGCCTAACCGCGGACATGCGTATAGCCATTCATCAGCATCAACAACATCATGGACAACAGTTTCTTCAAATAATAACCACCCCTCTCAACTTCAGCATCACCGAGATTCATCAACAGCATCGGAATCGTCAACACAAGAGGTGGCAGGGTATTGTCCGCCTTTCATGCTTCCTCTCCTCCAAGGATTGTCTCTTCTGCAAAACGCCGTTCACTCCAATCGTATCACTCATTTTCAACCATCTACGGCTTGTATTATCTCCTGTGTCCGTGGTATTTTGGCAAACACAGGAACTTTGCCGCGTGATGCACCTATTCTTCAAGACTTCCCCGCCCTTATGGACCAGCGCAAGGCAATATTGACGATCCTCGTGTCTTTGGTCGCTCAGGCGAAGAAAGCATCGGAGGTTAATCCCAATAAAGCCGTACAAACAACAGAGGTCGAGAAGATGCTGCGACTTGGAGGTCAGGTTTTTTCCCATGTGCGCACTTTCCTGGCCGTGGCTGTTAAGTGTGGGATAGAATTTCCGACAGAGGAGGAGATGATTAGGACAGCTACACCTGGCTCCGAAGGTGCTCAGAAATTTATTGAGGGTGAAGAAGATTCCCCCACGCGGACGCCTACCCAATACCGTGGACGTAATGCGGGCACAGTCCCCAGACCAGGAGGACGCATTGTTGGACCTCGTTCAAGGGAACGACCCCAGGATGTTAATACCAGCCCTAGTTTGGCCAAATCCCTAGCACGTGCAAAACAAGAGCAATACCTTCTTCGAGACCGCGCTCCAACGCGACATAAGCCTGGATCCTCGGTCTCTAGCATATCATCCGCCTCATCGTTCTCGTCACAAGAGTCAATACCGTCTACTCCACCCCCGTTTCCTTGCGGCCCTTCGACATCACAACAGGTCATGGAAGCACTTCGTTTCACCCATGACCACTACCTTTCGACCATTGCGGCCTTTATCGGCCATGCCCACTCTCATTCCCGAACTTCTTATGCCTCGAGTACAGGCGTGTTATATGACCTCGTGAAAGAAATTGTTGAAATGGTGTGCAAACTCCTCACCATTGTCGAGGCCGTTATGCAGCATCCCGACGTTCCACCTAACCGAGTCAGCAATCTCAAGTCTGCAAAGGAAGGATTGTACAATGTTACCAGCTCGCTGGCGGAGTCTGTCCGGCTTTTGACCCTCTCCCTTCCTCCAACAATGTCAGAAGAAGCAGAGAAACAAATTCTGCTTCGATCAGCGACAGGGGCTCTGAAAGCCGGAGCGGATTGCGTTTCGGCCGTCAAACTCTCGCTTAGTCGCTCGGGAGGAGACAAACCATTCATCGTCAACCTGCCGAATGTCGACAATGTCATCTCTGAGCCGTTTACGCCTCTCAAACCAAACCCTATTTCTGTCGGTAAATCTCTGAGCGAGGGTGCTGGGACGAATGGGTACCATTTGAACGGGATGGAAGATGAAGACCTTACTATACAAGCTCAAACGCCCTCTCCCGTACAACGATCATCGCCGGCACAACGACCACGGGTGATTTCATCCGGTTCTGATAATAGTTTGCTCTCAAAGTCATCTTGGGTACATTCGGACGAAACGCGGGCCACTTCACCAGATGAAGGGAGGCTCACACCAATTGTTATCATCCCTGGTACCCCAATCGAAGCAGACTTGGCATCACCTACCTCACCCATCTCCATCGGTCCAACCGACGAGGACGGCACGACATGGGAGGGCAGCCATCGAGGTCATGTTGCCAGCAATGATTTGGAAGAGAAGATTGTCCACGGCTAATTGCCGAACGTGCCTGTCGAAGCAATTGGGAGTTTCGGAGTGGATCCTTCCGTTTGGATGTTTGGTCATGATTATTCGTTGGAAGATGTTGCATATAACAGCGAAGGTCATCTTGTTGGCGCAACAATGGAGGTCCTTGTGGAAAAGATGACCCCTCACGACAGTATCGTCGATCCTGCATTCGCTGCCATATTCTTCCTCACTTTCCGATTGTTCTCCTCTCCTTCTGACCTCGTCGATGCCCTTATTGCTCGGTACAACCTCCTGCCTCCCGCCGGTATATCGGCTCAGGACGTCCACATATGGCAACAACGAAAAGGCATTCCAGTCCGGTTGCGCGTTTCGAATTTCATCAAGACATGGGTGGAACTCTACTGGCGGTCTGGAGTTGACGATGTTGTTATTCCAGTTTTGACCACCTTCACCGAAGGAGGTTTGGCGAGCTTATTCCCGACCCCAGCACAGCGTATTCTAGACCTCTTGAACATGCGCAAACAGTCATCCGACCTTACCATTAGCCCGAAGGCCGATCGCACGCGTGACCCGGGAATGTCGATCAACCCACCCATGCCAATCACTCCGACGAGCGAGATTCCTCGGCCAACGATGACCAAGACGCTTCTCGTGTCGCTCAGGAAGAAGGACTTTACGAATATCGCGATCACTGACTTCGATGCGCTGGAGCTGGGCCGTCAGTTGACGATCATGGAGTGCAATCTATACTGCGCCATTCAGCCGGAGGAGATTCTGGAGAGTGGACAGGAGGGAGCCACGCCTCCTGTGAACGTCAGGGCTGTCAGCTCGTTGAGCACTGTGATTACGGGCTGGGTCGCGGAGAGTATCCTCAATGAGCCGGATATTAAGAGACGCACGGCGTTGGTCAAGTTCTTTGTCAAAGTTGCTGATGTGAGTCATCCCTTTTTACTTTCTTTCAAAGTTTAAGTTTGATTTATCGTTTTATTTGCAGCGTTGTACGGGTTTGAATAACTTCAGCACCTCGAGGTCGATATTGGCAGCTCTGGATTCGTCGGTGATTTCACGGTTGCACCAGACGTGGTTTGTACGTCGCTCATTGTATTTGGTGGTTGCGATTTTGAACTGACGTCCGCTTTTCCAGGGACTGCCGCAAAAGTACAAGGCCCAACTTGAATCGTTGAGAAGGCTTGCTGACCACAGTCGGAACTATCACGAGTATCGCAGCAAGCTACGTAACACAGCGCCCCCTGCGGTTCCGTTCTTGGGTACGTTCCATCATCAGTTCTTATCCGACTATCTACTAAACCGATACTGCTTTTTGCAGGTCTGTACCTTACGGATGTTACATTCTGTCGAGAAGTCAATCCATCGCATCGGGCATCACCATCGGATCCAAGCAAGAAATTGCTGAACTTTAACAAGTACCACAAACTCGCGAGGATCGTTCAGGGTGAGCAGGTTGCCATGCGAGATTAGAATGCGGCTGATGAATGACGTCTTCCCTTCCATTAGATATGCAAAGATTTCAGGCTCCTTACAACCTCAAAGCCATTCCGGAGGTTCAAGAATATCTGAACGTCGCTTTCGAGAAATCTAAACACCACGGAGACCTACAAGACCTCTATCGCCGAAGGTATGCCGTTTTGAACCGGCTTACTTGTTTTGAGTTTTCTCATGTTTTTCTGTTTCCCAAAGTCTCCTGGTCGAACCAAAACAACCTGCCGACCAACCCCCGACCAGCGATATGCGTCAACTGTTCAACTGGGCGACACGATCGCAATCACAACCACAAGCTACATCATCTTCATAGCACCCGTCGTCGAGGGTGTTACATTTCAACCAAATCACCCAACCAACCAACCATTTTATATCTTATTTATTTTGTTTTCTTCTTCCTCATTTTCTTTCCTGGTTGTTTGTATCAAATATTCAATTCAAGGAGTCCTATCTTTCCTCCATGTCTCTTCATCTCTTTCTCTTTTCTTCTTCATTTTCGATTTTTGGACTGTCTTCGAATGTTCTCAACATACTTTTGCTTTGTCTCCTCTAATGTTTCAATTAGCCTATTGCATTTCTACTCAACCACATGTGCTCTTGTTTTTCTATCCCCATTGTAATTACTATTTTTTTTTGGAGATTAACGACCTTCTATAATGAAACTCAAAACGGGCTTGGGCAGATATTATCTATGCTTGAATGGAGTTTATCTCTGAGGAACAATCCGGTACTAAAATTATCCGCCCATGCCTTCGCCGCGTTTGCCACCTGTACAACCTCTTATTGCATTTCAAAAGACGCAAAAGATCGCGCAGAAAGTGAAATAAATGTATACACGATTCAGACTTGGATCAAACCACGATGCCATACGACACAACCACCAAGCGAGAAACTCAGCATGCTGAAAGCCTGGGTTCCACTGTGACCGAAGACAACTTCTGGGGCACTTACAATGCCACTGTTAAGCATTAGTTCCCCAATTCCCATTTGGACTGCCTTCGATGTCCTCCCCTTACTTTGCTTTGTCTCCTCCAATGTTTCAATTAGCCTACTGCGCAGTGCATTTCTACTCAACCACATGTGGTCCTGCGTGTCTATCCCTAGCAACCTTCGATAATGTAACTCTAAATGGGCTTGGGCACCATTCATGGCCTTGCGGGTGGAGGAAGGAATGACGAGTGCAATGACGACAGTAGAAGCATAGATAGAATATTTTCATTTCATTGCGAGCACAGGCCCGAACTGTTATGTTCGTATTGCATAGCGTAATAAGTGGCCCGATTGGTGCCTTTCTTGTGCTTGAGGTTGTCGATGCCCTTGACCCGAGGGATAGGCGGGTACGTGTCCATTGAAACTCCTGGGCCCTAATATGAATTAAAAAAATGAACAGGTAACGTCAATTCATCTCGTCGCATCATCAACGGAAATAGATTGACTTACGAAATCGTATACAAACGGCCGACTTTGGGTGACCCCGAAGCAACGCGAGCTTTCGAGGATGACGGAGTAGACTGGGGAGGGATCGTTGCCTGGTGCGTGAACGCTCCAGCCATTCTTGGGAGAGCGAACGTCCCAGAAGGAGATGATGCTGTGCCTTGCTGTTCCTGCAGCGACGTGGGAGGCGGAGCCACCCCCGCAGGATACTGAGTAAATGGGTTCGTATGACCAACGGTCGGCCAATGAGAGGACGGGACGGAGAGGAGCTGGTCCCGCCGTTGTGTGACCGTTTTTCGAGAGAGAGGAAGTCCTTGAGGACGATCGGAGGTCGTAACATCTCACTTGGCCGTCAAACCACCCGGAAACGATGATTTGTGGGGATGAACCCCAAGGAGAATTCATAGGCCCCCGCGAGAGCCCGTAGACGGCAGAAGATGGGAGCTTCTCGATCGGCAAGTCCGCACATCTGCTGGTGTGCAGGATGGCAATTGGCTGCGATGAGAGCTGACCACTATCCGCGATGGCATGCACGTTGAGCGGCGTATTCGAAGAAACCCCAAATGCGGCGTAGGGTGTGGAGGCCTGGAGGCAGAGGTGTGAGACCCAACTGCGCGATTTCACTTCGATGATTGAAGGCGGGCTGGTATCGGAGGGGTCTAAGTGGTTTGAGCTTAATCTAGCTTGGCCGTTCGAGGATAGAGCTAGGATGATATTTGATTCCGATAATAAACTTTCGACAAAGTCGCCATTGGGTAACGGGGTAAGTTTGCTCCGAGTAAAAGAAAGTATCGGACGTCCGGTATCGCTTGTCATGGAAATTAGGTGGACGCGTTCGATGGTACCGTCCTGGAAAGCAACGTCAAGGATTCGGTCTTGACCACCTTCGATGAAGGTGAGCGCAGTTATATTTCGCTGTCGATCGGGGTATTCGAGGAGTGAAATGGCCCCTTCAAACGTAACTGGCGGCGAGGCAGTAGAGGACTTGGCTATTCCAAAGGAATATGAATAGAGGTTGCTTCCAGCACCGACTACCAGCCTGGAAGAACTGCTGGCCATTACAGTCTGGAATTTTCCTGGCCACATTCGCGAGAGGGGGCGAGCGATGAATTCTGAACGCTGCCATGCAGAATCGGTCACGACATCATAACGCGCTCGGTTGTGAGGTGTCCAAAGTGCCCTGGCATTTGCCAGGCTATGTGAGGGTCGTGGGTTGGAATGCAGAAAGCTTGACCAGCCATAGTCTACCACCTAGCCTCGTCGGGAAGAATAAGTTTCCTTGAAAGAGAGAAATGGAACCAAAAAACTTACCACTGAGTACAAGAGATGGCAGGTTAAAGATAATGCGGTGAAGTCGTGCAATCCGAGGCTTTCAAAGACGATGATAATAATGTCCACAGGAAGGGAAGTGAGAGTCAACATGGGTATTTCTTTAGAATCATGATCCTAGTGATTGGCGTTAAATACGCCGCTGAGATGTAACCTGATTGGTTGAAAAATGATTTCGCCGCAATGTAAAATACACTTTCTGACATTGTCGAGCGAAGCCATGACTCCGGCCATAAGTCATTCGGTTGCGAAAAATTTCTCGGACACAAACGCTACATACTATTCATTCAGGTTTTCAAACACAGCATTATTACTGTCTCCGGTTCTTGGAGTAAAAAGGCTCAAAGGCGCCGGGATAGCTATATGTAAACAACATATCCATTCCCAACATAGAGTCCGAGAAAACCTCGAATCGTTGCACGGCCCAAATCAGGGCCAGTACGTGAGGGCTGTACGATATTATAAGGAGCATGATCAGGATAACGATACTTTGACTTCTTTGACGGCGGGGCGTGTTCCCGTCTCTACCGTAAGAGTACATCGTTGCCTTCGGAGCAAAGAACCTTCGAAGTTCGCCGATCTTTTCCACCTGTTCTGGAACGCGAGGGAAATCAGCGGGGATAGGAATGGTATCGAGGTCTTTTTGCTCGCGTGGGTCTGCAAAGCAACAGATAACTGTGTGCCTTCAATCGTCAATATCGTCGACGATGTATTAGGTAGCAGAACCTGGATCGCGCGGCGAGGATAATTAAGCAGTTAATATGACGCTCCGCTCCATAAAGACCATTCGAATCGACGACCCTCTCCGATGGCGAAGATGGCACCCAATAGCCAGTCCTGTTCGAGAGCTTTCCATCAAACCTTCGAGGCTTGTTACCGCAAGCACAAATATGAGCAGGATAATGTCTTGATGCAAGCGAAAATTCAGGCTGGAGATCGTGAATGAGCCGCAATTTCTTGGAGTGGAGGGGTGAAGTTTGAATCGCCGATTCTAGTTCAAGAATTCGTTGGCAGAGGAGAACTGATAGCGAACGCCATGGGCATGCGCAAAGCAATAATGCCAAGAGTATCCTCTAAACCTCCTCCAGATATCCTTGGACAATGAGATGCTCGATGTCGGCTCTGCGGACCATAAATCTCTGACCCTTTTGGAAGTCGATACTCCCCAGTTCCGTCTGTATAACCCCACAATCTTTCACCACGCGTACAAGAACATGGAGATCCTTCGGAGGGTTGGTGATGCTTGCCGTGATATCCAACTCGTGTGAGAACTCGGATCGAAACTCCATGACAGAGCTGTTGTACTGTCGCAGATAATCGACCTCGTGTGGCGACATTTTACTTCTGATATCCTGATTTGAAAGGATATGTGGCAAAGCTCCCCCAACCGCCCAGTACATATCCCGCAGCCGATCCACGCGATGCGAATGGTAGGCTAGCAAACAACGTTTGTTTCTGTTGATTGCGGTCTGGATTATAAGCAGCCCGGGTGGTGGGGCACGACCCTCGACTAAAAGCGCGTCAATGGCTTTTTCGAGATCGCGTTGCTCGCGGATAATAGATCGAACCAGGGAGTCGTTGTACTTGATGAGGGTATCGGTTTGCGTGGATCGCCTGGATTCCATGACGAGCTGGGTGGCGAGCTCTCCGTATTGGCGCACTTCACTCATGGTTGGTGATTGTGAAAGGAAGGCGTTGCCACGTCTGACCGCGTCGGGACTAGGTAGGAGAGATAAGCTGACGGTGTAACACGAAGAGGTGCGGTGGCACGTGCTTTGCCGTATGTAACTATTCGTCAAATCCAAAAAGTACCGCCAACTTGTTTCCTTGGTACTACCCCGACGCGGACCCCTCTTTCCCGCACTTGCTTACCGGAAGAACGACCAATATACTAGGGCTATGCGAAGGGATGTCCGCATCCTTCTAGTTGGCGATGGTGCGTGGCGGCTTCTCCACTTCTCGCACCTATTGATGAGAGGTTCTTGTAGAGGGTGTCGGGAAGAGCACAATCGTTACCTCTCTTATCAAGGAATCTTTCGTCGCCCATGTGCGTGCGAAATACTCCGTTTCTGCAGATCAACTCAAATTCGCTGCATAGGTCCAACACATCGTCCCGGAGGTGACAATCCCCCCAGAGGTGACCCCCGAGAACGTAACAACCTACATTGTCGACTCCGGAGGTCCGTATGCCTATTCTTGACGCGTCGTGAATAACTCATTCCCCTTTTTGTGACAGCCGGCCCCCAGGATCGTACCCACCTCGAAGCTGAAATCAGAAAAGCCCATGTCATCTGTGTTTTTATTCCATCGACAACCCCGGCTCTTTCGATCGCATACCAACCTACTGGCTACCGCATTTTCGTCAACTAGGTGTCAATGTACGAGCATGTACGTTTCTCCAGATACAAATGCTCATTATGTGCGTCCAGGTGCCAGTCATCCTCGTTGGCAACAAAATTGACCTGCGCGGGGGAGAAGTGACCAACGAAGCTTTGGAGGACGAGATTGTACCCATTATGAACGAGTTCAAGGTATGTGAATCCACTACTTTGCATGTACTTCTGTGTTCTGACCTGGTATGCAATGGCAGGAAGTGGAAACCTGTGTGGAATGCTCTGCAAAGCTTCCTCTGAATGTATCAGAAGTATTCTATTTTGCCCAGAAGGCTGTCCTACATCCAACAGCTCCGTTATACGACTCTCGGGAGCATGTATGTCGCACCCGATTTTTTCCCATTGGCTGGTCACTTATTCGGCTCAGGTGCTGAAACCTGCGTGTATAGCCGCGCTCAAAAGAATCTTCAAGTTATGTGACACAAATAAGGATGGGATTCTAGATGCTTCAGAACTTAATGAATTCCAGGTATGTACATCGCGGCCTACAGTATCAACTCCTCTTATTCCCCACATATAGAGAAAATGTTTCGATGCGCCGTTACAACTACAAGAACTAGAAGGCATCAAAGCAATGGTCCAAGAACACGCGGAGGGCGGGGTACGAGACGGCGGTCTCACGGAGGCGGGCTTCCTTTATCTCCACACGATTTTTATTCAACGTGGAAGGCTCGAGACAACGTGGACAGTCATGCGAAAATTTGGGTATGCAGAGGATCTGCGGCTAACGGAATCGTTCTTGCTTCCAAAGTACGTCAGTTGGATCATACCAGCATTCACCCAAATCTGAATTTTTGCACACCTAGGTTCGATGTGCCATCGGATTGTTCAGTCGAGCTCAGTCCTCTAGGATACCAATTTTTCACAGACATTTTTGAGATCTTCGACAAGGTATGCCGTGACTGTCTATGCGCAATGATTTGTATCTAAACGCACACTCGATCAACAGGACCAGGATGGTGCATTGAAAACATCTGAGCTTGAGGAGGTCTTCAGCACATCTCCAGGCAACCCATGGGCCGCTCAAAAATTCCCGGACACGACATTATCAGACGATTCAGGTGCTGTCACTCTGCAGGGATGGCTGGCGCAATGGAGGTGAGACAGATTGCCTTTCCGACATGTACGAAGCTCATCCAGTTTTTTGCAGTATGACAACACTGTTGGATCATAAGACTACTCTGGCGTATCTCGCGTACCTCGGATACCCTGATGAGCCAAGAACGAGTGCCCTACAGGTTACGCGTGCGCGGAAGATCGATAGACGGAAGGGGAAGGTGACACGAAATGTTTTCCTATCTTACGTGTGCGGGGCGGCTGGGTCAGGAAAAACCTCGTTACTTCGGGCATTTGCTGGAAAACCATTTACACCGATATATGAACCGACGAGCAAGATGACCAGCGTAGTGAATGCAGTGGACATCGATGGGTCAGAAAAATATTTAGTTGTGCGTCCATCACAAGACGGCCTCTTTCGTTTGCTTATTTTTATCCTTTTGCTTATTTCTTTGCTTTTCTTTTTCTCTTTTCCTTCGTTCACTCTGCGTCCTGTGTAGTTGCAAGAATTTGGATCTCGCTACGAGGCTGAAACAGTACGAAATCCAAAGAAGACCGACATCGCAGACGTCATCGTCTATGTCCACGATTCGAGTGATACGAATTCTTTTTCTTACATCAGCAACCTAAGAGTAAGTTTATTTCTATACAACCACAGCATCACCAACTCATCCTGTTCGATCAGCAACAATACAGCTTAGACCACATACCTACACTTTTTGTGGCGACGAAATCGGACTTGGACTTGGCGTTGCAGGTGGGAATACATTTGAACAATTTCCTAGGATGATTGTCTAATTTCTGCTAGCGACATGAGGTGCAGCCCGATGTATACTGTCGACGGTTAGGCCTCCAAGTACCCGTCGCAGTCAGTGTCAAAACGGGGCAAACAGCAGATGTCTTTCATGCAATATGCAACATCGCCATGAAACCGTCAGTCCTTTTTAACTGATCTAAACATCTTATCACACCCTTATTATTTGATCTAAAGACTTGTTGCCATTCCTGGAGGCGCCGACCGAGCAATAACCGCCGCCGCAAGGCTACGGATGTATTTCACTCTTACGGCCATTGTGGGTGGGTGTGCTGCTGGACTGGTGATGCTGGTGCGGACATTGCTGAGGCCGGGAGGCCCTGGGCTACCGTCATGGACTCCACCATGGGCGACGTGGTTATTGGGCGCGAGGAGGTAGGAGAGCCGTTAGATATATTTGATAATTATCCGTTAGGTAGGGATGGCGATCCAAACCCGTATTATTCTGTTATTCTGTCCCAGCTTTGGCAAGTCAGAGATATATACGCTAAGGAGAATTTTTTATATTCATTGCTGAGCAACATGTAGATTGCTGAAGCATCGATGTGACCTGTTCCTGGGTGCGGTTTGAGGCTTATTATCGGAGGTAACCTTTGGATCGACTTCAAGAATAGTCTGGAAGCCTGTTTCTGTGCTTGAATATTCTATTTGATGTTCCAATATCTGCATTGCTCACCTATCATATGGAACTAGATACGACGAACGGAACCACACTATTGCTCATGAATTTTCGAGCGAATATTTATCGGCGCCTCATTTCTGTGGATGTTCTGAGAAGGTTGGTTATGATGTGCTGCTCGCTTTTGCGACGCTCTTGTGACCAATCTTCCGATCCAGGAAGGTCAGCATCAGGCGAGCCACAATTACCGTCGGCATCAATCCACGCAATCGATCGGAAAAGAAATTCAGTTGCCTTATATGGAGATGGAATTCACCTTCCATAATGACAACTAGGGACGGCGTAAACAACGACGAAGACCTCACAGAGGAGGTTCATCAGCCATCTGTCCAGCCCCTATATATTCCAGGCGAAATAATGCGGTCTCAGGGATCATTCCCTCCCTTGCCTCTCGGCGGGCTCATAACACGAGAAGACAGACCCGCCATGGACCACACCAAGGTCAGGTCGATCCGTGACTCGCTGTACGACCCGAGTGACCTGGACTCCGTGTGGTTTTCCTGCGCTGAACTCTACGCGAAGATCCAGTCAAGTAGCGACGAGAACGAGCTGTCCTAGACACACCCTATCATCGAGTTCTGGTCCAATGCGCGGCATGCCAAATTCGCGGGTGAGCTGGATGCGTTCCTCCCGCATCCGAAGGTGAAGGAAGAGATGTGCGTCTTCGCCGGCATCATCACGGCAAAGTTAGACACAGCTTCTAGTTTGTGCTTCTCACTATTGCACCGGTGTTGCAGTGCTAACAACTCTTCCCTTGCATAGGGACTGTTATAGAAGGCGTGAACAAGATTACCGTTCGGTGGCCGTCCCTGAAAGCTGCTGGGTTCATGTGGGTAGACAGCATTCTGCCAGATCCCGGCAAACCGAACAGACTATGGTTCTTCCAGCACGAGAATTTCTTCACTGTCGAGTGGGAGCCAGGTCAGTTCCTCCGTCATCGCTTCCACCAGGTCCTAAACGTTTCTTTTAGAGTTAGGGAGCGATTCCCTCCTTGACGGCCCAAGGCCGATGATTGATAGCTGGGAGTCATTGAAGAAGGCCGGATTTAAAAAACTGACGGCGTTTATATCAAATCCCAAATCTCCCGACCAGCCTTGGGTCTTTTCAGGCAACCAATATATGCGTATAAGCGTCTCGGGTGCGTCATGATACACGGTTTGTTACCAAAACTGCATCTCATAGATATTAATGCCCAGCCGATTCCATTTTATTCGGCCCTGCTTTCATCCCAGACCCACACCCGGAAATTGACCTGACCACGGGGTTGCCAGTCATTGACGAGGAGTATTGTTGGACGTGACTTTCTGCGGACTACGAAGATGCTCTTATTGAACATTGATTGTATAGATACATTTGTAATTAAATCCTACTTTCCATGGACACAATTTGTACCAAGGATGACTGGAATCATGGCGTCTGAATTTTACTTGTCGCCAACAAATTCGTTGAACCATCGGAGCACTTCGTAGTGCCATTTAAGGCTGAGTATAAAATGTCAAACATCGGAATAGCCTTGAACATTCGAAGGGAAACAAACCTATTCCCATGATCCAACACCCAATGGTTCTCATCAGGGAAGATAACAAGACGGCTCCTTATACCAAGTCTATGAGAGTGTTCAGTGAGCAAATTTGACCTTATAACCCAGATTCCAAACACTGACTGTTGCAAGGCGTGGAATGCAGCGATGCTCTCCGTCTCTGGCAATCGGAAATCTTTGCTCCCATGAATCAGAAGCTGAGGAGTCGACCACTTATGGACGAAGTTCGATGGACTGTATTTCTCCGAGAGCTTCTTGCTCGTGGGGTCCCAAGGTCTGCCTCCCCATTCGTGGTTGAACTGTGAAGGAAGATCAGTAAATACGAACATAAATAAGAGAGGCTAGACTCCTTACGAAGAACAGCTCATCTGTACTGTATCCGTTGTAATTGGAATCGAACACCTATTCCCGCGGTTTAGCGATTTTTCCTTTCGATTATTACAGATATTCTTACGCCGTCGTGGCAGACAAGTGCCTGGAGAGTTGTATAAGGATCATTGAGCGCGCTCTAAAGTCTTTGAATTCCTACCTTGAAGTTAAACCCAAACTCAGGATGGCCCTGAATCCAGCTAGCGGGAAATCAGTATCAGAATTTCGCGCGATGGACCTAGGAATGCATACTTGATGGCATAACCACCCCAACTGGCGCCAGCAGCCACAGCACGGTCAGCGTCGATCTATGGAAATGCCAATCAGCGAAATCGACCGTCATGTAGAAGAAAATCACTTACCTCGGGGTATTGAGTCAGGACATGCTTCCAGCCGTTGATCATGTCGACGAAAGGCTTTCCTCCCCAGTCCTCCGCAATAGCATCGGTAAATTCTGACAAACATAACAAACAATTAAGGTGATAGATATTCACCGCTCGACGTTGACCGTACCTTGACCGAACGTTGTGCTACCTGTTGGGTTAAGGGCGACGACAAAGTACCCTTGCTGGGTAAAGACTTGATTGAAAGTTCAGTAAGCGAGGTTGCACATTATTAAGAATGGACACAAGACAAACTATTGGGATTCCAACGAGTCGACCACTGGTCTTCCCAGGCACCTTGAGGACCTTAAGGAACGAAGGGTCAGAATGAATACAATCAAGCACAACTCATCAAACCCGACATACCGCCGTGAATAAGCAGGAGAGCCGGCCACTTCTTCTTTTCACCCTCCTTCCAACCTTTTGGCTTCAAGACCCAACCTTGTACCTTCTTATTGAGGGCACCTTTGAACCAGATTTCTTCTCCTTCGCTCAAGCCCTTATCCTTGAGATCTGCCTCGGTGAACCTGGTGAGTTTTTCAGGTTTAACGTTGGCTGAAGCCGCCGCGTCTCCAGACAAAATTGTTGCTTCGAGACTCTTCAGATCACGGACGATAAATACATCATTTGGAGATGTCAATGAGGACTGGCTGAAGATAAGGCTACCTCCAGGCAACGTTTGAAGCCCGGATGCAGCTTTGGTGTGGGTGATGGCAACTGGGGTGGTATATTTCGAATCAAGCTTGGGATGCGTAGTCGAGTGCGATGGGGTGGGTGGCACCTGCAATGCAAACACTTTGACTTTGGCTTCGTCACCTGCAGTCAGGTAGAGGAAATCGTCATCCTTAGAGAACTAAACGAATAAGAAGATGGTAAGTATTGCGATCCAAAGTTAGAGGCAAAGTATAATCACAGCCAACGCATCGGGAGAACGATCCCATGATTGGGTTACCGTGAATCGTACTTGCTTCTCCAGGTCGTAAATGACGATTTTGGCACTGGAAAAGGAAATTTCGTCACTAAAAGATAGATACTGTTCAGGGTAAAAGTCCGCACCGATCAGACTCGTATCCGTCCTTATCGAGCTCCAGCCATGCGACTTTGCTACCCTGGGTATTGAAGACGGGAGCATGGGTGGCGCCTTGTTTTCCAGACGTAAGCTCGACAGGTTTGTCGGTGCCGTCGATAGGAACAATGTATACCTGTTGAGAGAAGTGAGAATCCATTCGTCATTGCAAAATAAAAATCCACGAACATTCTGCTTAGTATGCCAGGCTTCTGGAAGTTGTGGATCTTTCGTTGTGTATACGATGTGAGTTGCAGAAGCATCGAAATCGTCAGTTCCTCCAAATGGCGCAACTGGAGAATACTGAATGGCATAAAATGTGGAAAGTTACAGAGCATCAAGAACCCGCGTACATGTTTGGTTCCTTGAAGAGGACTCTTGAAATCATTGCTCGCTGCCCATAATCCATCTTGTCCTTTGGAAATCTTAACACTGAACAACTGGGACCCTTTCTTGCCCTGCCAGACATCCCAATGCCGAACATAGGTCGTATCATAGACGAACGCGTTGTTTCCACGTTCTGCCCACTGCTTGTCCTGTTCCGCAACAGTGGTCAAGTTTCCATCGGGGTATACTTCAGCGGAAAAGACAAGATTTCCAGTTGCTGGGTTGTAACGGAAGTTGCTTGCAGATTTGCTCGGTATAGAGCCGACGAGAGCAGGGGCCGGGTACGATTTGTTGTCTTCGTCAGTTTGGGAGGAGAATGCAATCTGATAGGCGTAGATGTCGGAGCCCAAGTCGCCTTCGACGACCTGTGCGAGAGTGTTCTGTGCGAGCCAGAAGAACTCTCCGCCTTTCTCCAACTGCCATTATTTAAGGTCAGGTTTTGAATGAGAAAAGATTTATGAGGCACAACTCACTGGGATATGGGCGGTTTTGCCATCTCCACCGAGAGAAACAACGAATACCGATTTCTGATTCCTAAAAGATAATGCGTTCAGTGTTGAAACAATATCATGAGAATGGGTTTCTCACTTCTTGTCTTCCAGTGAGTACTTGCTGTATGGTACGAATGCAAGGTCTCCCTCAGCATTGGCGACGGCTGCTCCTGGTCGCCCAAGTTGGATCTGCGAATCATGCTCAACTCTTGATTTGGGTCATAGAAGTTCCTGGGCTCACCAGATCCTTCGGAGAGAAGATGTCGGGGGCCTCCTTGAATGCAAAGTCTGCATCTTGGGTCGCCATGCTGCTGCTATGAGATGGCGCGTTTGGCTGTAGTGGAATCTGGGTCGAAAGACCCAAAAACGCGAAAGGGAACCTCATGTGGTTATCGCGATTGTATCACGGCACGCAAGATACCGGACTCGGGGTTAGAAATCTCAATAAATAACTAGCTTGGGTGCGAGCTGGAAGTTGGTGTTGTGGGATGACCGGAACTAAACCGCGTAAAACGCGCCATTTTCAATCGGCATTATCTCGGTTCCCACACGCTATTACACAAGATGTCTAAAGCAATGAAAATATGGCACACACACAGAGCAAGGTCGCGTAAAAATACATCACTCGCTCATCTCCGCGGCCTCATCGACCTCCTCACCCGCCTCAACCTCCTCCCTAGGTATACTGCTTCCCTCAATCTGAATGACTTCACCCGTCGTCGACTCCCATCTTGCAAGGAGACCGACTCGGAACGTCAGCATTTTGATCCCCGTCAGCTTCAGAATCTGCGCCTGTTCGCTTGTCAAGGTTTTGCCTTTCTCACACAACGTGTGTGGGGCCGTTAGGACTGGTACACCCTTGTTCATCGACGTCGTAAGTCCCAATTTTCTGAGCTGTGGTTCTTCGTTATGGGGGAAAGGTTCTGGTGGATCGGAATGGTGTCGCATCACGGGTCCCACAGGCAGGACCACGGTGCGAGTCTCTTTGTTGCCTGCACGAGCGAAATCGGGTTGTTGGAAGTCGGCAAACCAGTCGATGACTTCTTGGGGTTCCGTATCGGTGAAGAATAGCCCTACTTGGCCTTTTATTTGCTGGATAGAGTGGGAAAAAGGTGATAAATGGTGGAGATAATGAAAATGAGTGCAAAAACTCACTGAAGCCAGTTTTGATAGACCTAACCGGTGCTCTTCAGCAGCGGTCGTTCCTAGCGCCTTTGCCATGACCGCCCCTCGACCAAAGAACATCCGTGCTGAACTGAACAAAATAATGATCAGGAAAAAAAAACGTATAATATAAATTAGACAGATAGCGCACTCTTTCCATAGTTTCCGCACAGTTTTAAGATGTGAATTCCGCATAGCCCCTACTTCAAAGAGCCAGCAATATTTCCATTTTTCCGAGTTGGCCTGGAGCTGTCGAACCCAAATGTAAGAACGAGGCAGATGAATTGATCAATTCTAGCAAACCTCGTTCATCATGGCATTTTTGTGCTCCTTTGTCTTCTTGGAGACTTTCGTGAGTGATACTATAGAAAGTAAGGTTCAGTGTCTTCTCCGAATACAGTGTATTAATTTAGGACAACAGACCGACTTTCTGGCGCTTTGACTTGGGCATGGCAGATAGAGAAAAGGTGTGTAGTAAAGATTCAAAGTCCGCCAAAAAATCAATTTCGACCCTTGCTCGATCATATCAAATGGCTATCGTCGTCTCTCCATCAGAGCTTCAAACTCTCGAGGACTGTCTCCTCAACAAATCCAACAATGTCGCCCTGCACACCCGCTTTCGGGCCCTATTCACATTGAAGGCCCTCAAATCCGAAGATGCAGTTCGTATCATCTCGAAAGGTTTGTCCAGAATTAGCTTCAAGTGAATTCATTGATTTTGATTTTTTTCTTCTTGGATCTAGGCTTCAGCGATCCTTCTGCTCTGCTCAAACATGAGCTAGCATATTGTCTGGGTCAGATAAAGAAGACATCTGCGCTTCCAGCTCTCGAAGCCGTCCTCAGAGACGCCTCCGAAGACCCTATGGTCCGGCATGAGGTGTTTCCACATCTTTCTATCCTTCTTGACTTGGAAACAAATCTTTCTCAACATTTTATTTGTGATACAGGCTGCTGAAGCCATGGGGGCCATCTCAGACCCATCTTCCGTCCCGATCCTCAAAGAGTACCTTACCGATTCCGAGAGGAGTGTCCGGGAAACCTGCGAGATCGCCGTCGCCAAAATCGAATGGGACAATTCAGAAGAAGGAAAGAAACATCATGCGAGTCTGGGCGAGTCGTCGGCTCCGTAAGTCCCATCATACTCCTACTTATCGCGCTGTTGACGCGAGTTCCTCTGGTGCAGGCTTTATACATCAGTCGATCCTGCACCTCCCTCCTCCGGGCTCCTGCGCGGCACACGAAAAGAAGAGGACCTTGGTGAAGACGCAGTTGAGAGGCTACGAAAGGAGCTCGTGGACACCAACCTAACCCTCTTCCAACGTTATCGTGCCATGTTCTCCTTGCGCAACATCGGCACCCCCGCAGCCGTTGACGCCCTCGCCTCTGGTTTTGCCGATGACAGTGCCCTCTTCAAGTAAGCCCAAGCTTATATTATCTCCAAACTCAAAAAAGCTAATCCCAAACTGTTCCATTTTGCAGACACGAAATCGCGTTCATCTTTGGTCAACTCCTCTCACCACACTCCGTGCCCTCTCTCCTGCAAGTCCTTCAAAACCCGCAAGAATCCGACATGGTTCGCCATGAAGCCGCAGAAGCCCTCGGCGGGATCGCCACTCCCGAGGTCCTGCCACATCTACGTGAGTGGATGGGCAGGGACGACGCCCCGCGGGTCGTGCGCGAGAGCTGTCAGGTTGCAATCGATATGTGGGAGGTACGATGATTCCATTGAATTTTTCCTTTCCCAGAGGTTTCACATTCCATGTTTAGCACGAGAACTCAGGTGAATTCCAGTACGCCAACGCGCTTGGGACTACAACCCCAATTACAGTTCCATAATTTGTTGGTTCAACCTGGACGAGGAACTGTGATGAATTTTTCATTGTATTTTGGAGCAACTGTGTTGCGTGGTCTCTTTCAAATTTATGCCGATGCAAATTATGGGGCCTCTCTGCAGGCTTTGGAGCCCAACAGGGGACTGTAACATATACAACTCCTTAATCAGTGACCTCGGCTTAGAATTTATACGATTGAATAGCTATGTTACAACAGAATCAGGGGGTTGTTCATCCAAAAAAAGGAGAATTATTGCATGCGCAGAAGAATGATAAAAACAAACAAAAAGAAATGGAAGGAAACTTGCACTTCAAGACACGGAAATGACGGGGGGAAATGGACCAACAAGGCAACATGTGTATGTTTGCGACGAATGTAGAGACTGATATAGCGGGGGGGAGCGGTTGTGGACGAGGTGACTTCTTTCTTGAGCGGTGGTGGGGTAGTTGAGGAGATAGCCATTATTTCACACTCGAGCTCCATGAAATCGACCAGATTCGCTAGTAGATCACCTTGTTGGGTTGGTGGTTGATGTCGCAAATTACGATGATGTTGACCAAGGAGAGAAAGATAGACGGAGAAACGATGCCAACAAGATTCAAGCTCTTGCGCTCCTCCATGCACTTTGCATGGCGATTCGTCTCGCCTGAAAAAGTAAAGGTCATTGAAGACCATTAAAAAAGGACAAGAGGACACGAACCTGATCAAGTGATATCGAATCTTCCCTGAGCTCAACCTTCTGTTTCCTATCATCCTCGTCCTCTTCTTCTTCATCGAACACGCTTTTACCAGCACCGATCCGCATGCCCCCGAAGGCAGCCTTGCCTCCAGCCAGAGAAAATGGTGTTGATGCAACGGCCGTTCCAAAGACGCTCGCGGACTTGGGTGCACCGAAAGCCGCAAAGTCAGTGACAACTTTGCGCGGCGGGGATGAAGGGGCGACTTTGGTGGGGGAAGCATGTGAGGGTCTGGGGGAGGTATGCGGGGAGCTCGAGTACGAGGCGTAGGATGCCCGATTCATGGCATGTCGGGCTGCAATGTATTTATCTGTGAATCGCGAGCCGTGCACCTAAAAGCAGGAATGTGATGGAAGTTAGCCCTGGGTTTGAATGCGAGGGTAAATAAATGCGCACCCTCTTGAGCAACGGACGTGCTTCCTCCAAGGACGGTGCTTGCGTGAAGACAGCAACATTGTGTTTTGCCTCTTCCGAGTCCTTATAGATGCTTTCGATGACCACCTTCTTCGTGCTCTCATTTCGCAGAAGGAGCTTTTCATGAAGCTCTCGAGCAACATCGTCCACGCTCTCGTTATTACCAAGAATTCGTTGAGCTACAGCGTGCCCAACTTCGTTTACGAGACGCTCCATGTCTAGGTTCTCTAGCACACTTCCAACAATTGCATGGGTCAGTAGGTCTGCTGTTAGCAATGGCAGCATAAGCCCAGAGGTGATGGATGTGATTGCTTGGTAAAAATCGGTCGCATACTAAAAGAAGAATTAGTGAAGATATATATATATAACTGGGGTGTTCCGCACCGAGTATCCGCTCAACGCAGGTTCGCAAGCCACGAAGAACTAGGAACGGGTGAGAACAATGGATTTCTGGAGAAGAAAAGACGCACCAGCGTGATCCCACGAGAAGCCATTTGTCTAGCGAGTTGTAAAGGGTCATTGCCATCGGGTGACCCGTTGTCAAATCCTAGGAGCAAGGGGTTGGGCGATAATCAAAAAAGAGGAAAAAAATCACGAACCATCGCCGTATTCTCCAATTCCATGAGGAGGTGCGTCGGCGATGAGGACGACCATCTTGCTCGCGTACTGCCTCCACTCCATGTTGAGAGCTTCCGCTAACGCCGCAGTGACGGCTTCTGGCCCATCTCCACCTCCAGAGGCATATAAACCTGATAAATGTTTGTGCACCTGGCTAATATCGGATGAAAATCCAAAGTTCTTCGTGATATAGGTGTGGTCCTGTGGAGGGTGATCTCGAAAAGCAACGAGGCCGACGCGAAGATCTTCTTGACTCTGGAGCTTGCCCGATTCAAAAATGTGGGCACAGATGGATTCGATGTTCTTCGTTGCGGATGAGATATAGGTTCCTTGACTTCCTGTACAATCCTGCACAAAAACGAGATCTCTGGAAGATGATTTAAGAATCAGCGATACGTTACTGGCGAAAACGGGGATTAATCAGTGAAAGATACTTGCAGCTGCTTTCGACCAGGATCGCCGGTGTTTCCTGACGCGTTCATATAATTCTGTGAAGGTTGTTCCTCGAATGCAGGTTGCAATCCATAGCCAGATCCTGCGTCCATACTCATGTCTTCATCCATGGCTATGTTAGTTCGATTGAAGTTTCAGGTAGGTAAGAACTGGTGACGCAACGCTGCGGATGCGATGGGTGAGTTTTGAGATGATTCGCTGGTATTTGTTCAATCGATGGACACGCGCAGTCTCGTAGTTGGTGAAAAACAAGAACAAGTCGCCACAAATTGACTCGCCAAATGCCACGAGGAGTCCGGCCACTGTCCAGATTCGGATCTTACACGTCGGCTCTCGGATTTGCCCTTCCTTTTCTGGACAGCTCTCTCATGCCTCGTCCAATGTCCATCGTTGGTCCATCGTTATGCTTAAATTATTCATTAGACAACCGCGTCAACTGGGAAATAATGCTAGCGCTGTCCTGGAAACAGATTTAGAAGATTTTGAGGATTCAATATTCAACAGTCACGCGAACCTCACGAACGTTCAGCGCAATTCTGCCTAATTGTTCAAGGACTCCATATTCAGCCTTGGCCTAACTTTTGGATCGCCGCTTACTATTATTATCATTATATTCTACCGACCAATGCTACTGCATCTCCACCTACCTTCTTCCCTTGCCGCCCTTTATCTGAACCTTAGCCGCTGCCAGTGGTGGGGTACCCATAGACTTAGGAGACGAATGCGCCTTGCCTTCGAGACGTCGACCATCGTGGAGGCTCTTTCCGCTTGATATCGGTTTCGGAGGCTGTCGTTGCTGCTTGGGCGACGGGGATTTAGGCTTCCGGAGATTTGGCAAACACCTTAGGTGACTTGGTAGCTGGTCTCAGTTGCTTGAACCTCGCCGACACTGGAGAGGAATTATGTGTGGTCGATAAGGGAGTTTCCAAGAACTTTACTGCGGGTTGCCCCAGGAGTGTGTGTGTCTGTCTACTTTAGCGATTGGTCGGTCGAGGGAGCAGACTTTCGCTGCGACGATGAAGTTGAAGCTGGGGACGTCGACTCGGGTTGGTTCGATGACGAATATTTCCCTTCCAATGATCCTAAACGCTGCCCTGCCATCGCCTGGCAGAGTAAGTATGACCCCGCCCTCTTTGAGACGAAAACAATGACCCCTGGAATTCCATAAGGTGTGATAGCGCCGGCTGTGTCTTGCGCTGTGCGATACTCAGCCTAATGAGCAGCTGGAAGCAAAATAAGCTTTACGGTCCGGATCCCTGCTGGTATGTAGTACTTACTAGTACTCGGCTGCCTCAATCCCGTGGGACAGATCATTGGTACATCCAGGAGAATTAACCAACGATGCAATCTTTTCCTTCAAGGAGTCTTGATAGAGTTGACTCGCATCGATGATGAAGGTGAGTCCAAAAGACGGATAGCTCCATATCTGGATTAGGACGTCCGAACGTATAATCCATCCTGAGGGCAATTGTAAAAGCATCTGTTGACCTGACTCGGAGGAGTTCGATGCACAATGTTTCCCAGTCTGCATCGAGTAGGGTTTCCGGTTCTTCACCGTCGAAGCTTCCAATGCGAACGCTGATTGAAACGGTATGAAGTGATCCAGGGGTTCGAATCGTCTTGAGTATTCGGTTGATCGACCTCAAATTATCTTCCGGGAAGGAAAGATCGGCGTGCAGTGAACGTAGGTTAGGCGAGCTTTGGAGACTAACGAAAGGGTCGCAGCCTCTAGATCTGTAAGCTTGGCAAAGGTTTAGTGACGCTGATCTCGTAAATATATAATATTGAGCTTACTACCGGCGCGAAGACTTAGTTCTTGGAGAGAGGCACCTGCCACGTCGACAATGTGTTGTTCAAACTTGAGATCGAGTAGCTTGTCTGTAAAAACAACCAGGTATTGAAGCTGGGATAGGTCGAAAGCAGTGTCCCACCCATCCATAGGGCATGTATCCCATAGTGGAGGTCTGGAGCTATGACTCCAGAGCCTTTTGAGTGCAGGACGGGGGGAGTCAAGGGTGGTCTTGGATGACTTTCCTACAAGCGTGACATAGTGGAGTTCAAGGTCAATTAGAAGGACACAGCCCTCGACCACCTCCAACGGCACACCTTCCATGCATTGCAAAACAAGAGTGGTGATAAACGGGAAAATAAAGGGTCGAAAGAAGTCGTCGAATAAAGGCTGAAACTCTGTCTTGTTATCGAACCGATGAAATGGCCGATGAAATGAGTAGTCGGCTTGGAAGGTCAGCTTTCGTAGAGGCCGCTCGGGCCTGGACACTGCCCGCATAATGTCTAGAAAAATAGGATTTTTCCCGATCCAGGAGTAATCCAAACCCACGCGTTGGAGGGATAACCCTCGAATGTAGTCCGCGATTTTGGGGTTTCCTTGTATCAGTTCCGCAAGGGTCTGCAGCCTCCTCTGACGCGCATTGTTCTTCTCTTTAAAATGAAGAAATTCAAATATGTGGAATTCAGAGCGAGGTCGAAAAGATCGGCTGACGAGCGCGCAACGGTGGAGATCACTGTCAAATCCATATCCCGGGATTCCCAAACATCTAATAATTATTGAGGCATCCGCAATGTGGTCTATGATTTGGTCGATGATTTCTTGTGAAAGTCGAGAGAATGGTGAAAGAAACTTGGAAGACATCAGAACAACATAATCAACCAATGCGAGCGCCGAGAAGGCTGTTCACTCAAGGAGATTGCCGCAAACACTTGATGCCCATGACACTCAAAACCGCGGCTACAAAAGTCCACCTCTGCGGGCGGGCTGTAGGATCTTTCTCCCTCAAACGTTCGCCTTGCATTTTGCCCAGACAAAGTCTGAATTGACCGGATCTCCTTGTTCGCCATGCGTAAAATGGTAAAAATCTTTGGCTGGGGATAATATGGAAGGGTGCTCTTCTCGGATGGTATAGCCCCACATCGAACTCATGTCGTCAAACATATATAAAGAGGACGGCCAACTTCAGGAAACATTTCTCTATCTTGTTCAACATGACCACCGACACCGTACTCCCCCCTGAACTGGAAATCTCCCGACAAGTCGGTCATATACTCTGGATCTCTGTGATCGTGAGCACTTTCGCGTTCGCCTTTTCAATGGTCACCTTTGGAACATTGTCGTTATGGATAATCCCTGCAGCCTATGCCTTCTCGTTAGCACATAACATCACCCTCCTCGTCCTCTCCGCCAAAGAGAGAAACCGACCGCCTGAGGCGCGAAACGGGATGCTCCCCGCGACATCCAAGAAAGGGAGCATCGTTTGCGCATGGCTCCTTATGCTCTCTTGGTTGGCTGGCGCTATAATGTTGGCCATATTTACGATCGTTGTTTCGCAAGAGAAATACGAACGCCCCTACTTTTACATTGTCCCATGGGTCGAATTCTCTTTCGCCATTCTAGAGGTTGGAGTCATGGGGTTTCTTGCCGTTCAATGTGTCCGCGAGAGGCGTCGGATCATCGGGTTAGGGAGCACGGCCAAGTGGTATCAGCTAGGAAGTTTCAATCCGGAGGGAGATCGAAGTTGAAGGCAAGGGATGATCGATGAGGCTTGAAGCTTGAGGTGTGGCATATCTATCGTCCAATCCTTCCCGGGCTAAATATCTCTCAAATAGGGTCGCAATTGCTGCCCAATTGTTTACCGTCAAGCAGCTCACCAATGGAGGTCAAGTTTAGGGCCTGGGCGTTATACTGCCCGAGAACCACAAGGCGTTTGGAGACCGTACTTACTGGCACGTTGAATGATAAAGTATGATGGACTTTCTCCTACAATTCATGAAATACTGTGAGAGATAAACAAACCCACATGGTGCGATTTCCCTTCAAGGGATTGACACATTCTCATTTTTTCGGTTGTTTCGTGTAATGCTTTCCAAGACTATTCTGGCCTGCTCCGAGTCGGTCTATGTACAGACAGAGGACTCCGAAGCGGTGATTCCACCACTCCGACCCTCGATGGCGATTTGCCATTGATCTTTTCGTGCGGTTCGAATTCGAGAATGAATGGAATTCAGTATGACATTGATTTGGTTACAATTAAAACGACAATTGCGTTCAGTGATGTATCTTAAGCGCTTCTTTGCATTGTAATTATGGGCGTGTTGCGATTGTATGGTGCCTTTTGTACCCCGCTCTGGCAGATACTGTATTCAGGTACTTATTATCAACGGTGTCGTGCCCCAACAATTCTAAGCTATACACAACGTCTAAGTATTATAATTTACGAGGCGAACGCCATAAGGATGCGTTTATTCTAGAGTATATCATACCGAGATGCCGTTTTCAGTTGTTTCCGAAATCCTTGTCATGGGTGTCGACGCAGCGTCCTTTCCCTGTTTCGCGGAAACTTTGTGTTCGATGACTCTTTCCCTGTTCAATGGCAATGGCGCAGCAATCTCCCTCGCTTTCTCTTCTTCGAGCTTTTTTCGTTCCTCGACCACCTTCTTCCTCGCCTCGAAACCTCCTTCATAACCGAACCAAGTGTACCGTTTGCAGTGGGGTCCACGAATTAATAGAAGGAAGATCCCCCAGGCGTAAAAGCCCATGGACAGGGCAGCGGCGGCACGCCAACCGAAGTTAACGAATACGTGCGTACCCACTGACGTCCCGATGACCTGTCCGATGAAAATCTAAAAAAAAAAAGAATTGCTTGAACCAATATTTGTACAGAAAATAGACATTCTTTACGCATAGGATCGATACCGCATTGAGCCTTGCTCTCGCAGACACCGAGATTCTAAGGGACAGGTATGAGTGAAGTGTAACTTGGAATGGAAAAATGATGCCAGTACCCAAAAATGGCGGTGGTCAGTGACACCTGAATCATTTGACGAAAGACGTCAAGACCGAATGTAGAGACAATAACGGCGGCGATGTGGATACCCCCAGCTCCAAGTTGGACGCTTTGGAAGAGAACCAGCATTATAACGCCAACGAGCGACGCGTACCAGGGAATGAGGCGATCGATGATATGGCCACCGATTGGACCCGCAGCCACACCTGCCATGCCCACCAGGCCGAAAAGGCCAATTACCAACCTAGAAAATCTGTCAAAGGAAGCTCAGCGTTTTGAAAAGTAGAGATGCTTACGTCGAGTAATTATATGGCGGTCCGCCAAGGAGGAAAGTAAGCGTCACCCAGAAATTGCTGAAACATGCACTCGAAGCCATATTGATCAGTGATGCCTGGATCAGGATGGGTTCAGTGACCGAAAATTTTGCCATTGTCCAAAGAATTTTGAAATATGTGAGGTCTGAATTCTTGGAGGGATAGTCTGGCAGCATGAAATAACTTCCAACCAGAACCAACGTCTGCACCCCAATAGCAAAATAATAAACGACCCTCCACGACCGGAATTCTGCAATAATACCGGCTAATACCCGAGAAATGAGGATTCCGAGGAGGAGCCCGGAGAGGACGACAGAGATAGCGGATGCCCGCCGTTTTTCAGGTGCGAGGTCAGCCGCGAGGGGAATAAGGATTTGTGGAGTGACAGTTACCACTCCCACCAGGAATGAGAGAGCTTCGAAGACGTGGAGGTTGCTCGTTACGGAAAGACCTATGGTGAAGCATGTCGATAAAGTGACGATGCAGAGAATTAGTTGCCTTCGACGCAGAAGATCGCCGAGCGGAGATATTAGCACCAGCCCGGTAGCGTAGCTGCTCTTGTTAGTAAATGTACACATTTTTCAGTAAGACCGACTTACCCGGCTTGTACGAGGGTTGGGATTCTGAATAGGGATAATCAATTACTCTGCGGCAGACCATGCATGAGCCAACAGTACGTACAGCGATACTTCGCTATATGTAACGTTGAAAGATTTTGACAACTGGACTTGGGAATCTCTCAGATAGAAATTTAAGACAGAAGGACCTGGGACCTACTCAGCAAAGGTTGACAGTAATACAAGTTTGCCACAACTAAGAGTCATCGGATGAGTTTCCGTGCCCGGCCCGGCATAAAAAAATGAAATAACGGATCGGACTTACTGAATGTGCTCGCAAATCCGAAAGCGACATTGAGAGGTATTCCAAAATGAAAGGGTTTTGAAGGATCATATCGTAAATGTCGTGGAATAGGTATCAACCCAAAGTCCTTTGCGTAATGGCCTTCGGGAACTTCTGAGTCCGATCCCACACTTTCTCCTTTTAAGTCACGAACGTCTGCCTTCATGGCTCTTCGAGGCGAAGGTTCCGTAATCGTGGTTGTCGGCGATGACGCACTAGACATTGAAGATGATATCCAGGATGGTAAGAACCATGGAGCAGAGGGACAAAGAGATTTTTATAGCCCTGGGGAAACCGACACTTTATAATCCTCCGGTCCGGGGCCGGCGATTCAGGATGTGCCTTGCCATACGTTATTTTTGCGCGAGATCAGCACGCCGCCCCTATCACCACCGTACACGGGAAAGCTCTGGAACAAATATCAAGCGTCACACCTTAGCAAAGGAGTCAACTCGAGTCAATGCAGGGTAGTATAAATGCCTTACGTTGTCTTTATTGGAAAAGCCAGGGCAGAGAGGCAGAAGTCGTAAATTGGCTGAGCCTGCCTGGGCCGCTGAACAACTGCGGGACAATGACCCAGCCAGTCTCTGATCAGAGTCACTTGTTCGAGGATTGGAAGACCCAAAAAGAAAGTCGCAAGATGTGCAATGGTAGAAAATACAGCTCGAATAATGAACGTGGCGTTATCACGAAAGAATTCAGATTGAAGAGTCTTGAGTGGCGGGTGTCGGAGAGTTTGCATCCTGCAACTCGTCCTCTTTAGAACAGGCCGCTTATCGATTCTATCAAACAAAAACGTGCAAATCAAACGGTGTGTAACCGATGCGTATGCCAACATTACTGTTTGCGTCGCTAGCCAGCCAGGCTATTTTAAACGATGAAGACAACCATCTTGTTCGCACAGGATGCCCCTGCGCCAACTCGGTGTGGAACGCCAATTTATGTAACCTATATCGTAGGAATGCTTGCTGCATCACAGTGCTGCTTTAATGCTGCCGATCCCATTGGAGTAATTTCAAGATATCCTCGTCATAGAACCTACTAATGTGAAAGGTTATTCCAAGTCAGGAGCAAAAGAAAAGGTTGACGCTCTCACCTTCCCCCTTCGCTAGATTGCAATAATGCCGGTGAAAGAAAATCTTGAACCGACTTATCTACCACAAGGTAACTGAATCGAAGATTTTCCCAGCGAAGAATCGTAAAGCTTAGGGAAGATCCCAGTCTTCCAGCCGACTCTACATTATGGCCGAAAGTTTTGAATTCTTCTAGGGCGTCCATAACGAGATTGTATTCCAATTCCCAAGTATTAGTTGCCAGGAAACCTTCAGGAAGGTCAAGCTTTGGGAGGATGGGAATGGTCCAGCAGCGCGAATCTCCAATATAGCGCCGGCGCGGGGTAAAATCGGATCTGGCGTTTCGAATGTCTTCGTCTTGACCAGCCTCGACCATGGTCCATCCTCTCTCACGGTATTTATTGCGTGCTGACTCTTGCCTCGAGCCTTCGGTTGAAATAACAAGGGAGCGGCGTTCTTCGAAGGTGGCATGCGGATAGAGAGAGTAGGCGCTTTCATGAGTTATCAAGTTCATAACGCACGCTAAAATAGTTATATCAATCTGGGCAAATGGAGCAAAAAAAAGCAACTCACTAGAGTGGAAGTTCAGGATAATTTCCAGTGGTGCATAATATGAGGTGATAAGTTGTATCTTGCGATCTGGGTTAACTTTGTGGAAGTTGTACACATTCGCGACACCGCGCCCAAAGTATCCCATACTCGTTGAATCGAAAAACCCTTGGGGGAGGTTATTCATATCAATACTCTCGGATAAAGTCTCTGTCAAGGCTATTTCCAACGATTTATCTTGAGATAGGCTGTTTCGATGCTGGAAGGTATAACCGATGGACTCCAGCCAGAGTGCAACAGGTGTGCAGTAGCGGTGTTCCACATAAATGTCGAGGTCAGAGTCGGCGTAAAAGGATCGGTCAAAGAACTGGAGGGCTGTCGAGCCAGAGATGAACATTCCGGTGCGCGATTGCCAGTACCTGAAGTAATTGATTTGGCTATCTGTAAAGAAGCGAGACAAGAGAGGGTGGACATGGAATGCACGCCGAGTAAATGATTTGACTGCCAAATAGGCGCTTCTGCTTGTGCGAGCATATCGAAAAAGGTCTGCAGGAGAAAGATATGAGAAAAAAACATTATCTGTTGTTGCTGGTCTGTTGATTCAAAGAAAAATGTTTGAGTTGGGGACATTCGAAGAGAAAAAGGTGTTTCACAGCATCGTGTAGAAGCTACTGGGAAGTTATTAAAATATTTGGATCAAGTGCAACAAAAAAGTGCAATGGAGTCTGAGACTATGCAAGGATTCGTGACGGCAGCTTCGCCATTCCCAGGGTTTTCCAAAAGCGGACGAACACCGAGTTCGACCGATTTGAAACCCGAAAGACCGATTTTGACCGATTTCAGGCACGTGATCACGTCGCGCCTTTGCTCGCGCCAGCCCAGGCTTTTTTCTGCGCGCGTAGGACGGCCCCTGCCATTTATAAAAATCGGAAAAATTGCACATATTTATTTTAAATGCATGTACACATATTTACCGTGTATTTGTAATTTTTTTTCTGCAGGAAAACTACTTTTTCCTCAAATTTAACCAGGGGAAGCAGGAAAGGATGGAATATGGGTAACTGAATTGTGTTCCAAATCCCTCCAATCTTTGGAATCAAGCAGTAATATATGTCTTCCAAGTATTGGAGTAAAAAGGGAGGTCCGTGGTGATATCTTAAATGGGAAAGTCGCAGATTTGGCAAGTTAATGGGAGGGGGAGGAGGAGAGGATGGAGTGTGACTTGGTCAATTCTTCATGAAATACTACAATTATTTTTGGAGTTTAAGGACTATATACTTAGCTACATTTACCTTAAAACTTGAGAGGCTAGAGAGAGGTTATTGAATAGAAAATTCGAGTTTCTTCTCATTTGTGAAAGTAGGGAGGGAAAGGTTGAGGTGTAGGTAGGTTAGTTCTCCATCAAACTCCGCAATTCCTTTTGGAATATAAGATTGTATATATAACCTATATGTGGTGTGCAAAAAGAGGGGTTAGCGCTAAGTTATTGAATGGGAAATCCGAGTTTCCTCTCATTTTGATAGAGGGGAGGGGGAAAGGTTGAGGTGTAGGTCAGTCAGTTCTCCCTCAATTTCCTCAAATCCTTTTGGTATTTGAGTTGGTATCTGCAACATATTTTGGGACTACAAGACGAGAGGTCTGCGCTAAGTTTTTGAGTGGGAATTCTACAATTTTTACGATTTTGACAGAGGGGAGGAGGAAAGGATGGGGTGTAGGTAGGCCAATCCTCCATTAAATTTCTTCAACTTTTTTGGTGTCTAAGGCGGTATATTTACTCTATCTTTCGGCTGCAAAACGAGAGATGTGCGCTAATGTATTGAGTGGGAAATTTGCGATTTTTGCGATTTTGACACAGGGAAGGAGGAAAGGATGGGGTGTAAGTAGGCCAGTTCTTCATCAAATTCTTGAATTTTTTTCGGAGCCTGAGGCGGTATGTATAACCTATGTTTGGCCCCCAAGATGAGAGGTGTGCACTAATTTATTGAGTGGGAGATTTCCGATTTTTTTCAATTTTGCAGAGGGGAGGAGGAAAGAATGGGGTATAGGCAGGTCAAATTCTACTCACATCCATTGGTTGTTTCTTACATGAATAGTCCAGTAAGTAATCTAGATACTGGGTGATATATTAGAGACCTGAAGCCAAATTTGACCACAGGCAATATGATGTTTCTCAGTTTGGGAGGGTAAGAACATGTACAGAATAAATGGCATTGAGATGATAGCTACCTAGCTTGGGACTGACAAATAAAGTATGGTGTATTACTGGTACTTACAAGCCAGGCTCTATTCCCATCTGTATTCTATGGATGCTTGGATGGAGAGTGAAGAGGGTGGCCGTGGGAAGTATTCTCCAAGTTTGGAAATCCCTGGGCAGATTTTGTGAGTTTGGGAGGGAAAGCCCTGGGCAAAAAGTCGCACCAAATTGCTTCCGAAAGCCCTTGGAATGACGAATTTTTCTTCGTGACGTCGAACTATCATGCACGTGAGCAGTGACGATCGTGTGTTGTGTCACTAGATCGGCTCCACCTAGTCTCGACGCAAAACCCTCACGCGTGGAACGTGTGCGTGGGCGGGTGTTTTGATGAACCTACGGCTCCCTCCATCGCTTCGAACGCTCGCGACACCCACGGAACAACCCCAACAGTCTCCTTATGGCGTTAGTAATTATAGGTTTCTACCAGTCCAACAATGATTCGGGTCAGGGCCATTGCACTTTGCATCAACTACCTGGCGAGCATGACTCGGAATATGCATGGCTGCATCACGGTCTCAAGTGGGAGACGATCAAAAACGTTGGAACTGTTAGAACCACTGCGGCTGACCCCAAAGCCCGTCGTTGACACTTGACTGCCATTCATGATGGCCTTGAAGCATCACGATGTTGGTTCTGCTAGGTTTTTGGTCCGCGAAGCTAATACACAGAGTCGAGGACAATGGGTAAGCTGCACATATGATGATAACTGAAATCCATTTACTCACTAACCACATGTATCAGAACCTCAGAAGGCGACGCGCAGTCGTGAAAGGTTCCTCCGGACCAGTTCTAATAAAAGGACGCGGGGTTGCCTCGGGTCTTCCGGCGCTCTCATTTTGATTTGGCGTATCGAAGCAGTAAAACGGATTGATAAACAAGTCTACTTCCTCGAACTACCGAAATTTAACCTACTATGATGAAGCTCAACTGGTGCATATTTCTCCCTGTATTTTCCCTGTGTCACTCAGCACTCGCATTATGGCCCCGCGCACCCTTCAGACGGGCACTGCACTCCTGAAGCTCTCGTCTAATTTTAAGATCGAAGTCAATGGGGTTCCCCATCCACCTCAAGACCTTCTCGATGCCGTCTTGCGGACCACTATGCGTCTTGAATCCGACAAGCTTCAAAGGCTCATAGTCGGCCGTGGTTCGAGTGACCAGCCAAAATTAATGGATGCACCTTCCCTTGCAAAGCTGATATTAGCCTTAACTCCCACGGCTGGGTCTGTACGACCAATCGCGGAGGAGGCCACCAAAGCCATTGGTTTAAGGACTGAATCCTATTCCTTGATTGTACCCAACTCGAATAGTGGCGTTGCGACCATACTTTCCAATTCGACCTTGGGACTTTTCCGAGGGTTGACCACTTTCGAGCAACTGTGGTACGATGACGCTTCAGGGACCACCTACACATATCAAGCTCCTGTTACTATTTCCAACGACTCTCCAGCCTATGTAAGTGTCGAGGTTATGCATTGCTTCTTTGCTCCTGACCCACATAATTAGCCATATCGCGGATTCATGCTCGACACAGCAAGAAATTTGTGAGTAATCATTGTTAGAGAATGCCGAACGATGCCCACCTGACGACTTTGAAGCTTCCCCGTAGCTGATATCAAAAGGACATTGGACGCTATGAGCATGGTTAAAGTTTGTCTACATACTCACCCTTTACATTTACTTTTGACTTATGGATACCTAAACAGATGAGTCAATTCCACTGGCACGTCGTTGATTCTCAAAGTTTTCCTTTGATTGTTCCCGAATTTCCGGAACTCGCACGGAATGGTGCATACTCGTCCCAGGAAATCTACTCCGCCGCAGACGTTCAGGATGTCGTGAATTATGCGGGAGCTGTGAGTTCAATCAAACGATGATCCCATAAATGCAATTTAACCATATGCCCCACCAGCGCGGGATAGACGTCCTAGTCGTATGTTGCGGTCTCCATTCGCCATCTTTGAATGATCTACTTACTTCTCACAGGAAATTGACACACCCGGACACACAGCCGCAATTTCTGCCTCACACCCTGAACATGTTGCCTGCGCACAATCCGTGCCATGGGCGTCATTCGCGAACGAACCTCCAGCGGGTCAACTGCGCCTCGCATCTTCCGCTACCGCAAATTTTACCACCAATCTTATCACATCGATCGCGCGTACCTTGCCGTCGACGATGTTCAGTACTGGTGGAGACGAGCTAAACGTGAATTGTTATACCCAAGATGCACAAACTCAGGCCGATTTGAAGCAAAGTGGAAGGACACTGGAACAAGCTTTGGATGCATTTACCCAAAGTACCCACGGAGCCTTGAAAACCCTAGGAAAAACACCCGTCGTCTGGGAAGGTAAAAAAAGGATGTCAAAATCTTACCCCCTAAATAAGTTGACTTGGGTGTACAGAAATGGCCCTTGTACACAACGTAACCCTTTCAAATGAAACAATCGTAATGTAAGTCATCACTTCAAAAATATTGTGAAAATGCCGAAAATCAATAACAGGGTATGGATTTCTTCACAAAATGCGGCGGCCGTGGCCGCGAAGAAGCTCAGGTTGGTCCACGCGCCCTCGGATTACTTCTACCTGGCAAGCATTCTCCCACCCTCTAAATATTATGGAGCTATGCTAATTGGTATTTCGTGTATCAACAGGATTGTGGCGCAGGCGAATGGATTGGAAATGACCCAACAGGGTATGCGTTCATACTCCTATATTTGACTGCGTTGCTAAATCCAAATTACGTTTCGCACGTTTGCAGGAACAGTTGGTGCGATCCTTTCAAATCATGGCAAAAGGTGCATATTTTCATGGTTGGGCTTCACTAAAATGCTAAGCACCAATATTTATTTTCAGGCCTACACATTCGACCCTCTTGCAAATTTGACTGCTGCTGAAGTTCCGTTCGTGCTCGGCGGCCAACAACTTCTGTGGACGGAACAATCTTCCGCGCAAAATCTCGATAGCATTGTATGGCCACGAGCAGCTGTATCTGCTGAGGTCAGAACTTGCGACCTGCTCGACCTTTGCTGTTTTTTCTCATCATTGCCCTCTGTAGGTCTTTTGGACTGGAGCTACTCTTCCAGATGGAAGTAAACCGAGCGTTGCCTCTGCCCTTCCTCGTCTTCACGATCTACGCTTTAGAATGGTGCAAGGGGGCATCAACGCCATTGCACTGCAGCCACAGTGGTGTGCTCTCCGTGATGGAGCATGTAATCTTTAGAAGGGTGCTGGTTACGACGAAGGACACAAGTTTCCGAATAAAGTCGTTCTACAAACCGATGTTATGCTTGAAAAATTACAATGTTGTTGATAAATATGTGGAAGGATAAACAAGATATTATGTACTAAATGTCAGAACACTCTGCCGTATCTTAACTTTCACGCTGCGATCTGTAAACCACTCTACGCGAACGAGGTCGAGAATGTCCGATGTCGCTATTTCCGCTGAAAAAGATGTGAGTTGAGCTGATAGACTGTGGAATGGCGGCATGCTTGCTCACCCTCTGAGCCGACATTGAAATTCAGGGTTTTGAATGGCTGGGATCCAGAGTGTCCTTGACGTGGCGGTGCACCAGGATTGAAGAAGCTGGTAAAGCTGGTGCCGACCTTCCACACGAGAACTAGAGACTCCTTCAGAGATATCGTGACCAATCTTCGCCCGTCAGGGGAGAAGCTGCAGGCGGTGATTTTCTTCTTATGCCCTTCGAGGACATAGAGACGAATGGCAGTTTTAAGATCATACATCACGACGGCTCCTTCATTTGTGCCAACTGCAAGTTTCTGCGTAGCCATATGAAAGTCCACGGTCGGAAAGCTATCGTCAACTAGTCAGAGATCGTATCGCCCATGTAATACGTTCAACGCACGTCTTCACAACGTAACCGATAATTTCCGTCGCCGTGTCTAACACAAGCTCTCGATCGGAAGTCGCATTGGGATCCAGAGATTTTACAACAGCCTCCATGAGTCGAGGTAGGGACATTTGCAGGACGAAAGGTCGCTATTAGGTAGAAAATGAGATTAAAAAACATGGAAAATGAGAAAGAAGAGAACCTTTTTAATCAAGAAAGCAAGGATTTGCATCACGGAGCGACGATGTTCCATCGTTGGAGGGGTTAAAATATCGAGGCATAGTGTTCCCATGAGAAGGGGCATATTGTTGGATGCAATCGATAATACCGCCAATCTCGCCTGAGTGCCGACGTTTTGGATTGAAATGGAGTCCTTCCTTGCATTTGTGGCGAGGTCGAAAAGGGACCTTAGGATTTCCATAGAATCGATGTAATGTTGCCACACATTAAATCCGCGAGAACACAGATCAATGGCAAGAACCCTGTAGATCGACTTCTCGTCATGAAGATAGAGACTGATCGATTTAGAAATATCCATTAGAGCACTGCGTCAACTAGTGATCAGTGACGTTACTATAAGAATCGGAAAATAGCGGTACTTGGTGGACATAAGGGTGTATTTCTCAGATGCAATGCAACCTGTAATTAATAAGGCCAGAGCAGCATTTGGGGCCTCCTTCTCGGAATCGGGTTGCAATGTAGGAACTGTGAAACCACGTAAATTCAAATTTAATTGACTGCGTCCTGAAGCCTCATCGTACCATGGTGCTGCCACTGTTCAGCCATTCTGATCGACTCCTCATCCGACATGTTCGAGATGGTCGCATCGAACAGCGTTCGAATAGGTTGGCGAAATTCGTCTGAAGAATGTGAGTTACCTCAACTGTGTTACGCAGAAAAAGGCTTACTGGATGCTTCAAACCAATGTAGACCCAAGAATTCAAGACTTGGTGGTTTGTATCCTGGACCAACACATAAACTGAGAGAGGTGCTGTAGAAAGAGATAACAGTGCTGGCCGCCTCGGTCAATTCTATGGGACAGCCTGGCTCAGGGGTTGGAACGGTTTACGGCTGCTTGACAATACCTTCAAATAAACTCATTGCCCGAAGGACTGCAATGATGGCCAAAGCCCGCGAGGCAGTGACTTTAGGAGAAATGCACCATACATCGTGTGAGCGGCTTGTTTGGTATATAGTCGTATTGCTGGGACTGTAAAAGAAAATCTTAAGCAGGAAAGAAGAGGATATGAATCGAAAAGAAAAAAAAACCTTGAAACACCAACAATGGCAGAAGAGGCCCGTGCACCCAACTTTCCGTAGCAAATAGAATCCACATCAGCGTTTAATCCAGGGGTCAAAAGAGCCGAAAGCATAAGGCGCTGTCTCTCAAGCGTCAGGAAAATTTCGCGGATTTCATCCCTGCTGGTACTAATGGTTTTCGTGACCGATATCGCGTCGACAACGAGCTTTTCAAGGTTGAGGACAAGAGATGCAGCTATAGAACACTTGAAAATAGATCAAGTTGAATGGATGAATGTGCAGACCCGCGTCCCGTCCGCCATAAGAGGCTGCCACAGGTTTCCATAAAGTATTGGGCACACAAACGTCGGTATCCAGCACCCTGGAATATCGGAGTAAGTATGTATAACACCTGATAATTGCACAGGAAAACCCCACAAATCAGCCCACACACCCTGAGCGAGTAACTCTTCTGCTTTGTCTTGGGTCATAGATCGTCGTAACTCTCTGTTCTGTGCATCCCACAACCGCACACGCGCGTCGCTATAGATGAGGAGTAACTCATTACCTCCCAGGCACATCCTCTTCAACGAAGCAGGGGATCCAGGAATGAGATACAAGCTAGAGAAAGAACCGACTCAGGACTTGTAGCCATTGAAAGCAAAGAAACGACCTAACAAATGAAATCCATCGACAACGATGACTGCAATCGTCCCATCACGAGCAATGCATAAAGCGCAGCCACGCAAAGGGCTAGTTTTCTCTACGTCAAACTGTACAACCTTGTCGAGAGGTGTGACAAACACAGTCCATCGCGCGACGAGTTCCAATGTGCTACAAGTTGATTAGTGGAAATAATGGAAATCAGTGGCGGGGAAGCCTACGTGAGAGACCAAAATGCTATAGACCCATCGTCGGCTCCTCCAACGATGTATTTTTCCCTTGTACGGACGTTCTGGATGATGTGGAGGCCAACCAGATACCCATCCAGCGGGGAATCCGAGGTCTTCATCGCCGATGTTACGGGCAACGGTTTCTCCGACTGCGCCCACATCTGACTGAGCGAAAAACGCCGAAGATAACCATCGGCTGAAAGCGAATAATTACTTTGGTAACAAATGAAAACGATTGAAATATCGTACAATACCCTTGGATAATCATGTCGAGTTCTAGAGGCAACATAGCTGTGAGAGTGATTTTTGAGACAATTGGGCTGATGTCAACAGGCTGCCAAAGAACGTTCAATTCTTCACCAGGGCTCTGCGCGGCCGGAATGTCTGGTATATTGTACGAAACTATTTGTTGCAGTTCGTTCGAAAACTTTGCGACCAAAAGATAGTTCGGATAGACCTTCATTACATCATGAGGCCCAATAAATATTGAGTATACAAGGTCTGGCCTAGATAGATCAGATTAGGCAGGGTTTGGTTGGCCGAAGAGGTATTTATAACGCACGGGAGATGGTCGTTCCGATGGGAAACTGTGTCACTATTTTCTGGGCCAACGGCTTTTGTATGGTATACTTCCAATCGATCCTGGAAAAAAGCATTAGGTCAGGGGATTTGGAAGGTGCATAACAATACCTCAAACGAAAGTGTATAGACTCCACATTCAACCCAAGCTGCGTCCTTGATACCGCAGATCGCAGTGTGAGATACAATTTTAAGTGATCTCTGCGAATATTCGAACACCTGGCATTTACGCAATTCGGGTTAATGAAACGGTTCAGCTGTCAAAATTCAGGATCTACCGTAATTTCTCGATGAGTCCAAGCTAATCCAACGAGCTTATCCGCAGCAATGATAGTTGTCAATCCCGATAAAGCCGCACCATCGACCAAGGCCCCAACATCGATAGGCACAGATAGAAATGACCTGGATTTTTCTTGACTGGAGCTTTGGCCTTGGCTTTCAGCGAGAAGTAAGTGTTCAGAAGAATGTGACATTATGGACTTGAAAGGATTCGGGATGGGTAACGTAGACAGATGCGGGCCAAAATGACGATGATTGTCCTCGACCTCTGGATGAGAGGCGGCTGGTCTAAGTGGAACGCCTCGTAGTTTGAAGTCCCTTGTGATAAAGTGCCCGTTATGCCCAGTAGAAAAGAAGGTGAAACCACCTGTAATATAACGCTGTCAAAAAGTCAACGAATGTATTGAATCTGTTGGCCAACCATCTTGCTCTTCGTAGAACCCGTCCCCCGTGGCAGGACCCTCAAATTCCCATTGTCCCAACTTGAGGAGATTTACATCAGATACAGTCGTAACGAACTCGAGCAAGCAACAACGAGACGTCTCTGATCCTTCCTCAGTATCTGGAGTAAGAGCAGATGCGTTGTTATCATTTGCAGCAACTGCCATCAGAACTACAGACTTAGTATGAGGCATATCAGCGTAAGAGGAGAATGAAAAAAAGATGATGCATACCTCGTTGAAATGTGACACCGAAAGACTGCGCCACACCCATGTGTCGCGAGGCCTTGGACGCTCTTTTGTCCGGGTTGAAGTGTCGGTGGATACCTCTTCGTCAAGGTTCATGGCACTCAAGCAGGATCCATCATCCAAGGAAAATACGTAAAGATCTCTACAGGCATTAATTTGATTAGAACTAAAAACGAAACAAAAACTTGTGTGGAAGGCTTACCCGGTTTCATGCAGAACAGCAAAGTAACGATTATCTGATAGGAATTGGATGGCCGTTACTGCATATCCGAACCCTGAATGGGCTGGAATGACATGATACCGTATAGACCATGCACAAAGGTCTGGGGCCAAGTTGCTTTCTCGTGGAGACTCTGGCGCAGAGAAGGGTGGCGGGGTTGGCGCTCTAGAGTTTGCTGCTGATAAAAGGGAGCGTGGGACAGCGTGTTTGCGTTTGGATGCAGGAGTAGCTTCAATAATTGAGGAGGCGGAGGACTTGGGTGTTCTCTCCGAGCTTGTATCAGAAACTGAACGCCTTTCCCGAGGATTCTTGCCCTTCAGAATGTCCTTTAGTTTATCCGGCTCATCTTCGAAATCGACGTAATTCTTGGGTGCTTCAACAGGCTCTGTAGTGAGTCCAGAGACAACCCGAGGCTTCGCTGTCACAGTGAAGGTTGGAGAAAGCGCCGAAGAAATGAGTGTCGGCGATACAGCCCCGGAATTAGGATGTGAAGCCTTGGAAAATCGGGTAGGATGCTTCGGTCGCGTGGAATCGATTGGAACTTGGGGGTCAATCGTCGTGGATGTAGAGAGAGCCGAACGAATCAACACATACACCGTTCCGTCTTGACACCCAACAGCAATCCCGCTCTCTTCGTTGTCGTTCGTACGATGCAAATTAGCATCACCCCATTTTTCCAAAATTACTGGCCTTGACCTGGCTAGGCTAGCTTCCAAAATACTTCGCGTATCTTGGAACTCACTGTCGCCATTGTGCAGAACTGATACGCCCGGAAATGAAATTGGGATATTGAAGCCGCCTGGACGAGCGTTCATCCCGTGTTTATTTCAGAGAGTGCGTCTAAGCGCTGACGTTAGTCACCTTGTCGGATTCGAATGAAGCGAGGAGGCTCCTTGCAAAGAATTCGACGTACTTTGACGGTGATTTTTTTGAGTCCCCCAGGAAAACTCAAATGCTACGCATGTTGCTGGGGCAGCCTCGAATGGCAGTGATACCGATACCTCAAATGTATTGGTCGTCAACTTTGTTACACGTTAAACGTTGAACTCGATTGTGCGAGCGTGGGAATATGACGTGATTTTGGACAAGTCGTGATAGGGGTCAAACATACTTACTCAAAGCAAGCTCAAGTCACTACTTACTCTGGCCCTCATGTAAAGGGCGACGCCACAGAATAGGGGTCTGTACGTACCGACTGTGGCTTATTTTCAATTTACCTTGATCTTCATCTCTTGTGAACGTAGTGTAAGGACTTGCACTACGCGTCCAGGCGCTTATTTTCCTATGGACAGCCGACACAGCATATACAACATGGAAATGCACAGCTTGGAGGCTATGTGCGATGCTCTGCTGCTGTGCATTGGAAACTCGGACTATATATCTCGTCCCAACCCCTTTGTTTTCTCTCCTTCGCCTCGTCATGTCGTGGAAGATACCCACTATGTACCTCATAATTATCGGTATCATCGCAAGCTGTGAGTCAGGCTCTTCTATCCGATGCTTCATACTTTCTAATAGTCACTTATCGAAGCGATCGGCATCGGGCTTGCAATATGCATTATCAGATGCCTTTTGCAGAGGAAGAAAAATTTGAATGAGTCTCGAGGTCATTTGTGAGTCCGAGTCGTTCGATGAAGTTTGTTGTCTGTTCTTATTCATGTCGATATTAGCGATTCTCAGAACCAAAGCTTCTACCTGATCGCCGGGAGATATTCTGGTCCTGTAGAAGCGGCCCCGACACCTCCTGTGTCAGGACAAGGCGAGCCAGGACAAGGCAATCACCAACCATCGGCGCATGCATAGACTCGATTTGTGACGATTCAACTTGAAGAAACTTCACTGTACGTTGGTTTGGCAATCAACGACGTCAAGGAATCAGACTCAGCCCCATTGCCCAATGTCAGTCGCAACTCAGGTCGCCCAAGAACATCACAGGCATACTAGATCACCACACTCAAATCATCCGGCGCATCCATAATATCTTTTTCTTTGAAATGGGGTCGAAAAGGGCAGGCGGGGCAATGGTGCGGTCGGGCGAAGCGTCGCTGTGCGGCATCAAGACGCTTGCGACGGCGACAAGCGCAGCGGTGCATTTAACGTTGGGAACGAGCTAGTGTCAATAATTAAATTTCGATTGAAGGCAGAGACGATAGGCATCTGGTGATCACTGTTGGAGTGTTTGCGCACAGACACGGGCCCTGTAGGCACTGGCTCATGACCCGATAATTTCCAAATAACCTCCAATGGCTGTTATCAGTCTATCGCAAAAGGCGAAATGTAAAGCGCTTCTCTCACCCTCATCGCCCATTCCTCATCATGTGGCCTCAATTTCGATTTAATGATCATTAATTCCCTTAGCATCGCCTTTAATTGATCTGTTGGCAAACCAATAGGACACCGGAACTGTAAACAGCCCGCATGTGTCTCCCGCCACACAGCGTCCACGAGGGAATGGCGAACGAAAGGCCAGCGATGTGCAGGGTCACTGCAGACAGATGTAGAAGCTCGATGCTGTGAGTTTTCGATCTGAGCTGTGCTAGTCAACTAAGGTCGGACATCACAACCCCGGCGGTGGTCGACTGTCTATTTCAAATTTCAATATAACACTATGGAGCACCAGCAACAGATTTGAATTGCTTTTGGGGGCAGGCTCACCTCGGTCCATAATATTTCTCTGCCGGCGCCTATTTTCCAGAGCAAGCCCTCCCATGGATTATAACTCTGCTCCTACTGGATAGTGATAACAGTTATATATCCCGTTCAAACAGAAGCACGGAACAATTTACAGGACGGATTCAAAGTCCGGGAATGGGTTCCGGCGAGTACAGGCTTATTCGTCCATGCAACAAGCGGCAATTCCCAAATAGTCTGGGTCCAAGACTGGATGTCACCACCCGAAGGATGCCAATGGATACATTTACAATGTTTCCCTTGGAAAGTATGTTTGAACTGAAAGAACATTTGAGTCAATACTTATTGAGAGATTTGCGGTGCAAACTCACCCGTCAGTCGACCTACAGGCAAATTAGAATGAATAATTTAGGCAAAGAGAGGGGCGATATATTTTTGTTTCATCGATATTTCGGTCACGCCGTTAATGACATTCAGGGATGTGCTCCAGGTGAGAGTCTGGCAGAGTCTGGCAGCTGCAGTCCAATGGTTCCATTCCCGAACACCCACTTCCTCGGCAACAAATTGCCAGATGGAGCCTGTTGATGGGAGCCTACTCCGGCTGACCTCCACTCCTTTCTTTACTTGCCTATCAGGTTCAGATCAGCGCGCGCTTATATGAAAACTATTTCGTCCTATCTAGATACTATCAAGTGCGGGGATTGCCTTCGGCCGTTCCTGGTTAATGTGGATTCCAAGTAATTGTATTTGTGAAAACTAGCGGGGCTACCAGATGTGGGCCTGAGTCAAGAACCCCACGACGTTGTCAATTCAGTCACAATAAATTGGCAAGGTCACCAAATACGCTACCATTGGCTAGTATTGTGGGCAATGTGGGCAGATCGATGGTGTTATCTTACGTAACTAAACACCAGTGATTGCGATAATCGATGCCTTCCTTCATCTTGACCATATTGAGCCCTAATACTTACGAAGACAGTGACACTTGCCCTCTCTATATTTCTATGTCTATCCGCCTATCTTTATCGCCAAAATATTTCCGCCGTTACGAGTGTGGTAGAAAGCCATCAATATTTGCATTTAAGCGCCCATCCCTCACGACGGGCCCGGGGAGACCATGGACAATCGCAAATTTGGATGATCAAGTTACATGCACACAGCTTTTCGAATGGCTACTGTCACAATACAGTTTGGGCCCCAAATATGCCATCTCAAGGCTGTGTATCCCCTTTACACCTTACACCTATATCTGGAAACACGGAAATCGCGCGGAAGACGTAATACCACGCTATGACAGGTCAACCATGGAATGCTTTCCATTTTTGAAAAAGAAAATCCCTGACGGATCTGACTCCGAATCCTACATTATGCTCAACATATAACCAGAGGCCTGAGTTACACCTCCCCCGTCCCAAAAGATGGCCTCATACCTCTTTCGCAGAGCAAGATCCGACGATACCCAGAATACAGTACTCGACGCGTTATTTATCGGTAAGCCACGGCCTACGCATTTATTTCATCGTTGACCTTGCTTGTAGCCGCAGTATCGATACTGTTCGCCTTGCTGATCGCAGTGTCTATTTTGCACTGTATTGTGAGGCGCAGAGAACGACGGGCGGGACCACCCTGGACTTCGAGCAGAAATCTTTGTCTGATCACCCCACAGAGTAAACTGCGTCTGCAACAAGTTCTTCTTTTTAGGTTGTCTCCGGAGGCTGCCAGAGACCTTGAAAAGGCCGTCGAGAAGGCGTCTTCGGAAGTGTCGAACCCACAGCCCAGCCTATTTTCTCTCGTCGGCTCGGATAAACAACCGGTTCCCCTCGTGGCGTTGCGATCCAGCAGTCCCACAGGATTGGTGTCCGGTTCCCCCCTCAAACAATGAGATCGATCTGGACGCGGAGAACCATGGTATAATTACTTCGGATTCGACCATATTTTTTGACCGTGCTAATGTTCAAACCAGTAGGCATCGTCGCCTTGCATGCCGACTCCGAATCGCAGCCAGTGGCCACCGGTCGAAACGAGGTCCATATTGGAAAAGTTGGGTCTTATTTGAAAGTGCTATTTGGCGAGATGCTCTCCTGGATACTTAGAAGGCTTCGTGTGTTTGCGCTCGGACTCGGACATAACCCCCCATGCTCCTCCCCCGAATCTAAATCCCAACCTACGATATCTAAGTCTCTATGACACGGCAAACAGTTAGTCGCTGAAAGCATGGCCGGGCCAAGGTTCATTATCTATACCTAATTGCTGTGTACCTACCGTAGTAGTTCTCTGCGTACAATTGAAGATCCTTCTTTCGAACCTGTGCCTTCCGAAGTTTTGTGTACCGCTGAGGGACCAAGGTTATGTCTTCTATTGTATATTGCAGCTCTTCATGGCCAATTGTGTCTCGTAACAGACTATTATAATGTAGAATGATGATAAAACAATACCGTTCCTCAGACAAGGGACAAGGGAAGAATGATGTCGTGAAATTACAATTATAACCGGGCGCCGATAATGGCCATCTCTCGTAACCACATACGCAGACTGACGCTCAGGACTTCTCGTGGATGACCCCACTCCCTTCAGATCCAGGTTCTACGCCATTCCTAATCAGAATCCTCTCGGCATCTGTTTTGACATCCTTCGGAGTGAGACGATACTGCATCGGCATTATCCCCTTGCCAAAAGTCTTCGTGATATGGTTGGAACAAAGAAGGGCGACGACCATGTTAACGAGATGAAGGGGTGCCAAAGAAAACGCCGCCTTCCAGACTGCTCGGAGGTTATCCCGTTCAAAGCTGAAGAGCTTCGCCCTGCATCCTGGTAGTGGGGTACGAAGGTAGCACTGTTTACTCGGAGATATTTCGTGCATCGAGCTGAAGAAACCGCAGCACTGAAGTGAATCCTGGATAACGCGCCGTCCGAAAGGTGTGTAAAACCGGCTCCAGGAGAGACTGAGCTTTTGCTCCAAGGATAAAGTGGCGCGTCGGTAACTGGAATATCCCACAGCCAGGACCGAGAGCATCGACGGCCAGAGAAGGATGGCATACACAGCGAGCAAAGGGCGAGAATTCAACAAGGTGCCCGCAATCCCAAACATGGCCGTGATCAAGAGACTGGCGCCGCACAAGGTGATGAGGACGAGAATGTCATAATCGGCCACAGCCATCACCTGAGAGTTTTGCCAGGCTGTAAACGCAGCGATATGAAAATGAGTTGGTGATTGACGTGAAATCGACAAGAGCTGGCTTACTATTGAACCAAGTCATACTGGCAGTTAACAAGCCTGCGCAGCCCGCGGCGAACACGGTCATGACGGAGAGGAGGAGGCACCATTTGAAGATAGTCCATTTGGCGATAATTAAACCCAGTCCTTGACCTTCCTCGAGCGCAGGTGCAGCCGCGGTTCCAGGCTTGCCTTCCTTGTACTGGAGCTCAGGATCCTTGAAGTTCTTAGGCGCAGGCCACTTCCTCGTGAACTTCTCGTTGATTCGGGGTACCTGAACAGGACGCCCATGACTCAACTCCATAGAAATGCCCGCATAGGTGCCTGAGGACTGGAATTCACCACCAGAATCCGGCTCAACCTTCGGGAAACTGATCACAAGAGGTGGCTGGCCGTATAAAGATGATGGAGGGGAATCGACAGAATTGTCCAGCTTGGCAAGCAGGTCGCTGTTCCCAGATGGAGCGCGAGAAGGACCAAGCGATAGATTTTGAAGAATTTGCGAGCGAGTCGAGTCGTCTTGAGAAATCGTCGGCTGTGAGTACGAACTCGGGAAAGGGTCGTCATTGGTGCGACGCTTGAAGGCCAAAGCACCGCCAGAGCGGCGTCGCACATTCGAACTCATGCCCGCCGCCGTGATCCCAGAAGAGGGTGCCCGAGGGTCCATAGCAAAAATGTAAGATGAAGATGAGGTGGGACAAAGAAGGACGAAGCGTGGTTTGGTTCTGACCTACCTTGGGCATTGTGATCGAAACTGTGGCGGTTGACCAATCCCAAAAGGTGGCTCCTTTAAAGCTTTTCAGTACAATTCTACGCGAGAGAAAGCAAATACAGCGTGCGGGTGTATGATTTTGCAAAAAAGAAAGACGACTAGGTCCTTTGATAAGATCAAAGTAATTATGGAAGAACGGAGAGCGTATAGATAACGTGGGAATAGGATTAAAGAACGGCGTGGATGAGCAAGAGTCCAGGATATGCATAGTAAAGGATTCCAGATAATTTGTCCATGTGATGAGTCGTAAATATTCAGGCTGCGTTCAGGGGGAGTTCGACTGGACAATTCGCGTCCGTGACCTGCGTTGATGCCGCGTGGGATGACGGTAGTCCTTGGATCTCCATCTCGATGACGAGACGAAATTTCACAGCTAAGAACGGAATAAATGAATTGTTAATTGATCTTTTGGGTCGAAGCACTCACAGGGCCGTATGCCATCAGAGAATAGACCTTTATTCTTGCAGCCATTGTACCAGTTTTGGTCTAAATGAACGGGGTGAGCGGATTGGACAGAAGGGATAGAAGGTAAACTGACAGGTTTGATCGCTGGAGTTGGTGGCAATATATGTATAGTTCAAGGGCAACAGGATATCTGGGAACGACTTTGCTGGAAGGGAAATTTTTGCGTAGTTTCCAGTGCCTATCAGCCGGTTCGTATCGAGATCGTAGACACTCGCGTGCAAGCTATTGAACTTCAAGGGCAGGAAGTTGCTGCTGGTATCGACCTGCAGGGATGCGAAAGCAGGAAATGAAAAATTAGTGTACGCAGGTGCAAAAATGGTCGGAACCGCCGTCGCCCATGATCCTGTTGCGTTAACCAGTGGGGTATCTCCGTTGAATGCGAATCCTGGAACGCGTGGAATCGTGAAGGCCAGGATCAACGCAATCCTGAAGATTGTAAGATCAGCTCCGAGGTATTTTGAGAACATGGGAGGTGACCTACACGCAGATGAGACCAAACAAAAACCACACGAGGACTTTGCGAGTGAAGTAATGTCCACAGAGCCCTCGGTGCCCGCGATTCCACTCCTTCCAAAATTGTTTCCGTGATTCCACCTTCCTCTCACGCTTCCCAGCCTTGGTTGCCTGATGCATTTCATCTTTCCCCCACTCGGCACCCAGAGCAGGAACGGTGACCATTTCGACTTTCGAAGGATCGAAAGGTTCGTCCTTGACTGAGGAGGATGGCGGGAGTTGGGTATACCTTCAACGCAATTAGAGCAATTAATAATCATTGGAAAAAGATCCACATACGCAGGTTGTGTCTGACCCATTCCAAAAGCAGTGCTATATCGAGGACCAGCGTTGTTGAAGTCAGCGTAAACATCCCATGCGTCTGGCTTATTTCCTAGGTCGGTTTCCTCGTCCCTGCCTCCTTTTAGAGGCTCCTCCCTCCCAGCATGGAAAAACGACCCTCTATTGTACCCTGCAGACGACCGAGTTCCGTTGAGGTGATCCATCGAGGTTCTCTCGGGCTGAAAGAAAGACGAGGCGTCATCACGACCTCTCCCACTGGTTGGCTGAGGTGGGTAGTCCTGGTTTAAAGCATCGATTGAGGTTTTCCGAGCACCATAGAATGAGGACACCGTGGATTTTCGGTCGGAATCCATAGCAGGAAGCCAAATGTAAGACTCTGCACGTTGGACTGACAACGGCCTTGGGAATCCGCTCAGAGGAGTCGGTGGCAATTGGTGTAAGCCGCAATTTCCCACGCGGCACTCGAAGGACGCCGCCGAACATCTTCGTTTTGTCTTCGTTCACAATGCAGCCAAAATGCAACACAGTCCAAGACGCGCGGAATTTGCGGGGAGTAGCGAAGGCAGCATTAACATATCCCGCCGCGATTTGGACTTCTTTAGCAACACGTTTCCCAAGTTGTCTATTAAATAATAGTTTGCCATGCTTCCAGGGCAATTATTCTGGCTCCATCGATGCCGTCGGGGCTTTTGGGAATGTAAGCGCCTCTGCACACCTGGTCTTGACCTAGATATTAGCCGTTGGTATTGGGATTTTTTATTCGCTGGTTTTTCGCCAGGAGCACGTCGATGGGGGTGTTCTTCGTCGACTCGCAAGCAACACCTCTTGAATGCGGACTCGTGTTTATAAATGAGTTACATGACAGCAACAGGATAATTAACTACCCTTTCTCTACCATATGGTTCGCCACAGAGGAGAATACACAATGGACTTTTTTTTAAAAAAAACCAGTGCCCCGCAATCTGCCTGTCCGTGTAAATAGAATTCATTGTCATTGGCACGCAGATAACCACAGCATTCCACGGTTGAAAGCGTTGTCCTACTGGAGCTCAATCAGTTTTTTTACAAGGTAGAGCACTCAGGTATGCTTCGCTTCTGAGGTAAACCACCGCGAGAATCAAACTCTTGCGGACACCCCGACCCAAACCAACGGCGGGTGCTTTGTGACCATCGGAAACGAGGCCATAATTAACAGGCTTTGACGTCGATCCAAGCCCTCCATCGAGGCCTCGAGGATCAAGTCAATAAACGCATATTCCAAAACATAATCACTGATAGAAAATCCTCCAGTCCAGCATCGAAAATTAATAATAGTGCTTCCAGAAACAGGATCTGCCGCGGGTAGGATACACGTCAAGGGTAACAACCATCGTACAAACGTCAAATCCGTGCCGCAGGAATGTGCTGCCGGATCCATAAGGCAGTCTCCTCTTTCGCGTTAAGCAGAGGATCCAGCGGTGCGAAATTCCAGGACGCCGAGTACGTTCCAGTGGCGCTCGCCTCGGGTGGGTACATTGATAATGCAGCCAAAGAGAGATACGTATGATATGGATCTGCAAAATTTGTTCAGCATATATCCTAGATGACGGAGAAAGTACTTGAATACCAGGATTCTCGCCGGGGGACTTTGCTATTCCGCCATATTTAAATTGACAGCGCGACAAAAACATTGCTAATGCTGCTGAGTTGACCAGGTGGCCAGCACCCAGTATCTACCAAGATGGCGAGCGTCAGCGCGAATGTAAGGTCCACAAACCTATACACCTCACCTTGAGCGCCGCACCGCACCAGAAACAGTAGCATGCATCGGCATCCTTTCCCGTGCGTCCGCTGAAGCCACCAGATTTATCCTGGTTGTCGAGCAACCACCGGATTGTAGCTTGACGCTCCAAGGGCGTGAGGGTCTCTGATTCGGCGCCAGTGGCCGGCGCCAGTTGAAGCGAAGCAATTGCGATGTATGTCGTTCCCCCTGGGCGCAAAGTATAGCATAGGCGTCCAACAGAGTATGTTAGCACTCACCCTGGGCTTCGCAGAAAGGAGACTGTCCGTATCCACCTTCGTAAGTCTATAAGACCGGACGTCAGTGAATATTTCACCATTGCTAGAGACACAACTTACTCGACAAGTTGCGACGAACGCAAGCGCTCGGGGTACATCCACGCCGGACCAATCATTGAGCATGCTGCTGATTGCGAAGGCGCAATACAAGGTTCGCAAATCAGACTCATTACTTCCCGGAACGGTCGAAAAACTTGCAGAAATATTTAGTAGGGTGCGCAGCATGGAGCTCTTGTAAATGTTCTTTACCTTCCGTCCTCTCTCTGGCAAGCGGATATAAATTGCAGAAGCCCTTCTCGATCTAACCTCGAGAAATCGTCCCGGAGAATGGCAAGGGAGATCAGAGCAGTATAAGTCATGATGATGTGAGGAGTGTCATAATCCGTGTACTCTAGCTCCTGTACGGGTTGTGGATATCGTGAGCTGACAACTCCATCGACAGATAAAAAAGTCTAGATACCTTTTGTGACTCGGAGAGGTGTTTCGCAGTCATAAATGGACTTGGTCTAAAGCCAGATCCATATTTTCCTCCTACAAGTTTGGGAATCTTGAGCTGAGATCGGATGCATGGGCTAAGCAGACATACGAGCATGTTGCTCCCATAACCATTGTGCCCATGACTTGCGATCCTTTACGGAAACTTGTTCTTCGAGGACCCCTAGGAGATCCAAAGACCCTATGCAGTAAAAAGAGAGCGCTAATCTATGAACTTTTGTCAGAACGTCTAAAAGTATGACGGAAAATGCTAATCACCTAGAAGCGTCTACATCAGTCTGTGATGCCGGAAGCCCTGACGATTGCATAGAGTGTAGTACGTCAGAAAGCTAAAAGATGAAATCTGCAGAACAAAAGAGCAGACCATTGAGGCATCGTCGACAATGTGCCACATGCCCGGCGCGAAGGAGAGGAGAAAGCTGCGATGATGGATCGGACATGGTTGCAGTGAACGGCACGATTTCGGAATCCGGACTCGGATTTGCCCTGGAATGAGGGTCAAACGCCAATTACAAGGACGATAGTTGGATAGCTTTTATACGAGGAGAGCGATCATTATTCTTATTAAAGGTTGAAATAGTACGAGGCTGCTGGTGCTGTCGAGGCATTCGATCATCAGCGAGAGAACCAGCCTTGTCCGGGGATGGTCATTTTTTTATCGCACCTCAGCAGACCTCGGAACGTTCATGTCGCACTTGTCGGATAATTCCATGGGAAATGAAAGAAAGACTTACCACACCAACCCGGCGGTCGTTCCATACAATGTGGGGCTTGAGAGAAAAGACTCAGAAGCCAGATAATCAACACCAAAAAGTGCTTAATGAACGCCAGGCAAACTGGGTCAAGTACAATAGTACAGAGAGTTCGCAAAGAAATCTGCTAATCAATAGGGGATACGAATAACAGCGTGGATGAAGGGCGAATTAAAGAAAAGAGGATAATAGGGCACCGCTTCACAAACCTGCCATACCCATCTGGAAGGTCCCTCTTGTCGGTAATTGAGATTGAGCTGCCATTTGACCCCCCTGCTGAGAGGCACCTTGTGGCTGAGGCGGTTGTAGCACAAGCCCGGGGCCTGGCGCGAAAGCTGGGGGTGTTTTCTCCTCCAAATCACTATATAGCACCGTCATCTCTTTGCGTTCTTTGCACCAGTTGTCAGAATCCCAGAAAGTGTATTGGCCCTGCTCGCCTCCACCCCCTTGTACCTTCTGAGAAGGTGAAGTACCGCTCTCTTTCGTAATCCATAACCGGAGGTCTTTGTGGTACCGCCAGTTACGATTCCACCTGTCAACAAACGCGCGTCATTGATAAATGAACCAGTTCGAAAAGATATTTGAGCCAGAGGAAGATCGATGGATACATCCCTTCAATGACGGGGGATCATGAATCGGGAAACTTACAGCTCTTGTGCAGCTACTTCCTGCAGTGCATCCCTCGGACTTGCGTAGAACATGAAAAATAGGGTCTCATCGCTAAACATTGAGGCCTTGGCTGGTCCAGGTGGTGGTGCTTGCACGCTGAGGTAGCATGCTGGAAGATGAAAGTCCGGCTCCACCGTTCGTGCTGCCGATTGATCAGCCCAAGGCGTAATGAAGGTCGAATAAAGATTCCTTGCGCGACAAATTAGGAATACACAGGAAAAGAAGAAGACAAACTCACCCTGCAAACGACATGTCCAACCCCATGGTACCTAGATCTGTGCCTATTGATGTCAAGCCGTGGTCCGCTTCTGAACTCGCATTCCTCATCATCGCAATTAATGCTAATAGTCCCCAGCGATCTGCGGCACTGATCAACACCTGTTCTGCAGGGGTTTGGGGGTGTTGATTTGACGTTGAAGGTGCTGTTGGGTTCGTTGGATTACTCGGAGTAGGTATCGGATTCGAGCTTCCATTTGGGTTCGGTATGCTTTGGTTGGCATGCGAATCACCAGGATTTAGACTGTTTGAAGGGTAAGGCGTGGAACCACTTGGTGGAGGAGCCGTTGGGTTTGCGATGGCACCAGGGGCATGCGTCGATGGGTTTTGCGAAAATGCGCCTAAAAAAGAAAGGATATCATCAATAATGTGCATTAGCTACCGTGGAAGCGAGGTAGGGGCAGCGAATTACCGTTTGGCTATCAGATGAATTGGTGGTCAACGTGTGCGCAACTTTGGAACATTAAAGGAGACGCTTACACCATTGACACCTCCGGGCTGCTGTGATTGAGAAATTGGGTTCACATTCGGAGAACTCCATGCCGCGTGCGAGGCTTGGTTTAGCTTCAAAGAATAGTTACTCTATGAATAAATGGATATTAAGCTTCGTGTTTGACAGAAAATCAGGATATTGCGAGGCCACAGAAAAGGAAAAAATGATGTATCCGACGCGAAGGTTCGATCTTTTGTGAAAGAGAGAACACACCCTTTGTTGCTGTTTCTCCAGGTCCGTCTGCCCTTGTTGAAATCCTGGATGTATGTTCCGTGATTGCGAAGGTCCTAGGTTCAGCATTCCAGGCGTACCCTGTAAGCCAACGGCGTGACCACCCAAGATATTTTGTCGCATTGTTTGCTGTTCTGAAGGCTGAAAACCATTCAAACCTGGTGGGTGAGGCAAGCTATCTGCCGCCGATAATTGGTTTTGGAGAGCGTCGCGGGACTGCTGGTTCGCTTGGGCTTGTCCTCCAAGCGCCGGGAAATCGTCCGGGGTAAAGTCTCGTGTTTGACTTCCTGTCGTCGTACCACCGATAGCGTTTGCCGCACCGCCCGTGCCTCCTAATAGTACTCCGGTGCCTGCCTGAGTTGCATAACTCGCCGTCGTCCCTGCCCCCGAACCGTTATTACTGCTACTGGGATTTTGATTCGCAGGTGATGAACCGAGCGCTGGAAAGTCGTTAAGGTCCAAGCCCACTTCACTGGCTGATGATACCGTCGGCGTTGCGCCCAGTCCAGGAGTTTGCGCGAGCAATGATGACATCGTATTTTGTGCTCCGTTAGACTGTGCTTGTTGCTGCTGCTGTTGCTGGGATGGAAGCGACTGTTGTTGTTGCAGAACACTCGATGGCTGATGTTGGCCCAATGCTCCACCAAACGAAAAGCTGCTTTGTCCCCTCGGTTGATTAAATCCCAAAGTTGGTTGCGGTGTCAGACCGGGCACTTGGGACTGCTGTGTTGCTGTTCGATGACTCGGTTGAAGGTTAGGCACGTATCCCGCAGCCGCTGGAAGAACACTACGCGGTGGCAGGCCATAAGTCGGATATGAGGTTCGGAACTGGTTGGCAAGAGCAGGGTTCGCAGTGAGGTTTGGCGGCCTCTGCTGTGGTTGGCCTGCAGAAATTCAGCTCGAAAAATGGAGGTGAAAAAGCTTCATAGGTCTTGCCTGAATGAAGCATTCTACTCACCTGGTCGATTCATTTGTTTTTGGGGCAGCAAAAAGGGAAGAAAAGATCTGGGATATTTCCTGATAAATTGACGGGCGCTAATTGACCCGCTGAGCTAGCCCACCTTGAGTGTAGATGGCAAGTAATACTGTGGATATTCACAGTAAATTGGTATGGGATCGCGAGCATGCCATTGTTTGACCCTCTTTGGTGGTGATTATGTAACCGTTGTCCCTCCACGACAAAAAAAGAAATAAGAATTTAGCTCGTTCCAATATTGATCCAGCTGATTCCAACCGCGAATACTGGATGGAAAAAAGCATTGACAAAAAGATATTGTAGGTACGAAAATATGTAAAGTTAACGAGAATGCAAACGAGAATGCCATCCGCTCAATCCATAAGTACAGAGATTGAACTTGCGGCCGCCGCTACGCGCAAGGTTATAAATAAAACTTCCTTTCTTTTCGGACAAACTGCAAACATACCTGCCGCTTTAACAATAATGATAGACAAAGGAGCCCACATCGTATAAATAAAGATCTTTGTGTATATATTAGTAAGTTCCAAGGATCTACTGGTACTTAAACCGGAGGCTTCGACGTCAGACTTGAAAGAGACGGCAGGCATACATAACGCGTGCGTAGAACGTTGATATACCATGTCGAATAACTTCGGGTAAGGGTGCTGAGATAAAGGACAAAGAGAACTACTTTTGTTATCGCGGAGCGCAGGCAGACAGTAGTGAGGGTATGGATGAAGCTCTCCTGGCTAACCTTATTCCGGTGAAAAGCAACTCGAAAGGCATACACGGAGAAGGGGTAGAATGGATAGAGAAAGGTAAAAAAGCTGGAAGGGGTAGTCGGATACCAGGTGTGGCGCCAAAACATTAATATTGGTTTTCAAAACGCTGCATAAAGATAATTGTTGTCGGTATCCAAATGCAAGTTCCAAATGAGCAAGTTTTCCTCTGGATCACGTAAAGTGAGGATGCTTCCAGAAGAATGTTGCCTCTCCTGACGAACATAAATGTATGTAAGTGAGATGGAAGATATTTGTTGAATCGTTGGAACTCCGGGGGCTGAGGGCAACTGCCAACGACCAGCAGATCGGCAGATCCTGACGTTGTCGAAACTTGCGAATAGCTGCTCAGGAAGACATGGTCGGTGGAAACTCCTCGACAAGTTGGAACAGTGAAGCGAGGTACATAATTTAAACCAAGGAGTGAGAGCTTCAAAGGCAAACAATGACAACGCCAAAGTTGCTCTCAAACTGAAATTGAATTTCAGTCAATGCGAGCGTTCGCCGCGCGAGTCGAATCTCGTTCATGGAGGTTCGTCCAATCCTCCGTTTGCCAGCCCATAATTTCATTCAGCCACCTTCGTACAGGTTATCAATCCGCGCGCAGCTCTTCTATCAAACTATGAAGTCCTAAGCCTACTCCAAGAGCTTGAGTCGGACCACCTTCTCAGGACAAAAACCGCCCTCCGAGTCAAGAAGGAGGAAGAGGCGTCCGCGACGGCCGTCGCATCAAACCCAACGGTTAATACCCATTTAGAGGCCAGTGAAAATCTCAGAACCATTGAGGTCGAGGTACGAGTGCTTCCAACTTTTCCGCATTGATTTCGGTTGTTTATTTCATTTTAGGCCATCAGCTATCTCACAGCTGATTATCTCCCTACGAGATCTCAGACAGAGGAAGGAATAGCGGGGCTGGTAAAAAATCTTGCGCCTTTCAGCCTGACCAAGGCAGAAAAATTGCAGGTCGTCAATTTGTCGCCCACTCTACCAGTCGAACTGTATGTTGTGAGTCGGAATTGCTAAATATTTTTTATTTGTTGCTCTACTTAACCTTATTTCGACGATAGATCGTAGAGGAGCTGGAAGACAGGCTTGGAGAACAAATTGATGAGATCCTGGAACATGTCCAGACGTCACTCGTCGCACCCGCCACACTGACTGCGAAGGAGGCCAAGCCAAACGGCATAACCGCACAAGCGTCAACCGACGTATCTACAGCAATTGTCGAAGAAGGGCAATGGGACGAAGATGCCGATGCAATATACGACGAGGAAATTTACGACGATACGGGTGCAGGCATTGGGGTCGAAGGAGATTTGGAAATGGAAGATGACTAACCAACGAGCAATTGACGAGTTAAATCAAGCCACTGAGAAGTGCCGACCTGCCGATCAAATATCTATCGTCTACTCGAGCGCCTCAGGTCGTCGAAAATCGCAGGCCAGCCTGGACCTTTGGCCTATGTCCAAGGAGCATGAGCAGAATGCTTTCTGCCTGCCCGGTTATGGCACAGTAATCCGGAAGAGCCATCCAGGGCTTTCCTCTACACCGCTCCAGTTCATTTGGTACTTGTCGCTTATTATTTCATCCCTATCATAGCGACATGCATACTTAGTTTAAGCGTTCTCCAGAGCTACACGGCCAACACCTATCCGAACATGTATTACTTTGACAAAACCTCTACCAACTTTGTCAAAACTTTGTCTATCCATTACCACTGCGCGTGATACACTCGCGTTAACCACATGAGGTTCACTTTCGCTGTCTTTCGACCCAGGTTCCACTACAGTTAAACGCGCCATCTCATATGATCAGCATGGTGACCGGTACCCAAGACGCAGACTTTGCATTCAAGAAGGCCGCTGATACTGATCTTATCTCCTAAGGATCTGGTGAGCCCAGGAGTCGTCTATGACCGAACTCTAGATTTAAACATCATTCACACATCCAGCTTGGGCGACCAGGAATAGTCGCGTCGCTGCCAATCCTGAGAGGGCCTTGCGTTCGTACCATACAGCAAGTACTCACTCGAAGCCAAGAAGTGAGATTCCAATAACTGAGATCAACCCTGACCCGAACGCATTATCTTTCAGGAACCAGGAACTGGTATTCTTTGTTTCTCTCCTGGAGATGGTAAGGCTGCCCGTATCCGAGTGAGAACTTTTGCCCTATATGCATCTTTGTTCTCATTCAAAACCTCACCTTGTCTTTTTTCCAGAATTTACCGATGAGGAGGATTGAGGATTACTAGACAAACCTTTCGTCGACCCCGTTTGCATAGATCGACGCTGACTATGCTGTGGCTGCTGGCGGCAGTCGGAGTGGTTATGCCATCAAGACAGTCGTCTCTTTATGCTCAGTTCGGGGTTGAGGAGAGCAAAGCGTGGAGACAAGGCTGAGTATTCCAGGTCCAGGTATAATGTAGTTCACGACACGAACAGAGGGGCAGGAACTAGGTGACCTTCGGCGGCGTGGGATGGCAGCCGGTTTGGCAAAGCGGAAGTCCAGAGAGTCAGAAGACCAGGGCAGTGTGGACGGAAAATATACATTCCAAGGAGTGAAACGACAACATTGAAGCTTGACAAAGCAGAGAGCTGCGGGGCACAGGTAGCCAAGGTGTTGTTCAAGTCGAGTCACAGGTAGTATTGGGTTATAGACGGAGAAAGTTGTGTTGGTTCTCGGAGCCCGTCGATCTTGCTCATCCGAAAACTCTTTCGATGGAAGCAACTGGCCTATATGTTTTCATTTTCGCGGATGGGTCGTCCTACTATGAAGATCCGAATTCATGTAACATGTCCTCATAGACTCTGATGAGAAATTGAACCACTGGATACGTGCACGGAAACAGGTTTGTTTGCCTTCTCCTTCAATTCAAGGCCATTCAACTCATTGGTACAATACTCGAAAGAGCCTGAACCTTCGTGTAGAGCTCCGCACACGAAAACCACGCAGGCTCCGAGTCCCATGGCGCAGATCCATACATCCTGTAACGGACCAACTTCCCCCTGTGCGAGGGGCGATGAATGTCTTCTTTTTCTCGCTCTATGAGCTTGCTAGAAGGCGATGGCATGATGGTTGATAAACTTCCTCTTCAATAAGGTCTTCATCAATGTCATCGTTTCTGAGCTCGCTTACACCATTCCTAGTTTTCATTTTTGAAGGTAAGTGAGACTTAAAGCTTTAAAGCTTAAGGCCTAAGGGCTTAAGCTCAAAATGTGGAACAGCAGCTCATCTCCATAAGGCAACTGAATTTCTTTTCCGATCGATTCCTGATCAACCGGGCCGATTGGCACAACTTCATCACTTGAGGGAGATATGACCGACATGGTGAAGGATTCCGGCATAAGCGATTTGATATAACGTGTACTGCCAGCCTATATAGTACGGGTCAAACTGGGATAATTTACAGGGTTCAAACCCAGATTTTGTGAAAGAGAAAAAGACACTGGTTACCGGCACCTTCAACGCGCCGCCGCTCATATCAATGCTTAAGCAGGCCCAGGAACCCATACATATATAGCTCCAAGGATTGCCAACTTACTTTAGGCAAATTTAACTTAAGCGCCATACCTGCTAGATTCGCGTCCGGAGTCGCTACATAATTAAAGTGATCCAGAATGGCTGCGGTACTTACCAGGTCTATTAACTTCTCGTTGAGTGTTGAAAATTTGAATGCCTTACCATAGCTTTCCGCGCGATTTTTCACTGGCCATCGAATGGCTACTGGGCTGGATTTTCCTCAGGCAACTCGGACTGGAAATAGATTAGGTCTATCTACCGATTTCATGAAGGAGGGATTCCATCGGGAGCAGTGAAATCATTTTCAACAACTATGAAAAAAGTATTTGTAACAATTTGATAACGAGTGACTGGTGGGTAGGTGGGGTTGGGGGGGGGGGGGGGCGACGACGGCGGCGAAGACTTTGATATGTAATGACAGGCTAGTCCATTATTGATGAATGGCTATTGTTTGTGTGGTGGTTTGGAAGATGATACGAATGAAAAAAAAAAAAAAATTGCGGGTGCGGTGCGGTGCGGTGCGGGTATTTGCAAAGTGATGACGATGGTTACGAGCAGGATAATTGCAAAGTCAGGAAAGGAGGATGCAAAGTCAGGAAAGGAGGAAAGCGGTGCGTGCGAGATTTGAAATTGTTGAACGAAAAGGCAGGAGGAGTGTGGGATGTAGGTGCAGGGAGGCGGTTGGGTGATGACGATGTTTGGGCGGTGTCGGACATTATATAGGGAAAGCGGCCGTCCTCTAGCCAGAACATTATACAAGGATGGAAAGCGGAGGGCGGAGATTCATCATGCGTAAACGGCGACCAGAACAATAAATGGAATATAAGTAACCAGAGACACGACAGCCATGAAACGACATCGTATTCGCCACGATTTCGCATCTGGAACCAAAAAAAATAAAGAGATCAACCAATGGCTCAGAGGGAAGTTGACCCTGCTTACCATGCTCAACTTGAGGATCATCTAACATTACAGCCTTCTCTGCGTCGGTGCCACCTAGGCGTCGAGTCCTCGGGATAGGGAGGAAAGCGGCGATCCACCATAGGGGGAAGAGTATGAACCCAATGAAAAAGAGCCAAGAGTGCAGCGGACTGCCCCCTCTTTCCACCCAGCCTCTCCAAGTCCACCGTGCTTCGCCTGTCTGCACCTGCGAAGGAAGCGCCAGCGACCACGGCGTGCTTTGAATCGGAGATGGTTTTCGTGGATCGCGCATATGAATTGTACCTGTGCGTCCAATGGATGGAGCGTGCGGTGAAATAAGGGCAGATATCGGTATGGACGCCTGCGAGAGACTCCGTCTTGACGGAGCTAGTTGCTGCTGCACATTGTAGTGTGACGCCTGGCTAGCGGAGAGTGCAGAAGGGGGTCCATAGCCATAGGTATGGGATGACCCGGATACTGGACCGTGGCTGCCCCTGCTTGACCACGATCCCGTATTTTTGGCGTTAGGTGGGCTTTCATTGGGTGTGGGAAGACTGCCAGCATGCGAGGCTGACCGCGAGCTTGACCGTCCTTCAGATGCCTCGCTTAACCGCACTCTTTTGCTCCGGTTGAAGGATGAGGGCGCATGCGCCGATGAGCCAGAAGTAGCCGATGCTCGATGGGCTGTGGCACATGAATGAAAAAAAGTAATCAATCAATCAATACATTACGCGCCGTTCATGAAAGGAAAAGGAAAAACGCGTACTTCGCGGGTCTGGAGCGAAGGTCGCTCGAGGCTCCTTAAGTTCCTTTGGAGGGGTTTTATCACCGCTGACACCAGCTTCTTCTGCTTTCCTCTTCCCAGAGCCACTTGAATACGACTTCTCAATGACGGGGGGCGCATTTGAAGTCCGCAGAACGGATGCTGTAGGCATCGTAGGGGTCGATTTATGATGCGTACGGCGCGTTGGGGAGACGGGGGAAGCCTCCGGGGTAGGTGCGATCACAGAGAGTGTCGGAGGCTGCAGTAACGATGAAGACCCTTGCATGTTGCCAAGAATATTCGAAGTGTTGAGCTTTGAAGGCGGAGGGGAAGGGGTCTGCGTTCGAGAAGGGGAACTGAGGCTCCTACCTCCTTTTCGAGAGTAGGAGCCTGTCGGTGAAGGGCTTCCTCCAGCTGAATTTTCCTTTCCTTTCCGCATGGGTTTTGCTGATGAGCTCGCCGGTGGTATCATGGAACCTCCATGGGACATGTCGTTATTTCGTACGGAAATCCCTGAAACTCTTTCGGACGATTCGCGCTTGAAGTCGCGACTGTTGATCTTCGTGGGATGTTCAAATAAGTGCTCGTCGGTTAATTTATGGGTATATGAATCTGTATTTATTCCATGACTCATGAGTTCAGAGCCAGAAAAAAAAGATATAAAAGATTGACCTTGCAAAAGAAATGGAGAGCCTAACCGCGATACACTTCCAGACAACCGCTGAAAAAAAAAAGAAGAACAAAGAAGATGAAGGGAAGATGGCGGAGGTGAGGGGGCGATATGTGACGAGAATTGTGCAAGGAAACCCACGTTTTTGCCGCGTGCCTTTCCAAAAGAGGAAGGCGGAGTGCTATGATGTGCACGTCGCGACTTTGTTTCGACGCCTTGTCCTCCTTCGCCCAACGCAAGACTAATCATCGCCTTGGAAACCTGGATTTCCCAACCTCCGTCTCCCGCGCTTTCATGTCCTATTGAAGACGCTTGTTTTGCGCTGTACTCCGCACTCGATCGCCGGCTGCTCGCGATGCTGCTCTTGCTTTGTGACCTTGAGTGTAGAACCTTTCCTGACGGCGTCCCGAGCGAAACATCGACATTTCCAACGGTAGACTTCGATCTAGGCCTCTGGTTCTTTGGCTGGGTCGCCCTCGAACCTCTCAGAGATGGGAGAGAGTGAGTGGCATGTCGCATAAATTGGCCGATTCCTAGCTCTGGTTCAAATTCTGGACCAACAGGTAATGTCGCAAGGACTTGAGTTTTCGGTGGTATAGTGGATTCCCTCTGCTCCCTAAACGCGGGATGGTCGAGCGGAGGTAAGGGTGGAGGGATTCCCTTGAAATCGAAATAGGATCCTCCGTGTTTCGGTTCCGATGTCGACTGCATTGGTGTTCGTATCCCGAAAGTATTTGGAGACGGTAGAACTGTATCGCTGGCCAGGCTCCTGGACGAATCACCTCGTAAATGAGGAGTGGAAGTATGAAAAGATTGCGTCGATGATGATCCTGGGGTGTGAGGTTGGGTGTCTGACGAAGTCAAGCGAGACGGTGAATTCGTGTGGCTTTGAGGCTGGCTCAGGCTGGACTGGCTTGCTGATTTTGACGTGCTACGTGTTTCGGCACTTGGATCAGAGGGAGGGGTGGGGACTTTCTTTCTTTCGGAGCGCCTGCCAAAAGTTGACCACCGAGTAATTGAAGTCGACATGGAATGACCGATGAGTTGGGCTCTGTCCGCGACGTTTGAGGGATTATGCGCAGGTGTCTCTGTTGGGCGCTCTTCTTGAATTTCCTGTACGTTGTTATACGATAAGCTCTGGGAAAGATTTGGGTCCTTGATTTGATTCTGGTATGCAATGAGGCTGCTATGGTCCTGTTTTTGCGCTTCCTTTTGTGTAGGCTGCCTTCTTGTGCTGGGCTGTAGCCCCACAAAGTCCACCATTTCGGCTTCCAATGATTCCGTATGGTCCTGATCGTCCCGCCTATTTTCTGATATGTATTCGTGGCCTTGAGATGAAATCTCCTCGGCGAGAGCATTAAGATTTGGGTGTATCTTTTGTTCGACAAACGACAAGTTGATAGGCTCTCTGTGGTTGGCTACCTGCGCGACGGGAGGGATCAAGCCCTCTGGACGACTGTTCCAACGGTGCCAAATTGAATGGAGCATATGGGCGGTTTGAAGGGAGTCAATCCCCTCCAACGTAGCCCGAACGTCAGGCAAATAGTCCGATTCAGGACTTGTACGCCATCGTAGGGAATCGCCTCGGATGTGATGGTCACGGCGAAGCTGTAACACGTGGATCCTGTCGAGAAAGAGGAAGGCTTATCTGACCTTTTGTTGTACTACTCATAGACACTACTGGTTTCGTCTTGAAATTACTATTAGCATTACATTCTTTCAGAATCGATAGGAATTGTAAATACCCCTGTCCCGACCCCGTCTGCAGCCGATCGTAATCGTCACATCACATGACAGAGTCAAAGCTGTGACTACGCTACTCACTGTCAGCTCCCTTGCTTGAACCTTCTCCCAGAATTCGTGTTTTCCTCAAGGCCCCGGTCATGGACAAGCTAGAATCCCTCTCATCGACACTGCAGAATATCACCCTCTATGACATCAAAAGCATGTACAATCAGGTCAGTGAACAATGTCCGTATCCTACTATAATTCTGCTGACGATATGGTTGCCAGGCGAAGAATGTCGTCCTGAACGTTAGTGAGATGGAGGCCAAAGTTAGGGAAGCAACCAACGATGATCCATGGTGCGACCCTTTACCTCGCATTTGGCTGTTACTTATTCATGATTGTAGGGGGGCAAGCTCAACCTTGATGCAGGAAATCGCGCAAGGGTTCGTGATTCCCAAAGCAAAGTCTCCTTGAAATTTAACCCTACTCACCAGCCTTTCTCTATAGAACATTCCACTTGTGCGTCCTTGTCAGCCAAGATATCCAACGATCTATTTCCTGATCCCTTAATCGCAGTCAATACTTCAACGAAATCATGCCCAGCATCTATTCACGGTTCATGGAAAAAGAAGCAAGGCAGTGGCGGCAAATTTACAAGGTATATAACATGTCATACATCCCGCTTTATCATTCCTCACCGCGCCCTTTCAGGCCCTTCAACTTCTGGAATACCTCATTAAACATGGGTCAGAGCGCGTGGTCGACGATGCCCGTTCACATATCTCAACACTCAAAATGCTGAGAAACTTCCATTACATCGATGACAAAGGAAAAGACGAAGGTGTTAATGGTATGTGCCTGTACAAGATATCCATTGGTAGAATTCTAAATTCTGGTTCAATAGTTCGCAATCGATCTCGCGAACTGGTAGAGCTCTTGTCCGATGTCGAAAAAATTCGTGCAGAACGGCGGAAGGCGAAAGCCAACAAGAGTAAATATATTGGAGTCGGTAATGATGGATTCTCTGGTGGCATGAGCTTTGAATCGGGCGGTGGAGGTCGATACGGTGGCTTTGGGGGGGACAGTCTAGGTGGGGGCGGTGGAAGCTCAACCTATGGAAGCTATGGCAATGGTGAGTTCTTGTTCTCCTGGAATTTGTGAATATTTATTAATCGGAATAGAATACTCAGGTAGCAGCAACGGCCGCGGAGGCGGCGGCAGCTCCTCGTTCAGCGACAATCGCCGTCAATACGAAGAATACAACGCGGCGATGATGAAGTTTCCCATACATCGACACCAGTTAGATCAAACTCAACACGTAGTACCCCCGCGAGGAAGGCAACTGCCCCTCCTCCTGCGCCGGCACCGGAACCTGTCGTCGACCTCCTTGGCGGTTTCGACGACGACGCTTTCGGCGCCCCTGCTCCTGCCCCAGCTGCATTTAACAAAGCACTTCCAGCTGTGTCTAACACAAGCGTTGGCATCGATGGTGCGTTTTCAGATGTCCTTCCGTCGCACAAAATGCTGATGCTGATTCAACTCTTTCAGATGAGGACTTCACGGACTTCCAGGCTGCACCTGTGCAGGCAGCTGTCGCTCCTGCAACGAAGAAAGCAAATCTAATGGAGATGCTCAACGCTGCCCCCACCCCAACTGTCAGCACTACCGCCAACACTGGGTTTTACCAACCTCAACAACAGCAAGGAACAGGCTACGGCATGGGCATGAGCATGGGGCATCGCCCAACTCATTCTCTCTCCGCCCAATCCACCCAATTCTCCTCTCCTATAACTCCACAAAGGACACAACAACCCCAACAAAATCTTTTTGGAGGCGTCGCACCAATGCAACCAACATCCTCATTCTCACAACAGCCTGCCGCCTCCGCCAAACCTCCCGCTGTGGCTGCGCCCGCGAAAACTGCCAACTTCGACGACCTGTGGTCCTTGTCCCTTGGTGGCCCAACCGCAGCCAAACCATCGGTTGCTGCTGGTGCTGGGAAGTCGATAAAGGACCTCGAGAAGGAGAAGGCAATGGCTGGGCTCTGGGGTGGTCAGCAGAGGCCAGCTGGTGGTATCCCTCCTCAAGCTGCTGCCTTTGGGGTATTTGGGAATGGTGCACCTGCGTCATCATCTGCTGCAGGTGGCGCCGATGATCTCCTCCTGTAGATGATGAAGTAGAGGGTGGCTATCAAGGGCTTCTAGGGATCGGGGTTTGGTATGTGGAAGATGGAGAGCTAGATTCTTTTTTTTTCTTTTTTTAAGTTATCTTCGTTTTTCTGGTTTCGGCCGTCGGCCCTCTGGATTTTTCGAGGACTACCGCCTGTTGCACAGGCCGAGGAAATATGAAATTTTATCAAAATATTCTAAACGGTCTTTTCCTGGAAAGCTCGGTGGCGCTTTTCAAGATTTGACTTTGATTTCTCATCATCCTGGGCAGCTCGCTTTGTTAACATTGTTGTCAAGTGGGCAACTTTGGTGTGTATGTCCCGTGTTACTCGCGGGTGTATGCAGCCTTCGCCCAAACTCCGCGGATCGCATCCGGCCAATCCTCCCAACTTCGACGACGACCGACCACTGTTTCTGGGTTTGGATCCGTTATCACGAAGGCAATCCGTAACTCCACGTGAATTGAAGGAACGGAAATAAGTAGACCCTTCGCGATATCTATACCTACATCGAGGGAATGCAGACCACTTTAGAGGTTTGGTGAATCAAGGAAGTTTCAATACAAGAGAGAGCGACAGTTTCCCGACAAGGAGGAGGGTATATAAATATGAGAAAAAAATATCAATACAAAGAACGTGATTTTTTGAAAGGCAGGGACGTCCTGAGGTCCTCGTCCTGCAAATTTCAAGCGTTCAAATCGCATTTTCCAGGTCGCAGCGCACACCATTCGGGCTGGAGGGCAATGGCTTTGACGCCACGCTGTTTGTAGCGATAAGCAACATCATGCAGGCGTTGCAGTGCTGTGCCAACGTTTCCGCCAGGGGCTGACCAGAAAACCTATGGAGACCCCATATCGTCAGTGAGATGATCATGAATGATGTGGACGAGGGAAAAAGAAGAACCTCAGCGGAGGCAGCTGCTCGTGGCCAGATAACGCTATCAAGGTTGGAGGGGTTTGTTTGCTCGGTCCATAGTAAGTGCTGGCCTGAATTTATGTTCAGAAGGGTGGCATCGAAGAGGGGGCGATTCCGAACTTACCACCCATGACGAGGTGGTACTGATCCTCAGTTAGGCCAGCGACTGGGTTGAAGGAATAAGCCTAGGAATGCAAAGCGTTCAAGTTTCAAATTGAGTTTTCCAAGGACTCGGGAGGTCACAGAAAAAAACCATACCTTCTGCCAGGTCTTGAATGGATCACACCAGCTGTTACCGAGAACATTCTGGCCAACCCAGCCTCCTCCTCCACAATCCAGATAGAAATATTCATTAGCGGCATGCAGAATTTTGTATCCTTTTTGGGCAACTGCAGCTACGTTGTCCGCTGAAATCCAGACCCTTTGGGTGGAGTGAGTTAGATTATTCACCAGTCTTCTCGCTTATAACCTCGGCTTACATGACCAGAGTATCCTTGTCGAGCGTAACTGGATGAACGAGGAGCATCTCTGGTGGAGGTCTTATCAGCTACACAGACCAGAAAAGGAGATACTGAAGGCTTGCCTTCCCAAACCACAGGGGTCTTTCCTACTGCCTTCAGAGCTTTATGGCATGCTTGGGTAAAGGTGTCAAGAGCCTGATTGACAGTTTTTCCTTGGGCCTCTACATGGAAAATTGTAAATCGCTTTCAAATCACACGAGAGAAAAGGACGGTCACTCACGGAGGTCAGCCTGGGTTTGCGGGTCCTTATCGTAGCAATTCGCATTAATTTCGTCACCACCTGTTCCAAAGTAGCTCGAACGGAAGAGGCCAGCCGCCGACGTCAGCAACGAGCTAGTGAAGTTGGTAGTTGCAGCGTTTGCAAGACGAAGTTGGCCAGCAGGAGGTTCTGCGATGGTTAGGTAGAATTATGTTGAGAGGAGGTTTTTACTATTTATCGGGCAAGCCATACCGTTAGCAAACTGTGTCCAAGGTGCAGCCTCGGGACAAGCGATGTGTTCGGGGAAGGATTTCGCAATAGCCGACGTATGTCCAGGGGTATCAATTTCAGCAATGACGTCGATGCCGCGCTATGATGCAGTTTAGTAAGAAACACACATTTCTGATGAATTTTCAACACTTACAGCAGCAGCGTAAGCAACGATTTCTTTGACATCTGCAGTAGTGTAGACGGAACGAGCGTTATAGGCGCCCTTTTCCGACAACACAGTAAACCCTGGAACCACCAAAGGGAACGACTGGGAGTCGACAACGTGCCAATGAAGAGTGTTGATCTAGACGAAACATTCGTGAATGCTGCAAGGTGGATTTAAATCAAGTCGATCTACCTTGACCCAGCTCATCGCATCCAAGGTGCGCTTAATATCAGCAACAGGAAAACTAGTGACGGTTTAAGTCGTGGCAAACGATACCCTAAGTGCCGCTTACTAGTTCCTTGCAGTGTCCAACATAAGGCCGCGGTAAGGCTACAACGGCTGATGAAAATGGGCACCAAAAATGGAATTGAAGGGACGTACATAGGCAGGAGAATCGACAATGTTGAAAGGAGCCTCGAGGGTATAGGTGCTTCCATTGAGGTCATACCATATTTGTCCAAAGGTTGTGAGGCCCCGTAATAGGCCCAGCGTAGAGTTGGCTTGCAACACTGCATCCGAACCATCTGCGGGAACAGTGAGCGTGTAGCCCTCAACCCTCGATTCGAGCGGTGCGACAGCTTCATCGGAGATACTCTTGACTGGACTTGAGGGTACGAGAGACACTTTGAGTGACTTGAGCGATTTAGCAGCCCTCACAGCTCCTGCAGAGGAGGCGCCACGATCAACTACAAGCGCCTGGAGCTTGTCGTGCTTAATAGAGTTGCTGGTACGCTCGATAGCATCCATGAGGTCCTTGGGCGCATGTTTGACGCCAGAAAGGTTGATATTGAAGCCAGGGGCGAGCTTTAGGGCGGTGTTACCCGTTGAGATTTGTCGAGGAAGAGGCCAGAGTGCAAAGGCAGGAGAAACGGTTAAGAAAAACGAAAAAGCAAGAATGGGAAGCATCTTGGATGCCGCAACCTAGGCAGTGTCGGTCAACTTGCACAATATATATATACGTAAAACGCGAACCAGACATCATGCAAGCCAACTCTTGTTTGGATGCGAACAAGCGCTAGAGACTGCCTGAGCATTTGCTGAGCATCAAATTGATTCATCATAAGAAGCACTTTCCATATGCTTACCTCCATGGCCAATGTGATCCTCAACTCCTTCACCGACGTTCCACCGAAGGTGAAGCTTATATTTCGATGCAATTCGATCACAAGGTTTCTTTGTGGCGTCCATGAATCACGTATTTGGAAGGTACCTCAAGTATCGTAATGAAATCCTCTCTAAAGCATATGGAATCCCGCCGGGGTCTCCTTGGTCATTATAAGGAGTCTCGCAGCTATGCACCCCGGTGATTGGTGGTGACAAAATTGAAGATTCATTGTGATAATTGCTAAATGCAAAACTACGACAGCAACTACGATAACCTCATTATCACAAGTCTTGGCTTTGAAATTGGGCAAGGGCCGCCAGATACGTCTCTCAACCAGTTATGTTTCTTTCGCAATCCTCAAACATTGCGAGATACAAGATGAGCGCCCGAGTTACTTGAGCATTGAGCAAAGTCTGCCTGCAGCAGAATCAGAGCGGAACCAAAACGACCGATGACCATCTAGCAAAAATGAAGATTTCATTGCAATTTGCGATGACTGTCAATGCCTGAATAAATGTAGTTTGATGTGTTAGATACCAAATGCAGAGGGATATGAAATGAATGATTGAAATGGCTCCAGAATCTATGACGGTAGCGATGCTGAAATTTGATCAAGGGCTGCCAGGTCTATCTCTGACCCGTCAACGCTATCGGTGTCGACCCAGGGGTCGCCGTCATCCATAATGACCTCCGGTTTCAAAAGTAAACTTCGTTCTATCGTGGGCGAGCGACCAGCTCCCACATTCATATCCATAGGCAACGAATTTGTTGACAATTTCGCAATGGACGAAGAGAACACATCCTCGCGCTCTCTTTCAAAATCGAACTCTTTGGGAGTCCGATCGTTTTCCCGGTCGTGCCTTGTGTTTTCTCCGAGCTTGTGTTGACGCCCTTCCGCGGACGGGGTTGGCACTGGGGTCTTCACCTCATGCAGATGGGCGGTCCTTGCCCACTTCTTGGCACTCTTGGGCATGCTCATTGAACCCCAAGAGCCACTCGCTGGAACGGGACCTCCTTGAGAGCTCCAGCGCTGCATCAGATGCGGACGAAAAGTCGTTGTATGGGGTGTAATTGGTTTCTGATGTGCGATATGTTGAATGCGCCGCGTGGCAGGTGTTGACCTTAATGATGGGGCGCGAGAGCGAGGGTTGGACATTGTCCGAGTACGTGGCCGTGTATACAACTCGCTTCCAGGTGGAGCGCTGTTCAACTGGATTGTTTCGAGAGGCATTTTCCCCCGAGACGAAGTCGAAGGGAATGTAAATTTGGTATCATCTTCTAAATAGGGGAAATTGGTGTAAGTCCGATTTAACGGGTGTTAAGGAACGACAACACACCATGGATATTCAATGGCAAATGAGGTGGATAAGACTTGGCAGTCTGAGGTCGCGGTCGAGGTATTGGTAGAGGTGTTCTTGTGCGACTTACACTGCGGCTGCTACTACGACTATGCCTCCTACTAGTTTCAAGGTTCTTGCCTTTGAAACGACCTGCCCAGTCACCACTGAGTTTGAAGTGGCGCTTCCCCCATTCTCTGACGGATCTGTTGATCTGAGTCGAGCTATGGTCAATTAGCGCCTCCGCCCTTGATCCTCGGGTGAGTCCCATGAATATGAGAACGGCCAGGAGAAGGCAAAGCTGGGCGACTCCTAGGCGCTTTTCTAGAACGATCTGTGACGTTGAGCCGTAGCTATCTCAAAATTTGATCCGAAAGAGTCAAAAAAATTAATTACCTCTTCGGAGAGGGACTCTATCCGCGAGAGTAAGTCTCCATATTCCATGTCAAGTTGGTATCGCTGTCTCTCCCATCTATCGAGCATCCTCTGGTATGTCAACGATTGCGCCCGGCTCTGCAAAGGCAGAATAATTGACGAGTTCATCATGATCAACCAACAACACTCACGATGCCATCGAACCGACCGACGTCCTCGCCCAGCTTTTTGATGACGTCCCTTACAGCAAGATTTTGCTGCTCGATATAAAGCATATAGAGGGTATGGTTGGTCTCCACCTCTGCCAGTCGATTGAGTATGGTCCGGTAGATGGACTCGCCGCCTTTTACCGCTGGAGGCAGCGAAGTGGTAACTATTGGAATAACCGAGATCGAAGGCAAACTTGGAGAAACGATTGTTGATGGAGAGTCGGACGCTGGCTGGCTCTGGTTTGGTGCTGAAGGAGAATGGGATCCATTGAGAATTATGACTGGGGAATTTGTTGGGGTGGCTATAAGGGATTCAGAAAGTGATATAGTTGATCCTTGGTCTTCGGAATGCGCCTGCGCCTGCGAAGCCGAATTAGTTGTGTGTGGTGGTACATATGCATGCGTGGAATGGATATCTGGGTCGTCGTCGTCATGGGTGGGCTTTGGATTTTGGCCAAGAGTAATATTGCTTGATGGCTTTGGGTCGTTCGTAGGGGTGGGATGCCCAGAAGTCGTCGCCGCTTTCTTTACATTCGATGTAGAAAGATCCGGCGGTTGTGATGGGCTTGGAGAGGGAACATTGCTTTCCGAATGGTAAACTGCAGTGTCAGCGGTCATTATCGTAGTTTGCGCAACCGAATCGTTCAGCTCTTTGGGCTCCGTGCTGAGTTGTGTGGTTGGATCAACCGCCGTCCCAGAGGGTTCTGCAGTCGCGGTTGCGGCCAAAGAAGACAATCTTTTCTTTTGCAAGTCGGCTTGTTTCTGCCTGCTTTCCGATTCCCATATATCCCATTTCCACTCTTCAAGATGCGTTAGACCATAAACCCGGAGAAGGGAAACTGGGCAATAGTACTCGTTACCATAATGGGAAAGAAAATCGATGCGAATGAAGCGATAAAAATCGCGCAGAGATTTTGGAGGCCGAAAGGTCTGTACTCCACGAATATTCTTCGCCTGGTAACCTTTTACCAATGTCCACCCGTCAGGTTCGGTCGTATAAGTTTTGGCGACACTGACGGTGAAATCTTTGAACACTCCACTGAAGAATTCGAAGTTGGCTAGTTGGACCGTATCGATGCGTATGTCGTCGCAAAGTTCGACGACTACGAAATGCTTCTCCTTCGATGTATCGCAAGGACTGAGCATATATCGATCGCGCTTTGAGGACAAAATGGAAGAGGGGGATTTGGCTGAACGATGAGCGGTATGTACTCGGGCTGAGCAGTCCAAGCTGGCATAATTGAATCTGTCCGTTGTTGGTACTTGTAGGAACGAAAAGTCTGCCCACTCTCCTTCTGAGGCAACCTCCGGGCTAGAAGACCCTGGTGGAGGAGAACTTTCGACAGGAGTTGCAGTTATTTCACTACTATTCCCTGCCTCACTCCCCAAACCGCCATCTCCAGGCCCTTGCGTGGGGCCACGATTCGCTACCTCTTTTTCGTTCGGTTTCAGCGGTGAGCCTTGCATAGCCTGTTGTTTCATCTTCCACTCTTCAAATGAAAGCAGAACACCATCATCAACAGGCTCTGACGGCGTCGGCTTGAGACAGCATATTGGATTTTGCGGCGGCTTTGGAACCCGAAGTGCTACAGCTCTGAATAGATCGTTCGGTGAGGTCGAGATCGTAGCCGTTGCCGTTGTTGTCGTAAACACGGGTGATGCGAAGAGGAGAGTCAGCAACGCCCATGGAAGCGCAGAGAGCATGACTGGCTACCAGTGCAGCTAGTTTGCTCGCACCAGGAGTAAACAGGCAATTAATCGAACACGTCTAGACACGTTCAGGGTGGGCGGGTGGACGGGCCGGGAACTTAATCACGTGGGAGGAGCGGCTCATCGAATTTCCTGAATTTCATGGACAGGGAGGGTTAGTTGGCCCTCCTCAGTCCTGGTCGCTTGTTTTTCCTTCACCGCCAGGATGCTACGATGCAAGCCGCCGAGGTCTGTTTCTAGCCTTAGGGCAACGCAGCTGTCCACGCGCAGGTCGTTCAGAACATCTACAACGAGCGCGAATGAGGCCTTCAATCCAGCTACTGTGGAGAGGGCAGAGGATGAAGTGGATGTTTGCATCGTCGGAGGAGGCCCGGCGGGTTTGAGCGCAGCGATTCGACTTAAGCAGCTCGAAAAGGAGAAAGGAAACGAAATTCGCGTCGTTGTATTAGAAAAAGGATCGGACATGGGTTTGTATCTGAGCCTTGAAAACTTTGGAGTCATACTGACGTTCTCATAGGGGCACATATCCTATCCGGTGCAGTCATTGAACCCAGAGCTCTCGATGAGCTGCTTCCCAGCTGGAAATCTATGTCGGACCACCCACTCACGCAGCCCGCGACATCCTCGCGCATGCGTTTCCTCACACCCAACATGTCCTTCCCTATCCCCCACCCCCCACAAATGTCAAACAAGGGAAATTATGTTGTTTCTCTCTCCCAATTCACGCGCTGGCTAGCTGGGGTTGCGGAGAACGACTACGGCGTCGAAATATATCCCGGTTTCGCGGGCTCCCAGCTCCTCCTCAGCGAAGAAGCTAACTCTCTCGATCCGTGGGGAAACAAAGTTCACAGTGTGCAGGGAGTTGTGACCAACGAAGTGGGTCTAACCAAAGATTTCCACATGAAGTCGTCTTTCGAGCCTGGCATGGCGTTTCGCGCCAAAGTAACACTCTTGGCAGAAGGCGCACATGGGTCTTTGTCGAAGCAAGCCATTTCGTTGTACAAACTCAGGAAGGAATCCGAACCGCAGACATATGGCATTGGCTTGAAGGAGGTCTGGCGGGTTGAGCCCGAGAAACACAATCCCGGAGAAGTCGTGCACACGATGGGTTGGCCTTTGGGCTCGCAAACTTACGGTGGCGGCTGGATATATCACATGGACGGTGGTCTTGTCAGTTTGGGACTAGTCATTGGGCTGGATTACAAAAATCCCTATCTCTCTCCGTACCGGGAGTTACAGGTTCGTTTACTAGTTTTTGTCCTGGAAAGCAACATGACTTTGACATGTGTCTCATTAGCGCTTCAAACACCATCCTTACTTCCGTGCTCTTCTTTCCAATGGCGAAAGGCTATCATACGGTGCTCGCGTGCTGAATGAAGGAGGTCTGCAATCTGTGCCGAAATTGAACTTCCCAGGTGGGGCCTTGATAGGTTGCTCAGCTGGCTTCGTAAACGTTGCCAAGATCAAGGGCACTCACAACGCCATGAAGAGCGGTATGTTAGCCGCTGAAGCAGCTTGGGTTGCAGTTCATCCCGCGGCTGAGTCCGAGTTCGAGACTGCAGCCAATCTCGAATCATACGACACGGCTCTGCATAACTCATGGGTACACTCCGACCTGCACGAAGTGCGCAACCTTCGACCCTCGTTCAACACAGGTCTGGGAATTTGGGGCGGGATTGCATACTCTGGAATCGATTCACTGTTCCTGAAAGGCCGGGTTCCGTGGACCTTTAAGCATGGCGAGGTCGAGGTACGTTTCCTTTTCCTTCCAACGCGATTTTTGTTTTCCAATGTTCCATTTTCCGCTGGACCATCATTTGCGACATCTTGGCTAATGACATGCTGTTAATAGAACCCTTCATCGACGCACGCTTCCCTCGATGCTTCACACACTGAGCGCGCAGCTGCACATCAGCCAATTGATTACCCACCTTTCGAAGCTCCATTGTCGACCGACTTGATGACCAGTGTCGCGTTGACTGGAACAAATCATGCCGAAAACCAGCCTATCCATCTTCGTGTTGTGAAGACCACCAAATTCATTGAGGAGGTCGTCCAGAAGAGGCAAGAAGGCAACTTGGCAGTGGGTGCTGGGTTGGATGCGGTAAAAACAGAGGCGGAGGCTTCGTCCGACAAGGAGCTAGTGGAAGAGGAATTGGAGGCAAGGCGGAAGCATGTTCAAGTTAATGTTGGCGAATATGCGGGTTTGTTAGGCCGGGCGTGCCCCGCAGGTGTATATGAATACGTGGCCGATGAAGAAAAGGGGGCAGTCAGCGGTGGTTGGAATGGACATAAGTTGGTCATCAACTCGCAAGTGCGTATCTGTCGTTGTCAAATTTTTGGTTGGATTGCTGTGCTGACGGGGTGTATCATAGAATTGTATCCATTGCAAGCTATGCGACGTCAAGGTACCAACCCAAGACATTACTTGGACTGTTCCAGAGGGTGGAGGTGGCCCCAAGTACAGTGCGTCTTCGATTTTTTTCCCTGACACTGTTACTGACAGGAAATGTACAGGCATTACTTAGCGTCCTATAGCTTTCCAAAGTCGTAAATCTCAAAATCATAAAAACGAGATAACAGTACTACTGTACACATATAACTGTAGTACCAATGAGGGACTTCTGAAAAATCTTGATGCCCAAAGTCAAGCTCATTTTACTTGCCACGAGCTCACGGACCGTCGATTACTTATGTACCAAAGAAAAACACTGGACATCAGCGGAGATCAGCGGGGTGTAATTACAACCCTCGATGCGATTCCTTGCTCCTCATTTTACCGCTGCTGGCGTGATGCTCGTCCTGTTTTCGTCCACTGCCGCCGGAAACGATCGACGGAATCCTGTGAAACAATTGTCCCCAACAAAAAGGGGATGCTTCGTTGTGCACCATCCGTACACAGATAGTTAAAAGACACAACACATCCTTCCATACGAATCTTCGGGACGGTAGGTGAGAAGTGAAAGCGAGCGCTTTCGTGTTGCCGGCGCCTCTGTACCAGAAACTTGGTATCTTACTCTTCTCTTCTGCCGCCATGGCTGAGGCTTCCCCAGAGCTTTATCTCTCTCTACTTTCGGGTCGGGATAGGTCAGATGAGTATCGCGACAACCACATCGGAACTCATCTCTCTTCCCTGAAGTTTCCCAAGGATCCCCACCGTCTATTCGATATTTTGGATGCTCTTGCTGCCATTTGCGTCTCCCAGGACAAGGGAGACGTCTTTTTTGTCGCCTTGTCCATGAAGACTTCTGCGACCCTATATGTTGCCACCAATGGGACGGTACAAACGAGAGTAGTCGACTATCTCCACCGGGTACATGGTCAACTCAACGAGCTCAAATTGGTTTTGGAACACGGCTCCCCTCCCCCTAACATCGAGTATCCTGACTCCAACAATACCGATTTACGGAACGAAGGCGAACGTAAGATACAAAAGACGATATACGAACATACGTACCTGAAATTTCGGAAACGCTTTAACAAAAGGGGACCTGAGATATTATTCCACTACGACCGCATCACGAAAGACCTGGAAGCTAAAAACGATCCCGAGGATATCGAAATTCTCCACCTTACGCATGAGGCTCTATCAAATATTGGGAATTGCCTGTTGGATGAAACACCGCATGAAGCCACAGTCACTGACCTGATTCAGGAGCTTGATGCGTTGAGTGCAGCTTGGCGGCCAGCTTTGGACGCGGGAAGAGACGAGGGGGGCAAAAAAGATGAGGTCAAAGAGGTCAAAAAATTCGAGGATCTGTTGACACGATGGGATGATTTGACTGGTAAGTCTGGCCTCGCATGTCGCGTTTATGTTACCTGCTCATCTCTTGTATTCAGTTGTCAAAGAAGACAGAAGACTGTCATTGCGAAGATTTCTCCAGAAGATGCTCACCCTTCATCAGCACATACGAAGGATTTTACGCATCGCACGGTCCAAAAGACTCTCGCCTTTCCTCGCGGAAGGCTTTGCTGTAGTTCCTGTGCCGGCAACTCCTGGCAAGCTCTCCGTTCAATTCTCTCAGCAAAAAGTCCTCTCCATCGCGTTTCCTCATGCACGCGAGACCATGGATGATGCTAAGAAAGCAATCTACGACGAGCTGATGCATCGCCTGATGTCGAAAGCGGACTCCGAGACGATAAAAATCGAATCGAAGAAGGCGAAAGGTCCTCTGGAACTGTTGGTGCCGAAAACCGACGTTCATGCGGAATGTCGCCTCCTCTCATATAATGTGCAGAATCCCGACATTGATTCATACCCTTATTTTGGTGGTTCAAAGCTTTCCTGTCATGGCTGTGCCACCTTTTTCAAGGCCTACAACGCTGTTTCAGGATCTTTCAACCAATATTTCACCAAAGGCTCTCACGATAAGATCTACCTCCGGTGGCTTTACCCTTCCTTACTATCACCAGAAGAACCAATACGTGGAGCGACTTCCCTGGATGTCAAGGTCCAAGAAGAAATGAAGAAAATCTTGGGTGGTGAATTGGCGGTGTATGCCAGCGAGTTGCAGCAACGTGCAGGAGAGGCATCCTCTGCCGAGTTGGACAGCACTGACGGCTCTGGTGACTCGCGTGAGGCCGAAGTGGCAGACTTGACACTTCTCAGAGCAATGCACGGGCTGCGGCAGGCGTCAATATAAATCGATGCAAGGATCGCGTCGCGTCAAGCCAACTCTCTTCTCGTCCGCGCGTGGAAACCAGCATGTGTACCATAACCCCTTTTTTTGCACAAAAAATCAAACGCGTATTCAGTGTACGTACTTTTAGTGCCCATCGTACCTGTGTACCCTTCTCTTTTTTCCGAGTCGACCTGAGATGAAACATTTTCGCGACGGTCCGAGGCATTATAAGGCTCGAAGTCGCATCCAACATCTCGAATTTTGTGAAAGTTCATTGTTCCGAGTGCTGGGTCCATTTCCCACATTTCTTTCCCTGTTATGAGCAACTCCAAGTACCTAGCACCTCAATGGCGTGCCCTTCGTGGGTTTCAGGCCTGTGCCGGCTTGTGTCAGAGAATATCACTCGAAGTTGCACAGCCCGTATTTAGCATGTCTCTGCATCTCACCCCAACCACGACTCTTCTTCACGAATCATAAAGGTCCCGGACCGACTTGTAAAGTTGACCAGGTGGACCGATCACCTGCCCGCGACGATTCTCATGACATTCGCATTGGCGGATTTCCGGGAAATGACAGCCCGAGCGAAGCCCCTTCTTGGTTAAATATCATTCCCAGTTCCCTTCGGCGTTACCTCCCCCTTCAGTTTCTTGACGTTGTAAAGCCTTGTCAGAGCGCATACTTTGCAGCGATATGGCCAACCCAACACCTGGAGGAAATCCATGGAGCTCCTATATGTTGGATCTGTATCGAAGTCGCCAGGCTCCTCAACCTCTAGGTACGGTGGTTTTCGAAGAGATAGAAGCGAAAGCCAAAGAGAAACTTAAGGAATACGGAGGTGCGTCTTCGTCATGGCGGTTGGTTGGTAGCATCATCTCAGAGTGATTAACATGATTCAGGGGCATTCATGTACGCTGGTGGAAGCGCTGGTACAAACTCAACGTATCGGGCCAATCGCCAGGCATTTGAGAAGTATGGAATCATCCCTCGGATGCTTGTGAACGCAACGACAAGGAGCTTGGAAGTGTGTAGGAAAGCAGCTTGTGTATTGGTTATCCCGTTATTGACATGCATCTGATCACCTTCAGACCAAAATCTTCGGTGTCACTCATTCTTCACCCGTGTTCATCGCCCCAATAGGCGTACAGGCTATCTTTCATCCGGAAGCTGAAATCAATCCTGCGAAGGCTGCAAAGGCTCTCGGAATTCCATTCATTCTGAGCACGGCCGCGAGTAGAACCATAGAGGAGGTCGCAGAAGCCAACGGCGATGGATATCGGTGGTTCCAGCTTTATTGGTGCGATCTCCTTTTTAATGAAATTATCTGCGCGCGCTGATCGATCTTTTTCTCCCAAAGGCCTCGTACGAACGATGTTACCCTGTCGCTTCTCAAACGGGCCAAAGACAACAACTACAAGGCTCTTGTCGTAACCCTGGACACGATGTCACTCGGCTGGCGTCCTCACGATTTGGAGACTGCGTATATACCATTCGCTCACGGATGGGGAGTCCAGGTTGGTAAATCCGATCCTGTCTTCATGGCGAGATATGGAAAACAGCCTGTAACGGACGAACACCCTGATTTCCCATATAATCCAACCGGAATTGACAAGGGAATCATGGACGGGGACCTGAAATGTCGGGAAGATACCTTTTTTGGGATGGAATGGCTGAAAGAAGCAAACTCGGGGTTGTACCGAGACTGGAATGACTTGAAATTCCTGCGAGAGAATTGGGAGGGGCCTCTGGTACTGAAAGGGATTCAGAGTGTTCACGTACGTTGAACTTTTTTCTGAGAGAGCGATGTCATTAGCTAAAAATTCGTGACTAGGATGCCGAAAAGGCATTAGAATATGGCGTCGATGGTATCATCGTTTCCAACCATGGTACGCGTCGACCATTATTCTTCTTCCCGTTCCTTCGACAATTTTAATTTTTAAATTCAGGTGGGCGCCAAGTGGATGGTGCTATCCCTTCATTGCTTGCGTTGGAAATGATAATGAAGTCACCCAAGATCAAAGCGGCCCAACAATCCGAGAAACTCACTATCTTATTCGACTCTGGCATTCGAACAGGAAGTGACATTATCAAGGCGTTGGCTCTAGGAGCTCAGGCAGTTCTTTGTATGTTTTCATAATATTCGACTTATATCTCGCATTTCTAACATTGCATTCAGTGGGTCGTCCTTGGTTGTATGGTTCGATCGTTGGAGGCCAAGCTGGCGTCGAACAAGTTTTACGGCACACCTTGGCCGACTTGGACAACACGTTGGGATTGGCTGGGTTTACGAATCTCAGTGAGATCCAAGGGAAGGGTGAAGACGTTATCGTAAAGCTGACCTAACCCTGTTGCGAACAACAAGAAACTTTTTGAATCGCTTGTGAACCTTCGTGAACCAGCTCATGTATAGCATGACACAGAACAGCGTTGCAGAACAAGGTACGTACGTAAATTTGGTTAACAGGGTGCCACAAGGGTCAAAGTGCCACAGGGTACCACCTATCCGATACTCGCGAAGTTTTTTAAGGGTACATACCCTGGGCGCGGACACCTGTTCTTTGACGTTGACCCACAATCCATTTTGGGTTGGCCAAATGGCTGTTCAAGGCGATACGCAGGCTGGCTCTTAATTTCACCTGGTTGGCTCTGGATGTGCGTTGGCTATCTATTGATTTCCCTTCCGCTGCCATCTACATAAAAGTGCATCCTTAAAGAAAGTTTTCCTTTCGAATCAGGATGGTTCGGCACCGCCCGGAAATCTAGAGCTATATTATTGCAACCCATGACACGAGCATGTGTCAACTGATACTTGCCTTTTGCGTTAAATTAAAAGGTGGTCGACATACCCAAAAAAAAGGGTCTGGGTAAAAAATTTTGTGCCGAAGAGACACGCAACTGTGTGTGCATTGGCGCTCGTGACCCCCTGTTGTGCCAAGACACAACAATTCACTGTGATCACAAATAGCCGCCAATCACCGACCTTCAACGTCCAACCTTGGTTCAGCTCCCCCGTTATGGTTTCATGAAGCAGGGAAATGCCAAGGTTCCATTTTTGCTGTGCTTGCCTGGAATCGAGTGGTTACACTGCATCCAATTGCTTGACGGCATTTTGAATGGTGCCCCGTTGGATCATGAATAAAAGTATACTCGAACATTCCCTCTGGCGCTTGATTGATGTAATTATACGGTCCTACTGTGATTGACGATTGTAAGTATGTAAGCTCGATGAATTCAATCACGCGTGGCACAACCAGCGGATGGCTGTGAAAGGATCAACACACGGGTCGCCTTTTAGTTGTCAAAAAGTGTCAAAAGGCTGATCGGACACGTTTGTACAGATTCTATTGATGATCGATGGATACGAATGGAAGCCAGCGACATTGCTACGATAGGCAAACCTGGATGGTCTGTAGTAGTGGCAAGACCAGATCGGAGGAATCTCAATTATAAGCCTCAGATGCAGGGTTGGCGACTTACGAAGACGCGGGTGGATCGCGGGACAACGGTTTTGTGGAAATGAAGTGTTATCACTGGTGGGAGCGATAACTTCATCGGACTGGTAAATCTGCTTGTACAAACCTCCTCCACCCACTCTGGTTCCAGCCTCTCTCGAACTCCTCCTCCGAAAACCGCTGGACAGCCCATGCACGTGCGCGCCAGCGTATTGCGAGTTCGTCTTCGGGAGATAGCGTGAGGGCTGCGTGCATCGCCTCCGCGAACTCTGCTGAAGTCCGGGCATGGAATCCTATTCAAGGCACGGATATGATAAATAGTAATCGAAAAGAACAGTGGGTGATATGAAAAACAAACCAGTGTTTTCGCCATTGAACGGGACAATTATGTCTTTAAGCGGTCCACCTGACGCATGAGCGACAGGGATGACACCTGCCGCCTGGGATAAAAAGGGAATGAGAACTGGTGCCAAGATGGAGAGTAAAGAAAGAGGGCACTAACCATGAACTCCACGATGTTGATTCCGAAATGTTCATCGACCATTGTACTGAGGCCGACGCTGGCTTTAGAGAGCCAATCCAGTACATGAGGGTAGGATGCATTCACGATAAAATCCACATGAGACTGGTCCTTCAGTCAGGGCCGCGAAATGCCGGTAAATGAAAAGTATACCTCGATTTTAAGTTGCTTTGCGAGACCACGGAGCTCTTCGACACGCCGTGCGTCTCCGTCATTACGACTTCCACCGATAAGAACTAGCTTTACGTTTCGTTCGCCTTGGCTTGCATATTCCGGATGTAATTCCAGGAGTTGGTGGAAGGAAATCAATTGTGCTTGATGGTCTTTTTCTGGGCTAACGGAGATAATGACTCAGTGTATAAGAAAACGACAGGAAAGAAGTTCCGAACCGGAATTGCGCTACGCTCAGGATGATCCGTTGTCGGGGTATTAACGGAAAGGTCGCCATCTCTCGGGTGTCACATGGGGGATACACTATTCTGGCTGATGAGGGGGCGTTTTGGGAAGTGAATAATTTTATAAAAACTAGGGGAGGGAGGAGGTGCAACCCATCCAATAGTACGTCCGAATGCTGGAGAATGGAGTCGACATGAGCTTTCGTCCAAGAGGAGTTGACCATCACAAAGGAGGGCGTTCGGAGGGATATCGCATAATAGTACATGAAAAGCCGATAATACCTAACACCAAGATAAATAAGGGTTGAAAATGTCGAAAATAAGAAACGTACAAGAGCTTAATATTGCTGAGAATGGCCGAGGAAGATATATTCGCTGTATTCGTGTGCCAGTTCTTCCGGGATTTAACCCGGGCCAGCATATCAGTGCTAATCGTCGGATAGTGGACGTAGGCGCCAATCGGAATACGCGCCAGCAAGGAGACGACGTGAAAAGTGAAAGCGTAACCCATGGTATCTAATTGATTCCGGTGTCAGAAAGCTTCATTGGTTTTAGAAGCAGGATTCTCACCGATGTACAAATCCGGAACGAGTTTAGACATCGCCTCCCATGCAAGGTACATGGAACCAAGGCTCTGACCCAGAAGCGTAAACCGAGGCCATGTTGAATCTTCGACGAAGCGGCGCGACCGCAGAAACACAAAATGAACCTGTTTTCCATCTAAGGTGATGTCGAACCGAGCCTGCGGCACACAGCTTTGAGTGAACTATTCGCGTATTGTATTAAGAAGACCTGAATCTCACCTTTACTTTGGCGATAATTTGGGCTTTTGTCGCATCAGTATCTCCGGTATACACGACGCTGATAACGTCGGGCTCCACCTTCTGCATGGAAGCTATGGCGGTCCATAATACGCGTTCACCACCACCTCCTGCGTTACTTTACTTTACAATGTAGAATCAGATGGCCCCGTGAAGCATACCGTAGCGTATGCTCACCAATACGGGTGAAAGAAACCGACGATCCGTTTCCTGTCATGTTGGTTGTAACCCAGGTCATAGAGAAGTGTCGCCCGATGTGCCTGGTTCACTGAGCGCAGGTAAAGGCCATAGAGCTGCAGAAGGGCCCATAGAGAGAAGATGTAGAGTAACGGTTGGGCGACGGCGAAGGCGAATACGAGAGCAACGGCGACGGCGGTGGTCATTGGTGGAAAGGCAAGTTGGCTTGGGTTAGGGTTTCTACTTTGATCACGATCGATCGGCACGTACACCTTGAATCTGGATGCATCTCCTCATATTTCTCTCAACTGGACCGCCGGTTTTTCGTGATCTCCAGCAATCTCTGCGTATAATAACAGCTGGCGATGTTCACCAGCTGAGAACATCGCCCGATCTTTTTTCCATATACGGGTAAAAATCTGGAGGTTCAACTGGAATAGGCGCTGGTTCGCTTTGGCCCCATGATTCCGTATCTCCCCCGAAGGATCTTCAACTTGGGCTATCTTTGGATTGTCCAATCGGATAACGGAGCCGTTTTAATATACTTTACTTGTGGCAGTGGTTTCTTGGCGGATTCTGTAATAGATAAGTATTAGTGTGTCTCGAAACACTGCATCCCCCCATCGACTTCCCCACAACAAGTTTCCTGCCCATGATTGATAAACATGTTGTGCAGATTATGATTATTGGATTAAGTGCGTATCCTCTCCCACCTTGTTACCTATTTCTTATCTGTCTTGCCTTTGCTTCAAAGTCCTGGCCATTGCGGCCTTCCTCGCATTCCATATCTTTCAACGCTGGAATCGGGCGTCCATCCGACGTCGTGCGATCTATGTTTATCATCATAGAGATGATTTACCAACCCAGAGGTATGTCGCTTCACACTCGAAGCCATGGTCACCTGTTAATGGCTTTCCTTCAGCCGATTTTCGGCTTTGGGGACGCATGTTTCCCCGTCGCTGCCTAGGCCGCCAGTGGCCCACACTAAGTAAAGTGCTCCGACACTCTCGAGTTTGAAGTGGCTATATCATCTGTTCGTTTCTTCTTCTCTTCTATTGCTACAGTCCTGAATACTAACCTTTCTCTATCAAAGTATTCCCGAAAAACGATACCCACACCCACTTACTGCGCCACAAGACGGAAATCTCCTTGGAAAGTTCATGAAGAAATGAAGGATGTGACAAATACCGGTGCTCACAGGAGCCCACAGGATATTCAGAGGATCGACACCTTGCCAGGCGCTTGCGTCAAACACTGCAGTGACAATATTTTTACCATTTTCCAACATTTTCCTTTTTCCCTTCTTCCACGGTTAATCTCGATTCGTTTACCCTTCCACAACCCTATCAACGTTCTGTACTATACCCCTTGCAATTGTTGCCTCAACCACTTCTTAGCAATCAGCAATCTTATCATGCCCCACTGGCATTCCCGTGTGATTTCGAGATGCGAGCTGCGTGACCACAATGAGTCCGTCACAAAATTTCGACGACCTTGCTTGACGTTTTCTCTTTCCTTCCTATCTCATTGGCCTTTGAAAGCAAAAAGATGGTTTCTCAAAGCACGAAGCGGGCCGCATTTGAGGGTGAAATCAGTCCACCGTTCATGGACAGTATTTATTGCTAACCGCCGAACACTCAACCAGTTGCCCTCTTCCTTGCATCTCAAGTGGGCACTTTTCCTTTGGTTTACCGTATCATTTATTGATCGTACGTGCAAGGCAGCCTTGTATTATACGATGAGGGTGAGTCCATAAGGGCTTGCAGAGTCCCTTAACTGAACCTTTGTGCAGTGGGCCATCGACGCCCTGTCACCAGATAAGAAGGATAGTGCCGTGAAAGCGAAGCAGATGGAGGCGTTAAAACGTCTTGGACACCTTGAACTCAAGTTGGACGAGTACGAACGTATGTTTTTCTACCATTTTGCTGCATATTTCTCCATCCCGACCTCGGAACTTTAGGCAAAGTTGCGAATGAGGTTATCCACCCGGACGACATCCAAGTTACCTTCAAAGGTGCGTTCGGACTTTTCTAGAATTATTCCGCTGCCTTATCTCTCTCTCTATTCCGCAGACATTGGAGGCCTGGAGCCAATTGTGGCATCCCTCCGGGAATCCGTGATTTATCCCCTCCTATACCCCAACCTCTTCACCTCATCCTCCCTTCTCGGGGCACCAAAAGGTGTCCTTCTCTTTGGTCCTCCAGGATGCGGAAAGACTATGATGGCCAAAGCCCTCGCCAAAGAGTCTGGAGCGACGTTCATCAACATCGCTGCCTCCGTCCTCACCAACAAATGGTATGGCGAATCGAACAAGCTCGTCGCCGGACTATTTAGTCTGGCGAGGAAGACACAACCTTCGATTATCTTCATTGATGAGATTGACTCATTCCTGCGGGAACGGACGAAGGGTGACCATGAAGTGACAGGGATGATGAAGGCGGAATTTATGACTCTTTGGGATGGCCTACTTTCCGGAACGGACAGGATCCTCGTCCTTGGGGCCACGAATCGTCCAAACGACATTGATTCCGCTATCCTACGCCGCATGCCCAAGCGATTTGGCATTGGTCTTCCGAACCGAGAACAAAGAACAAAAATCCTCGGTCTCGTTTGTACCAAGTCCCTTTCCCAACAAGTTATGCGCTGATCCGTTCCACTCTAGATGCTGAAGAATACCAAAATGGCGGCTAATTTCTCAATCGAGGAACTTGCAGAAGCAACAGATGGCCTCTCAGGTTCTGATCTAAGAGAATTGTGCCGAAACGCAGCCATGGTGCCCGTTCGAGAATTCATGCAAAGCACAAGCGATAACCACGAGGCACTAGTCAAGGGGCAGCTCGAGGTTTTTTTTCTTTTTCTCCTTAGTTTGATCTGAACACTCACGATGGACAAGGGGTTCGATTTACGACCGCTAACATTGGAGGATTTCTTTGCGGAAGATGGTTCGAGTCCTCTACCACCAACGACGAGGGAAACCCATAGCCAAATTTACGACGAACCACTCGACTAATGGACTAATTAACTTCATGACTTTAGATGTGGGTTATTATTTTTTTACAATATGCATCGTCATAATTGCAGTCATCTTGTACCTATCCCCCATTCCCCGATATAGCATGTATTAGATACAACGCAAGCACATACCAGCCCAGCCAAAAATGGACCTCTGAGTCTTTGCATCGCGCCTGCCTAGAAAAAACAATTTGGCAAAACGTCACATCGGCGACAGAAATCTCGGTAAGCAATTGCGACTTCACACTGAGAATCACAGCCAGCCAAGCAGGGATGCCAAGGGTTGCGAAAAATGAGAATGAGATGGCGCTGTGAAGCGATTATGATTGCTTGCTTCTTCGAACATTGCAGAAGAGAAGACCATTGGGTATATTGATAAAAAAAATTACACAAAGATCACCCAAGTTCCGTGCCAGCTGTGGAGGTTCAAGGACCAGCGCCTAAGCACTAAATTTAAATTTAGCATGTGACGGAATCGGTCCCGGTTTTTTCGAGAGTGACGGGTATCCCGTGCGCGCCGTCCGACCACCCGACCTACGATCCAGGTTATTGAGTATCCTGCATGTTGAAGAACGAGGATGGGGCGCTCACAAAAAGGGGCCCAGATTTCTCCAAACGTACCAGCTTCCATGACCCATCACCAGCCTAACAGGGGAAGGAACAAAGCGTAAATACTCTGATATATTTGCGCAGAGGACAATTTTGAGCAATAATATTGACCTTGACGTTAACGACCGTATCGTAAGACGGTGCCGGCCCAAGCTGGAATCCGTCACTGATGCTGCCCTCGGGGAGAGAACCGCTGGGGCTCGGCGACCAATGCAAGAGGTATTTCAGCCCTTCCACGGGCGGCTGTGGGGGCGCGAGGTACGCCGAACCGAAGGCGTTGCACGCATTGTTCAAATACCCAGATGTTGTTAAGAATGCACCAAGGTCGGGCTTCGTATCGGAGACGGTGGTGAGATAGTCCTTGGACTCGGAACCGGGAGAGGTTTCGAAGGTCTTGAGGGGTCCTGAGGTCAGGATCAGGTCGGAGGTGTTGTAGACGATACCGAAGGTGCTCCCAGGGAAGGAGGCCTTGATGGAGGGGAACAAGATGGACAGGGCTACGGTGGCGAGGAGCTTCATTTCCCTTCTCGTTTTTCTGGGCTTGCTGATTCAAATGAGATTTGTTGGATGCACTCGACCGTTGGACTCGACTGTGAAAAGACCGCACTTTTAAGCCTCGGACATGCCTTTATTTAAGCGAATAACGAGCCGGGTTCGACGGCGTCAGGGCTTGGAAGACGTGCGATCTGCGGGGAAAACAGGCTTCCATTAAAATTACCTATCATAGCCTAAATTGCCCGAGCATGTAGACTTTTGATGAGAGTTGCTTCTGAAAAATCCCGAGTCAGAAATGACCTTTATTCATATCGTATTCACCTTCATAAAACCTTGAAGTAGTCCGAGGGAGTTCCGGGCGTCGAGGCTTTGAAGCTCAGGCTGGCTGCCGATCGTCGTGGAAGAACCTGCTTTAAATAATGATATCTCCCAGTAACTCCCCCGCAGTAACTAGTAACGGTAACCCACAGAAACCAAACATACACCAGGTGAGACCTTAAATAGAGGATTGAGCTTTAAATTTGGGTATCGTAGTGTCGATTCTCAGTTCCATGTATGGTAATCTTACAATATGACGAAGGATGAGCCATGCATTCCGGAGAGAAATGACCTCATGTCATACCCCGATAGGCGACTTCGAATGCGCCAGAGGAATCGAATCCTAGAGATGATTCAACATTAGAGATGTTGCACAATGCAGTGAGCTTCCCATCGCCGTCACTGACCTGTGCACTTAACTCAGTTTCCATGGTGGTGGGCTTTCTCTCCGTTTGGTCGGTCCAGGTTGAATGCTGCCCCATTCGGAACTGGTTAAGCGCTCCCGTCACGTTGAAAGACGAGGCTTCTTTTTCGGGGGTATCCCTGCGGGCGTTTAGCCTAGGGGGCGCCTTTCAGCGAAAAACAAAGAGCGAATGTGAGTGGGCCCTACATAGTCATGTAACTGAGCATATACACTGAACAACAAGAAACGCGTCAGCTTCAGTTAGAGAATGAGGAAACCTTGAACCTGCTTACTTCTTGGTAGCAAGAAATCCATTCCGATGAAAATAAGGGTTTTCGGCATAGTGGCAAGCTAGTTGAGGACAGATTAAGGAATAGATCCCTAATCACAGTAAACACCTACCGTTATGAAAGCCCCCAAGGAGCAGGCGCTGAAAATGGATGATGATAAGAATCCATCCAATAACCTCCCACAGAGATGCCAGACCTTGTGAGGAAACCGCAAGCCAACACATAGTGCATGATTCTGAGTATTCTGTTGTTGGTTCTGCAGGCCATTAGTCATAGCGGAGTGGGTTCGGTCGTTCGAGCTCACCGGTGAAACGAAGAACGATTCATCGTCAAGTAGTAGCATAGAGTTGTAGCGATCACGAAATCGATAAATGTGGCGAAAATGAACGCTGTGTAGAGAATCCACTTCGAGATAGAGTGTCAATGATCTTTCTGGTGAGAAGTTTCCAGAAAACAATGTAAACTGACCCGATAATTTGACACTTCGTCCCACGTAGGGGTTCGAACTCTTGAAAGAGAAAAGAACAACCAATTTCAGAGGCCGCCGTTGAGGATCAAAACCACGACGTACATGTTTACCATCAACGCTGATGCAGGGCATTTAGTTAAAATTTGAACGGTTCAGCTTAGCAACTCACTAATTCCGAAGACTGTAAAAAAGTGAAACCCTCGGTCATTTGATTTGTATTTCACCTTGGAGACTGACTCACCCCATCCTACTCCTACAATCCCAACCTAGATGAATTCGTTTCAGAGATAGCAGATATCCCAAGTCATTGAGACGCACCACAACCCATGGCCATATATTGGAAAAATGTTTACCCACTGCGAAGAAATGGGTCATCAGAAATCATCCGAATATATCGAGAAAAAAGTGCGCACCTGTTCGGACTCGCCATGCATAGAGACTTAAAAAACCTCGAGTAAATACTGGCCTCAGAATTGTTCGAGGTATCACCTCACCCTTGCACAGACATAACGGTTGCGAACTAGAAAGGTTTTGAACGCATCAGAATGAAAATATTTGGATCATATCGAACGACAGAGAACGTACATTCAAAAGTGCTTGTACCTTGAAAGTCCTTTTAAAAAAGAGAATCATTAGTGAGAAATGAGGTTTGGAGCTAGAGCTAGGAAGTTCCCACAACGCACCAAATAACAGAATTCAGAGCGTCGATATGGCCAAACTTCATGATGAGATAATAATACACAGAGTGGATGGCGAACGCAAGGTGGATCACGCTGATGAACCTATTCGACAACGCGTCAATCTTGTTCCCGAGCAGCGTCAAAAAGTGAACCATACATCAGCCAGCTAACCTTTTGATTAAGAAAAAGAATACAGTATTAGGAATTTTCGTCATACTGTTATAAAAGAGAATAGAGAACACACAAAGAACTTCTGGATTTTCCAATCATTCTTGAAATGGGTAAAATACACGGCAAATTGCAACGCGCTGGCCCCGAAAAGACTAGGATGAGGTTAGAATAAACTCCCCAAAGAACAACTATGACGAACATTGCGGATCCGATGATTCCTAGAAAAGCGGCACCTATGGTGTTCCCCAGCGTAGCTTCGACCATTTGAACTGAAGCGGGTCGGGAAAACGCTGGAGAAGGAGGAACAGTGGATGCAAGGAAGGAAAGAGAATAAACCAGAACCACAAGCAATCCAGGGTATTATATCTGTGCACACATGATGGGAGGGATACAACACTATGTGCCCTCAAGAATTGAATAGAAGCCCTGTCGAATCCCGATCACGTTGCCCTTGGCATCGATTTACCTGAGCTGCAATTGAACAGCGGCCTCCAGGAACTGCGAAGTCGAAATTTCCTGTCAATGGATTTGATCCCAATTTCTTTACGCCACGCTAGGGATGGGATGAATGGAGGTAACAACGCCCCTGGTCGACGACTCGAGAGTCCAACCGTCCAACCTCTTCAAGCTCCTTCGGGCCCAGTCGTTGCTTTCAAACTCCGTGGCGATCTGTTGAAATTGATCAGCGCTATCCCCAAGAGTCTCCAAGTCAGCTCCAAGTCACCCTCAATAGTTCTTAATTGCTGTGCGTTTTGCGCCACACTGGCTGTCTTGATTTTCTGGCAGGGAGAGTGACCATACAGTTTGCATACAATAGTAACGTGTATCTCCCATATTTTGTGACAGGCCCGCTCACCAGAAATTCGCCAACCGATGATCGACGAAGCTGAAGCTAGCTAAAGATTCAATAATGAGCACCATTGTAAAAAGAAATCATACTCTCGTCCACCTACTTGGTTTTCCTTCCAGAAGGAATCGAGGGTCATGTTTCTACAGAAATTGGGAGTGAATATATGACATACGAGGGAGAAACTTGAGAGAAAATCACTCATAAACTCCCGTTAGGGGCTGCGCCCGAAAGAGTCCGAGAGACCTTCCTGAGTTAACTAATGGAGCCAGTAGCGGAGTGATCATGCATCGTGAAGGACGGCATTGAGATATCTGATCGTTGGGCCCTAAGCTTGGGTTGAGTTCGACAGATATATAGATGGCTAAGGGCGATATAAAAATCAGAGATGGACCTAGTACGTTGTGAAGCCCAGGTACTGAAGTACCTACAAACAAAAAGCTGATCCATTGAAATTTATCGCTCCATGTAACGGGTTTAACACATGAGGCAAGAAAGAGCATTGACGCCTCTATGACTTGTGAAAGAACGGCGCCAAATCCAAAGGAAGCGACACTTGGAAAGTTTCTCGCTGCTGCGAAAGTGGGTGTGGTGCTTCCGGTGTGGCTAAAGGAAGTGGGCAATTGGGCGTACCAAGAAGAGAGCCGTAATTACTCGCAACCCAAAGGAAAACGCAGTGGGGAGCCGAAACCCGCCAGATTAAAAACAATTCAGATCAGAATTAAGTCGAAGCCTTGAACAGTATATTTGCCCCCGTTCCTGGGGATCGATGCCCACATGCGAAAATTCATGCTTTGAATCGCATTCAGGAAAGGCAGGAAAGGATGTCGGAGGTCGATCCACCAAAATTCCCAAGAGCAAATATTAAACGCGACATGACGATAGAAAGCGCTTGCCAAGGGTGGGTTCGCCAACTCACGCTATAACGTTCGAGACCAACCATCGTTGCGCCATGAAGCACCGACCTCGAGTTAGTTGATCCTTCGTGGAATAAATAGGTTGTCCAGGGAAGGCAAACTAGGCGAGACCAAGTTTGACGATTGATTCGATGACGGAGCCGGAAAACCACCTTTAGACACGCTAGCAGATAGTGAGCCTGAGGCTTAAGGGCTTGAAAAACCAATTAATTAGCGCCACAGTACCAAGTTCAAACAGGTTCAAACGGCGAGCGTTGTGGAAGTCAAGAATCAGGTAGACAAATATTGACAAAGGGACTCACCCACCGACGGCGATCATCATTGGCGCCAAGCTCTCACGATCCTCATCATCGATCGTCAATAGGAGAATTGCAGTCGCTCACGGAATCCTATTGAGTCCTACATACGTACTAGTCACCCCAGGCACTGTGGCGCAATTTGGGCGCAATCATGTTTGGAACTTACTACTGGCATTTTCTCCCCGTCAAAACGCGAATCCGTTCGGTTCATGCTTTTCCAAGAAGGTAAGTATTCAATATCCAATATCTGGTCTTACACAAGTTCCTGCCAGATTAAACTTGGTTCAAATTACATAAAATTACATTTACAACTAAAACTACATTTCATGGTAGGTTGCATCGTCATATTCGTATCAGATAGGGTTCGCCAAAGTAAGAGAGGTAAGGTAGTTCATCGCATCCGACCTATATGTGTCCTCTGTTGTAACAATAGGAATAAGGCCATCAAGATATGCCGCCATTTTCCGCGCAGAAAGAGTATATTTGGGCCATTGATATCCCGAGGCAGGATTCGGGTTGAGCTTATTGGCAAAGCGAATGAGATGGTCGCCCATTTCTCCTCCTCCGTAAGAGTTGAGAATGTCGGAAGCGTGGACCTTTGAGTAATGAATTAATGATGAAGCGAGAGATATCCGGTGAGTTTCTTACCGATCCCAGAATAGGCAGAAGCTTGAGTCGTTTGCTCACTTAAAGAAGAACGGTCAAAGAGATATAACGATTAATTGCACATATTGCCCACCGTAGACCCAAACATCTTGTTTATCAGCAGTGTTTTGGAGGAACCAGCGGCGGGGCGCTTGGAATACACCATCTCCTTGGAATGCAGCCAAACGCTTGAATTGTGGAGTCAACGCATTAAATATTCCAGTCGAGAATGGGGATCCCTGGGTGATATCTGCCGGATATAATTGCGCGATTTTATTGACCTGGGCATCCGTTATTCCAGGCAAGAAGACGTTCTTCAGGTAACTCTTAAACTGAGCATCCGTTCTATAAAAATGGTTTAGTCGAATGTTTGAGTTAGATAATTGCACAGAATTACTAACGTGACGTTAACATTTGCCAAAGAGAATAGAGTGCCTTCGTCGTCGCAATTTCCTAAGTAAATGTTGAGAGGACTGCTGAGCATTGCATACAGTATCGAACCTTACCAGTGACATATGGTATCTTTGCCACCTTTCCTTGCTGGACAAGCTTTTGAGGGTCGTCGGTAAGGAAAACACCATCAGTTCTTGGGAACCACGCAAGGTGAAGAGACTGGATACATATGAATTCCAGCTAGCCAACCACAACGATAAAAAATCATGCCTGATAATCAAAGATTCCAGGTGACTTGTTGATTGCGGCCTTCAGAGAACTATAAGGAACAGTTCTCAAACAATCTAGAGTGTCTGCAGCACCCGAGCATCCAGTTTGCTTAACGACGGCGTCGTAGTACTGTTGGCCATGCGTGATGTCGCCGACCGGGATGGGAGCTCCGGATTGCATAAAAGCGCCGCGGAACAACCCTTCAGTGTTTCCCCCATTGGCAAGCATTTGCAAAGATGCAGAAATGGCCCCAGCAGATTCACCCCAGCTGCAATAACTGGATGAGAAAGGATGATACATTAAACAAGAAAGGGGGGGCACATACATGGTAACTTTATTGGGATCTCCACCAAATTGAGTAATGTATTTGTTGACCCATCTCAGAGCCTCGCGTTCTGTTAAATTATGAAAATTTTTTATCAACTCCCATTAAAAACAACTTACGATCTTGCAGCCCAAGGTTTCCGACACCTGCATCCTTGACTTCCTTGCTGGCAAGGAATCCAAATCCTAATGTTGGACGATGGTAGTCAGAATAGACATCGAGATCCTGAATTTCGCGACGCGTACCTGTCAATCTTGGAATACGAATGAGCAAAATTTCATGAAACAGAATGAGCAAGACTCATACCTGTAGTTCATGCTGACGTAGATCACAGGTGACCCGAGGGCTTGCGACCGAGAAACGATGAGACCTCCATCATACATGGAAGGGCTTCCAAGCTCAAATCCGCCTAATAGAAAATGTTAACTCGTTAGCCACGGACATTGCGAAGGCAATATGTGTACCTCCAAAAATCCACTGAGCTAGGATCAGCTATGGACTGAAGAAAAGATACAGGTTACGTACGACTACGACAGGGAGCTTCGAGGCAGCAGTCGCCGTCTTAGGTTTCACCACGTTGACCGTAAGGCCTATTTGAGATGATGATTGGAACAACTCCTGGTAAAATGTGATAAAATAAAGCTCACAATCCTCGGAATCAGGGAAAATCTTTCCGAAAATTGAATTGACGACATAGTCAGCGACTTCCGCCACTAAACCGGTCAGGATGGGTAGCGAGATAGATTGTTGGCCGCAGGACAATCCGAAATTCGTTGCATCGTACGTTCCACCACTATACGTGATGGATTGTGGCAAGCGATACCGGAGATTGCCCACACTGACGGGAAAAATATGAAAGACGATAAGCAAGCCTGAATGGCTCGTATAAAAGAGAATTACGCACGGCGGTTGGGCGAAAGGAATACCAAGATACTTCTCAGTCGTTCCCGACGTTTTCCCAACAAAGGTTGCACCATCAAGAGAAACCGTAGGTCCAGCCAAAGGAGCTGCAAGGACGTAGGCGGCATGAAGGGCGAAACTGAAAATGGCCGTGGAGAGCATCTTGAATGGGACATTCACCAAGCAACCTCAGGCTGAAGCATCATAGCAAGCAAAAACATCCCAGCTTTATAGGAAGTAACAATTTTTTTTTGGAAAACAAGGTATTTTTGCGTAGATCTGAGGGAATCGCTAGATGACCACGAGTTGAGAGACCATGAGGACATTGAATGCGTGTATCATCAGGTCATTGGTCAGAGGAAAAGGAGAGGAGGGTGTCCAAAAAAGTGCGCCTCCCGAAAAGCCAAGAACCTCATTTCACGTTCTCAGTTCTTCCGCTGAAAAGAAAAGAAATCTTAGCTGCATTGAAAACAAATGGAGTAGCGGCATAAAGGTTGATACGTACCGTGACAAGACCGTATAAATGGTTATTTTCGCAAGATACCTCAGACGCAATGCGATCGGGGTGAAAAACCAAATGCAGGCGAAGAAGCACCCAGGAAAACGTAGCGAAACCCCACATATGCATCGCCTCCGGATCCATAGAGTCACTCCCAATCAGAGACTATCAATAAACTTCGGACGCCCCAGACGGCGGACGGCCATTGGGCCAAGGAAATGTGCAGCGCCATGTACTTGACGATTGTATTCTGGGCTTGACTTTTTTCCCTTGACTTGGGGATTTGTCTACCCAGACAAACTTTCCAATAAGGCGCCGAGGTCCGTAGAGAGAAAAACTAATGCATTTGTGTTGGTCGGGTGACCTGCGAGAGCATCGAGCACGCGAGGCAAATCTTGCCTCGGAGCTAACTTTAATGGGAATAAAAAATCTCAGGTGCGTGGACGCGTCAACAACTAAAAAAACTCACCATTAGAGCGCAGGCAGGCCGATTTGGATTGCAAGAAAAAAAAGTGGAAGTGAGATGGTCACTGGTGAGGCGACAATGTGGTTGACGTTCAAGTGAGGTAAAAATAACAAGGGCAAAGTGCAAACGAGTATTCAATGGATATTTGCACGTGAATACATACGTTTACTTCGAACATCTAAGATAAGATCATGGGGTATTTTGACAAAAAATTACAGGAGAATTCACACAAAGATCGTCCAAGTTCCGTCCCATGGGGCTAGCACATGGCATTGACGCGTCTACAAGACTTGTGAAAGGACGGCGCCAAGTAGGAAAGAAATCCCAATAAATCTTGGAGCCTGTCTCGCTGCTGCGGAATGTGTGGTGCCGCCAGTGGTAGAGGCAGCCAAAAGTGGTGGACAATTGGGTGCATCAAGGACAGACCCGTAATTGCTCGCAACCCAAAGCAAAACGCCGTTAGTCCAGCCGAAACCCGCCTGATTAAAATTGTGGGGAAAACAAGTTTAAATGAGATAAAACGTTGATGGTCATCGGACCCACCTGAACGGTATATTCGCCTCCCCTTCCTGCGGAATCGATGTCCAGATTTGAAAATTTCTCGAACATCTGATAACGAACAGTGGATATTTAAGGTGTGTTCACGGAGGAAAAAATATGCCGTTGAATTGCTCACATTTCCAGTGTTGGTAATGCTTTGAGTCACATTCAGCTCGGCGTCCGAAAGGCGGGGAAGGACGTCGGGGATCGATCCACCAGTCGCATGCCTTATATTACGAGAAAGATATTAGTAAAAAAAAAGCACAGAGTAAACTCAATTTGACATTACCAACTGCAAAGAGCACTTGCGAAGTATCGGTTCGCCAGCTCTCGCTGCAACTTTTGAGACCAACCCTCTCCAGCGACGGCAGTTCCGCCATTAAGCACCGTACCATTGACTGCGTTAAGGTCAGCGGATGGGCCGGTCGAGGTGGCATTAGTAGTGGCCATTGATCCTTCGTGGATAGGTTGGCCAGGTAAGGCTGACTCGGAGAGACCAAGCTGGCCGGACGGAATCAAGTCGAATGTTGATTGGTTCGATGACGGAGCGGGAAGAGCGCCTTTAGAAACGTTAGCTGGTAGGGATTTGAGGGCTTGAAGGACAATATATTGATGAGGTGGCCAGGTGTTAGGTGCGTCCCTTAATTCTGCGTCAATCAAAGAGTACCAGAGTAAAGGATACGATTGCGTACCATTGGAGACCGGTGTCCACAAATGTTGTTGGGAAGGTGCCATTATAGCGATTGAGGACCATGTTAACGGAGGAAAAGACCGCGAAGGCAGACTTCTCGTCTTGGGCAACTTGGTCGGGAATGATGCCGCTCCAGAATGGGTAGAATGCGGCGGCGCTGAAGACATTGCTCCTATTGTTGGTATCGAGAATGAAATCATAGAAGGCGAGCTTCAGAAAGGTTTAATATTCGGCACCGGAAGTAGGGCGATGGATATTCTACCTTTTGGGAATCCCAGAAAAGATCCAAAATTCCAGCTTTGAGCGAGGCAGCGGCGGCAGTATGGCGAGCTGCTGCCGCTGCACTAGATCCGTAAAGGCTCGCCAAAAGAAGATGGTTTTTATCTAAAATCATTGGTCAATCAACGTGAGTATGCGGTTTCGTATAAAACTGGACCCACAAAGAATACTATTCAGATCAACCGCAACGGTATTCCTAACATTCAGACTTCTCAAACCTTCATCTTCTTTACCAACGGAAAACCAGCGCATGGTATAGTCCCAGCCAGTCTCAGCTCCACTCGCTAGTTCGGCATATAGAGATCCCTTTTGGGTTTCGTTGAGCGCTGGGGTTACAGTGGGATCATTGGCAGTTGTGTAATCTTCATCATAAAGGGTGGTTAGTATAGTATGAAGACAAGGATGGTACGAACCTGTCAAGTATGATTCCGGTCGTGGAGCGCTGTTGTTTACGGCGTAATGGTACATCGTGAAGGTTTTATTCGAAAATGGGCTCTTCACCCGAAGAGATCGATTGTCATTCCACCATGTTAATTCTTTCTGAAGGATGTATAGGCGATGTGAATGAGCTGCGCGGTAAATTTAATTGACGACTTCTTTACCTCTGCCAATGGAAGTGCTCGAGTTAGGATACTCCTATCACCAGTAGCTTCCACATAACGAGACAACATCTGATAATAGTCGCTGCATGAGCGACCTAATAATTGAAATCACAAAACATAGAACGGACGTGGGTGAACAAAGGTGGTTGCGACCTGTTCAAGTCTGATGCAATTTTTGTTAAATTCTGCAACATTTATGATTGAAAAAAAACATCTTACAATAGATTCGACCTCCGTTGGGAATGAAGCCGAACTGATCGAGTTGGTCCATAAAGTTTTGCAGCGTATCATTAACAATATCGAAGAGCTGTGACTCGATAAGTCCTTCGACAATCCAAAAGCTGTCCCAGTAGTAAATTTCCCTGAAACGACCACCTATGAAAATGTTAATTGTTTCCATATGTGATGTCGTGTATCACCAGGAAACGGACCAGGAACAACAAATGTATGGTTAAGAGGTATCAAGGAGCTCTCGCATTTGCCGCTTGATCCACAGAGAGTCGATGAGTTCGTGCCTCGGATGAGCTGGGTCCAGAAACCATGAACTGTCTGTGCGAATGCCTTCGGAAGACTGGCCGTAACGTTGTTCAAGAACGGCGGAGAAGGGTTGAAATTTGGTAACGCGAGTGCTTGGAGCTCGAGTCCTTCGCCGGTGAAATCGGTCTCAACGAAATTGACGACTTGACCATATGTGGTTGACGACGAAATGTTTTTGAAATCATTAAGAACCGCTTGTGCGCTCTTACTCGTGGGCTGAAGATGAAAACATCAATTAACTTGGCATTGCGTCATTTCCTCGTCATAGAACATACTTTATCGACAAAGGTTTTATCATCAGGGTACAGATGTGCAATATTGACGGTTTGCAGCAACTGCAACAAGTTATGAGCTCCAGAATGCACATGGCCAACATCAATGATGGACACAACTCACCGCCCCCGCGCAAAAAATGTCCGAGGGACACCACGCTTGTTTCGGTGGCAAAGCTGCTTGCGACGGTAGCGGAGAATCCAGTGAAGCGGATGCACTCGGAACTTCCGTGGTAACTGTCAGCACAGGTGGCGCTGTGCTCACTCCTGGGACAGTCGCTGTCCCACTGGAGGATTGTGCGACATTTCTGTGAATAAGAAGAGCAAGCGTAACGATTTTCACCAACATATCGACGGGCCACTTGCTTAACGTGAAGGGACCGCGAGTTAAGGGAGCCAAATACCAGATGGACTGGCTGACGGACTGAGAGGAGGCTCGCGGGGAATCAGGAAGTCGACGTCCGCAGCCTTGAACAGCATCCCCAATTTATAGGCCAGGGAAAACAAAGGATATATGTCGCCTTGCATCAGTTTGATCAGAGGAATTGGGAAAATATGGAGATGGAGCGCGACTTGAGGGAAAGAAGCCCGAGGGATGGACAGATGATCATTAGGTGATCAGAAAGAAGCTGGCATATACTTCATTGACATGATCCACGCGTCCATCTGATCCACTTGGGGGTCTTGGTTGGGGATGGTAAGAATCATAGCAGGATCTCCTTGGGCACCGGTGCACCTAAAAGTCAGTGCTTTTACTCGTCTTCAGGAGAAGGCAGGTGAAGAACGGATAATAGGTGATTCAATCATCGCAGACCGGGCCCATTCTCGGGCCGACTTGAAACTCCCATGCAAGCCAACTACGAAGAGACATGTATTCTGCGGAGAAGAAATAAATGGAATACATGACAGGATATGACAGGGGGGTATAAGTATTACACAACGGATGGCGCAAGGAATGAATGCGTGAATTTACGCTTGCCGCCCATATCGATTCGAAATCCTTCCAAGCTTCGTAGTGGTCGGAACAAGGGGAAGTCGTTGGTCATTGGAGCAACTAGTCGGACTTGCCTAGTCCAGCTGAGTAGTCCAATGCATTTACTTATAAGGTGTGTATAGGCATGCCAGTGAACACAGGCACATTACACGTCTACGATACACACAAGTTAAGGCATTGATGCACGTACGTTGATTAGTCGATGGATATCACCACACAGGTTTCCCATGCAGATCAGTAGCGGTGCTACGGAGAAAAGAACCCTTCTACTGGGGCGATCACCTCATTCTGGATAGCAGTCAACACGTACTACTGGACGGGGTGAGCAGATGAGGACTCAACAGAGGAGTAGTTTCTTTCAAACCATAGGCTTGGCTCGTATACGCTGCTACGCAACTTGATCACACCTTGCCGTGATACACATGGGAAAGAGAGAAAGCAATATCATTTACATCGTGAGGTAAATCGAAAGGTTGAACTCACGTCACATCTCCCATGGAAATACCCCCTCTCAGGCTTGTCACGAAAACGAGATGCCATGCCAACGCATAAGTACTATGGTAAGTACTCACAAACGCCAACATGCCCCTCAGCAAAACAAAGGCTAGTGCCATATAACGCACCTGCGCTCCCTGGTACAGTAGCGTGAAGTAAACCATTCTCATCCCCACCCCTCTCGTCTCATGCGCATGGTTAGTCGACAAGCATTTTGTCCGTAAGCAATCCTTCGTTATAAGCCATACTTTCGAATATGATCTGCCGCCATACATTGAGAGCGAGTTCTGTCGCTTCCTCTTCCAAGACCTGCCGAAGGCAATAAGAGATCAGTACAGTATACGATATACAAGGCATAAGCAGACGAACTGGCTCCAAGCCTTCAATGAGTTTTTGAGGGCCTTTGTGGTCCTTAAGGTGCTCTATCACAAACATGATGAGATCTTCCTCTTCCATCTCCCCAAGATATTTGATCATGAGGCGCTTGACCAGAGGTTCTAGCTTTCTGTCTATGATCAACTGTGGCGAGAGCTATTCAGCAACTGGCCAATAAAGTCGTAAAGAATCCTTACATCAGTTAGACCATCCCATCGGACTTTCGCTTTGAAGAGTGTTTCCTTGTCGTGAGGGACAGATTGACGTATTCTTTCCAACCTCTCTCGCGTCTGCGCTCCAGATTCCGCCACGCTGAAATCGAGCTTCACTAGCGGCACTCTCCGCTTCTTGATACCATCCTCCTCTTCATCGTCCTGCGTGAACACCGCAGCTTTCTCCTTGCCCGGGGGTTGATTTTCTTTCGTTGTCGGTCCCGCAATCGAGACATTCAATCGAACAGGAGCCCCATCATCCAGCAGCAATCCGGCCTTGCGTTGTTCTTCTGCCAAAGCCTGCATTTCATCCATCTGCCGGGCAAGGAAATCTTCCGATTCCCGCCTAAGATTCTCTGCTTCTTGTTCTTCAAATCGACGCGATTTCTCATCCGCAGCCTCTTCAGCCTCAAGCCGCCGTTGACGGAGGTGGCGCCAACGCGCACTGAAATAGGGTTAGGTTGGTAGGTCGGTGCGCATTCAAAGAGGCTTACCGATCTACGTAAAACAGTTCGTCACTTTCATCATCATCCCACACGTCAAGTCGAGCTCGAATCTCAATGCGATCGCGTTCCTCGGCCTCCCTTTGACTCCGTTCGCGACCGATGGCGCGCTCCAGCGCTTGGATGCGCGTCCGTTCTCGAGGTTCGTATCGGCGCTCACGCTGAAAATTAGAACAGTTAAACCAAGTCTTTAACTCATGAAGGAAAATACGAACATCTTTAAAAGAGAGTTCCTCTTCTTGCCGCCTCATTTCCTTCCTCTCCGCTTCCATCTCCTCGTCAGTCGCCCCTGTGCTCTCACGACCATTGCCCAAGGGATCTCGTCCAGCACTTCCATCTTCCGCTTTTACAAATCCAACAGGTTTACTGTATCCCTGAGCTCCTTTGCCAAATCCCTGGGCTTTAGGGGCCGCTGGATCTTCTTGTCGATCCCGGGGTTTTCCCCATTCACGTAGTTTCGGACCACTGGGAGCTCCTGTGATGGATGGCATACTTTCACGCACATCGCGCATCTTTTCACGCTCTCGCTTAGCCGCACGTTCTCGGAATTGAGCGATCTCAGAAATGACAAGTCCTCTTTGAGTTTCTGGCAGATCGGCCTCTTGAAGGTCGTGAAGGTGAGGAGGTATGACATATTTTTCTTTGTCGATGAGGCCATTGTTTGCAGCATCTTGAGAAATCCGGTTAATGTCAGCAACGTATTCGTCAATTTTAGCCTTTGACTCTTGCTTCTTGGCCTCATCGGTCTGAAAAGGCGAATAAATTCAAGGTGCATGTAGAAGGGAAGTAAAATGCGCAAGACTTACATCGGTCGCCATTTGTTGGGATTGGAAATGATCAAGAAAAGCCCTCGTCTTCTCGTCTGCCTTCACCTGTAATTTCGAAGTAGGCTTGAAGTGGCACATCAAGGTTAATTAAAACACACCAGTAACTTTTTGTTAGCACAACCGTCTTCTAGCGCCGGCAATTCAACGCCATTCAGCAGTGCCAATGCGCGCAGAGCTCCAGCGGGTTCTTCAAATTCAGCAAAACCGAAACCTTGGGGTTTATTGGCTGGTGTGATCAAGCGCTTGAAGGATTTTATTGGCCCACATGCCTGTGCACGCATATGAGCATCTAAATTCGAAATTTATGGAATAGGACATACCGATAAGAGTTGGTTCAAGAAAGCGTCGGTGATACCACCAGATATCGAGCCGACAAAGAGTGTCGTCTGCTTTTGTGGTTGGGGCATGTATTGATGTTGCTGCTGCTGTGCGAGAGCCGACATTGAGGGACCTTGGCCGTAAGACGGCAAAGGAGGACGCAGACCGAGTCCCAACCGATTGGGTTGTTGCATTTTGGCACGAAATGGGTATAACAAAAAATCACTTCAAGAAACAGGTAAGTTTAGATTCTAATGTTTTGGAGAGAACCCATACGTAGTGTATCACTTATCTCAAGTTTTCTTCCCTCACAATCCGACAAACAAAGGATAGAGCAGGAGGAGGAAAGAAACAAAGTCGGAGTCGGAGAAGCGCCGTTATGTAATCATTCATCCCCACGGTGGTGTCCAAATTTGGAAAGAGTTGTGTCCTCATTAGCTCTTGCACCATGGTCCTCTTTTTCAAGTCGACAGGTGAATTTAAATATCTCTATCTATTCTAATTAATGCTCACCCCTTATCCAGCGGTTGACCCACCAGCTTTCATCTACATGGGCCGAGACAAGGTGGAAAGTGAGGGAGGCAACACATCGCAGTCATCCCACCACCACTCAACATCCATGTTGCAGACGAAGAACTCATAAAATACGCCTGGCCTCAGGATGTCTGGTTCCACGTCGACAAGCTATCGTCCGCACATGTCTACTTGCGCATGACGGAAGGAATGGGGTGGGAGAGCATCCCCGAGGCATTGGTCACAGATTGTGCCCAACTCGTTAAAGCCAACTCTATTGAAGGCATGGACAATTTCACACTTTAATCGAATGACCAAATTTACCAATTTGTGGCAGGGAACAAAAAGGATAACATAACGATAATTTATACTCCAGCAAGCAATCTCAAGGTTAATCCTAAATCACACCTTGCGGCATGCACATTCATTTTGACATCTCGCTTTCAGAAAACAGGTGATATGGCAGTTGGCCAAGTGTCCTTTCATAACGACAAGAAGGTGTGTTTACCCTTCTGTTCTTCTGCAATTTTTGTTTATCTACTTTTAGGTCAAGCGAGGTATACCTAATTCCCCTCGGTGAGGCCCTACTCGGTGCTTAATGTCTACGCTACCATAGTTTACGTCGAAAAGCGGGAAAATCCAATCGTCAACCGTCTGAACAAAACAAAGGAAGAACGACAAGTTGACCATGAACAAGAACGGATCGACCGAATCAAGAAAGAGAACGCCGTTAAGAGAGCGGCTGCTGCTGAGAAGGTGCCCCCCAGAATCTTCGGAATCGCTTCTCATTTGTTAACCCAAGTATCTCAATTAACTAGAAAAAGCAAGATGCGGAATTGGCCAAAGCCAGGGAAGCAGAGAAAGCTGCTCGATCCTATGACTCACTCTTTAACGTTGAAGAAGATGAAGATACACCACGGAAGACTGGGCGGGAGCTGGAAGACGATTTCATGTAATTTCGTATCTTTGTTGTCTTACCATGGATGTCGAAATGCGCTTACTCCCCTCTGCCTTGTGACTCTCCTTTTGCCATCGTTGTACCTAACATCCTGGACTAATTTTCTTCGGAAGACGCATCCAATACTACATGAGATGATGAAGGATTGATTTTTTTTCAGATTACATCCTCTAGGAAAGAACTCTACATTCGTGAATAAGTACATTGAGAACGAACCCCCATCCCACAAACAAGCGCGTTGAACGCTTTTGTACATGCGAGAGGCGTCTTTTAGCACCTTGTTTCAGGAGAAAAGGTGGTTTGTAACGGTCGTAGATTTGGAACGCGGAGGTTCATCGGAAATGATAATAATAATGTCGGGAATGAGAAGCATAGGCGCAATCGATGTCATTAAAACTGCGTCTTGTCCTTTGTCCGCTCCATGGCTATGAACAGACAAAATTTGTCAATTGAGGACCGACGACAGAAACGAAAAGCGCACGATTGTAATGGAGCAACTTCTCGATCAAATCTACATGGGTGAGCACCATTCGGCGACAGCAATACCGCTTGAGTTGGAGCTCATCCAAAGCATCACTATATATCGCATTGGAGTAACAGGTAGAAGAGGGTTGTGAGGCCAAAAACGCACCCTTCGCTCATATCCCGCGCGAGGAGCTCCAAATAGCCATTCCACTTGTCACCGATGACTTTTCCGCAGGAGAAACACCGCACAGGTATAATCTATGAGCGTGAAGAAAATAAGGAGAGTTCAAATGAAATAAAACCGGTGATGAGGGTGAAATACTCGCCATTTTTTTGGTGGTGAAGAGAGCGTGACTAACGGAACCAAATTTGATCGCCTCTCGGAGTAAACGCCTTTACACCTTTCCATCAACCCGCGTTGCCAAAGGTTGCCAAATGTTCATCCTTCTTCACCTTTCTTGAACAACATTATGGCTAGTCCTCTGAAGGCAGCAATGGTTTCTGGACCCAACTCATCTGAGGCACAAACTTGTCGACTGTGGATCAAGCAGTTGATACCTCTCAACCATACACATGTTATTTCTGGTTCGTTTTCTGGTAAAACACGACCTCGTAGATAGAACTAATTAATCTTTTCATAGGTGGTCGTTTCAGGGAATTTTACTACTGAAATAGGTTATGGATTGTCTGTCGAGTCGCAGCTCTTCGGCGTGGTTGATGATACAACTTTATGGACCTTGGTTCCACTCCATTCCAAGGCTATTCAGTATTGTAAGGTCCTCTTTTTCAGTCAAAAACGTTGCAGAAATTTAGTTTTGTCCCATATATAGAAGCCAGTGGCGACAGGACTATCCTAACTCGAGCACTTCCATTGGCAAGCAGAGGTAAAGAGGTCGCCGACTCAACTTGGCGCGCAGCTCATCCACACCTATATATTCTTCACCAAAAGTTAGCATGGTATAATCACAATCCATCTCTTCAGGTGAAGAGCCCATTTTCAAGTACACCTTCAAGATGCACCATTACGCCGTGAGCAACAACACTCCAAGCCGGGAATCCTACTTGACGGTATCGCGTGAGTGAGCAGACATCCAGTTATCTTCGTAATACAGTACTAATGGTCTGTAGCCATGCTACTTAGAGCTGCGCCACAACCTGTCTTCTAAACTAGTTCCTTGCATATTTTACTAACAACGCCGTGCAAGAGCGTCATGTTCGAGGATGCCATAAGAACCATGTTAACAGTGGATCCGCAGCTCATAAGGGTTATCTGTAAGTACTGGAATAATTATTCCACTCAACGACGCTTTACTGACGTAATGGCGATAGCGACGAACTGGGTGCGCCGCTCACCACCAAGGGCACCTAAGGACTTTCCAGCAGAACAAGGATTTCTGTGGCGACGTTCTAAGGTTAAAGCGAACGCGGAGGAGGTAGATGAATCCCATGAGTCGCAAGCTCCTATGTCTGCGGGCCTCCCCACATATGTTCAGCATCCGGAAGGGTGATTAGAATAGAAGCCACAAGAGGCCCTATCATTTCAAGCCACTCATCCAAGCGATCGACCGTCCGACCATTTATAGCACTCAATCATGGAAAGCAGTCGAGCGCTAGCGATTCGCAGGACCCTGTTTAAAAAGTAACGTTGACAGTCCATTCTGCCATCTTCGCGGTTTACATTGGTACATATTTATTTCGAGCGAGAACGATACTAGAATAAACGGAAAAAACAATGGGATAGAGGGTTTCTTGAACAGATATGCGCCTTTGAATGTTGTACTGTCCAACGTCGCATCTTTATAAATTTATCATTAGCGCCGGTCTTCAATATGAAATGCCAAGGTACTCACCATCCGAGGCATGGTCTTGTCGCTGTCGGTGCTGACCACCCTTGCTTCACTGAAGTTTCGGCGAACTTGGTGTCACTGGAAATGTTGCTCGTTTTCAAAGAAACGGGTTTCCCATTCTTCTTGGAGTTACAATTGCTGCTCGTCGATCCTTTTGCTGATCAAATATCAAAACCGGGTTACACACGAAGGCCTTCGATGAGGAACTTACTCTTCATATTTTTGAAGACGGTTTTGAGGAATCCTTTCACTGGTGGCGCTTCCTTCATGGTTATCGTCGACGAGGAGTCGGAAGAGAAGAGTGAAGAAGAAAAAGAAGAATGCGTCATTTCTCAGTGGTACGCTTAACTAGGGTTGGGTGAAGTTGGACGCCATTTAGTATTTTTCCATAAGCTTTATACTTCCCCTTGACTCCAACTCCTAAGGACCAGAAATATCCAAGTCCAAGCTTGTCTCGTGAACAATTGAGTCGGCTGCGGTACCTACTGCGCGGATGCGCAAACCCTGGACCTCTTTCGCGTTCCTGGAACTTACAAATCCACTGAGGAGCTCCTATTCATTATTCCACGAATGTCGTCTATATTTCATCAATTTTCTTTGGCTGGTATTTGACGAAACTCCAGGCCGCGTAAGTATGTACAGGGCAAAGGGCGCCAAGGCCAAGAGATCGGATCAATTACGAGCGCTTCGCCAACGGGGATTCGCGGTCCGCTGAAGAAATTCGAGTCCACGCAATCCCTCCATTGATCTTGTGTTGATTTGGAAGTGTATCATATGATTGCGGTGACTCAAGATGAGTCACTACTGTTTGGGGTTGAGATTCTTATCCAGACTCGGAGAGTTTACAAATTAAGGTCGCGGATCCTATCAGATCGCAATGGACGTCAATTAACAGGGGAGGTTTACAATTAGGTAGTGGTAGGGTCGGTCGAATCCAGCAAAGATGTGGAAGAAACAAAGACAGGTTGTAGCCCTCGTTGCCTGTCAAACATGGGGAAGGAATAGGAATGTGAAAAATACGTCAGAAACGTCTCATTGCATGTCGCAATCGCCACGACTATGTCGAGAGGAGAAAGTCGAATGGTTCAAGGACTCAGAAAGCTAGGAATAACCCCTAGTCAAAAATAGGACGGCATAGTTGAAACAAGGTTTCCATACAACGAGGCCAGTGGAATGGGGAAGACCATGATATCACTCGGGAACCTTCTCTTTGTTTTTGCCTGTCAGGGCCGAGGGTTAGAGATGCACAGAATATTCAAGAAAATTTACAAACCCTTGAAGATAGATTTCAAAAATGACTTGGTATCCTTTGACCTTTTAGAGCGTTGACTCCCACCGCTGGATGAGCTCGCAGAGCCTTCGGTGTTGGTCGAAGTGGGGGTGAGGGTGGACTGAGACGCCTGCGACGATCCGGAGAGAACCTCCGGGACGGATTGCAAAGGCTTAGAGGGTTGCAGTAATTTCTTGGAAGGTTCCTTTTTGGGAGTTGGGATGTGGCCGCTTGTACCGTAACGCGACTGTAATGCGCCAAAGGCCGCGGCGTAATCCTTCTGAGGTGGCGGAGCCGCCCTCGAATGTGCTATTGGATTGACAAGGGTAGCCTTCGACTGCAAAGACAGAGTGGAAGTGTTATTTTTCTCGTTATTCATGATTGCGTTATGAGTTGCAAGTGGGGGTTCAGGAAGCTTGTTTGTTGTGATTTCGATAGCCGTGTCAAGTCTTTTTTATAGTTCAGTTTCAAAGCCACTCAGCACTTGAAGATTCCCATCACGGCTACTCCTGTTCGTGTATATGCTTCTCGGAATAGAGAGGCGATGCAAGTCCACCAGGAATCGAAAACCACGGAAGATAGCCAAACTGGGAGGAAATCGGGAGTGCGAAATCAGCCAGTGGAGGATTTGAAAGCGAAGTGGCAAGGCTGCAATTTCACGGAACGCAAGCGGTTCTGATGACTCGACTCCGTGGCACCCGACAACATAGAGAAGTTAGAAGTTTGTGTGGTGATATCATAGCAGTGCTGGGCCGCAGCGAGTCATATGTGGGTTTCCATGCGGTACAGACGCGTCATTTAACCAAGATGTAGAGCTTTATGGCAGCTGTCTTTGCCCTGAGATGATAACGATTTATGAAGAGCCAAAGTGGAGGACGACCCTTGAAGCTATTTTTGGGCCAAATTTGGCCGATCATACCATCAACCTTTCCAGATTCGGTCTCATATTTTGTCCACCATGAGCGTCCGCCTCCCAGCGCCAGCCCATATTTCTGATCAAATCGACGACAACGACGCCAGCGCAACCAGCGAATCCGAGAGCGACGACGATGACCAAACCTGGGATGACTGGGTTTCGGATTCAAATGCACAGCAACAATGCAAGTCTCTTTTCTGCGACCAGGTCCTGCCTTCAGTAGAGGCCGCTTTGGCATACGACAAGGAAACATACCACTTTAGCCTTGATGAGGTTTGCAAGCGCCTATGTGAGCTGCGAGTCGCGTTGTTATCTTTATCTGCTAACCGATTTCATCATTTTAGCACTGGATTTTCATGGCCGTGTTCGATTGATCAATTATATCCGAAAACATGTAAATTTATCCATAAAGCCTATCTTTTTCCGTCTAACAACGATCACAGAAATTGACGCCGACAGATGTTTCTGTGGTGCAAGGCGCGGAAGAGTGGTTATCTTCCGATGAATACCTTGTTCCTGTGATTGAAAACGACCCCCTCATTCGTATGATTCGTCCATCCTTAGTTTGTCTTGTTCTCTGACTCTGGATCTCACTGTGTAGAGTCGTCTTCCGATAATTGGTCCGACTCCGACGTGGAAGAGGATCCCAGCGATGCGGATCCAACTCGAAAAATCAAAGCTCTCGAAAAAAAATTGGCTCTTGCACACCAAAGTCTGGGAGATTATCGAGCACTGGTTGCCGAGAAACTGAACCTTACGAAAGCTGTTGAGAGTATTGACGACTCACCTCCCGATCGAGAGGCTCTTCCCGCTCGCGACGATGATTCACATTACTTCGAAAGTTATGGGGCAAATGGTATGTGACAGTTAGTGCGAGAAACGCCGTTGATCGCGATCCTGTGCAACAGATATACATGCAATTATGATCCAGGATAAAGTTAGAACATCGACATACGCGCACTTCATCCTCACAAATCCGATCCTCTTCCGAGACGCCATCGTTCTTGACGTTGGTTGTGGCACAGGCATTTTATCTTTGTTCGCCGCACGTGCTGGTGCTAAACGCGTTATCGCTGTCGATGCTAGCAATATCGCAGAGAAGGCTGAAAAGATTGCCAAAGCAAACCACTTCGAGGATGTCATCACTGTTATCCGCGGAAAAATCGAAACAATATCCCTTCCTCCAGACATCGAGAAGGTCGACATTATCATCTCGGAATGGATGGGCTACGCTCTGCTGTACGAGTCTATGCTGGATTCGGTACTAATCGCGCGCGACCGCTTCTTGAAACCAGGTGGTGTGATGGCACCGAGCCAGTGCCAAATGATGTTCGGTTTATGCGATGGAAGTGAGATCTACAAGGATCGCATAGGTTTCTGGGAAGATGTTTACGGTTGGTCACCTATTTCTGGTCTCCCCGCAACGGTATTCTCATTACGTTTAAGGATTCGACCTATCTGCCATGGCCGATGGTCTGTACGACGAGGCAATAATTGATGTAGTCGGCCCTGACGCTCTCCTCAGCGAGCCATGTCCAGTCAAGGTGCGAATTTCTTCGAATGTATCTCTGATCACAAAAAGCTTATCACATCTTATCATCAGGATCTCATTCTTAGTGACATCACCCCTAAAGACCTCGACTTTTCCTCCTCCTTCACGCTCGTATCCACTGCGCAACGGCGTACAAAAATCAACGCGTTCGTATTATATTTCGACACATTCTTCACATCGCGAGGGCTGCCGATACCTCCGAACACAGAAGTCAAGCTGGTCAAGGAGGGCGAAGCCGTCTTAGCCGAACTCTGGCCTGTGGGTGGGAAATCTGCCCCTCAGCGTCGACAGAGCATGGGCGGGAAGAACGAAAAGATCACTAGCTTTAGTACCGGTCCCCACAGCACTGCTACACACTGGAAGCAGACCATATTCATGCTTCGCGAGCCGATTACGGCGTCCGAAGGTTTGTGGACTTTTTACACTATCGACAACATTGTGCTGATTCACTGCCTGATTTTAGGTTCAATTGTGGTTGGTACTTTCAAGTGTCGGAAGAGCGAAGCGAATTCAAGAGAGTTGGATGTTGAAATCCACTATTCGGTGAAGCTCGATGAAGAGACACCACCTAGCGAAACAATTGTCCAAATGTACAAAGTCAGATGATTATTATATTGCGGATGTCTTTTAATGTTACAGAGACTAAAAAAAAGTCCTTCCATTCGAAACAAGAAATCAGCCGAACCTCACACAAGTCCTTCATTAGTGGTTATACGTAGCTTGAAACCGGGCCTTAACGTAATCTCCAGCCGTAATCACCTCGTATTTCTGAGGCCGTTCCGGGGAAACGCAAGTCGGCATAGGCTAAAAAACATCACTGAGCGAAAGGATAGTAGCATGATCGTGCACTCACCTCAAGTAAGACGTTGTAGTCAGTCCCAAAGAACAATGGTATTGAGTAGCGGCGAACACCGCTACGGTTGATAGCACGGTGAACCGTTGATTTGAAGATATCGTCTGGGAATATGGCGTGAGCTATTTAAAGACAGGTGATAAGACTTGGGTATACTTGTCCATCGTGCGAATTGGTCTCCAAGGCTGATTGCGGGTCAGCAAGAATAATCGAACGATCGATGCACTCACTTGATCACAAAGGTTCCAGGTATTGGGGGCACATTAATCCATTTCTGCTCGGAATTGAGAACTTGAAGAGCTTGAATTCCTGGCTCCTGCCAAAGTATGGTGAAGCACTGCAGGTGAAAACGTCAAGGCGCATAGACTGAAATAATTCCTCTGCGCACCTCCCAGCTAACGTACCGCGAGGTTATTTATGAGGCGGCGTTAGGGTTCAAATAGTGAAATAAGACGTACTCTGTATGAGCACCTATTCCGAGGACACGTTCATCGATTGGTCCAGTTTGTGGAGGATAATGTAAAAATTTCATCAATGCGGCGGAGTGTTTTGTCTATCATGAGGTTCAGATTTCAGTCAATTAAAGAGTTTCTACAGGCAGACTTTGCCCACCTTATCGTCAAAAAAGTCTTCTGGGAGATTTAACGCCAAAGCAAATATCGGGAAAAGAGCTCTCCCAAAGTCCATTGCTGAATAACTGTTCATAATCAGCATCGCAACTTGGGTCCGCGGAAAAAACTTACTAATAGGACAATATTGTCTCTCGAAATCCTGGGACGTCTTCTTCCGAGGGCCAAACGTTCGCACCTGCCATGGCCCCCTCCACGTCCATTTCCTGTGGAATGGTTCCGGCTGTAGCAGGCGCTTGCCAGCCGAATTCAAAGCCCTCATTCAGATCCCCCGCCCCGTTTGGGTCGTTGTTGGCGCTCAAGAACGGAGAGTATCCCTTGAAGTTTGGGGTTTTGCGGTTCTCGATCTAAGCCGGGGATTTGAACCGAAATTCTGCTCTGCGGGAAAGCGGTCGTACCTCCATCTTAGTATCGGCTGGTAGGGCGAAGAAATCCTTGGCCTTTTGGAGGGCTCCTTCCGCCAGACTAGCTGGTATACCATGATTCTTTACTATTCAGAATCTGTGAATGATAGCGCGAATACCAACGGTAAAAAATGGGGACAAACCATAGAAGAACCCCACACGCATGCAAGCATCCCGGACTTGATCAGCTAATTTCTTTCGTTCCGTTGGGTCGTGGTTGTTGATATGCGTGAAGTCTCTGCGATGAGCTCGTGAATTGCCCTTTGGCTGAAGACGGAATTTCCACGACACACATAATGGGTATATGTTGACAATCCAGGTCAAGGGCATCTGCAGTCCCGACGAGCGACATGGAAGCTTGATTGAAAGAGTGTAACTTCGGCCCCTGTCTTAAGTACCTGCGGCCCGGTGACCATTACGATACAATCGTCACGTTGACGCCGATCATCAGCTTGTTCTGACCCACTTACCCCCGATGGCCACCAAGTACGTCCCCCATCCCGCATTGCATGAATGGATATAGAACTCTGCCTAGGACTCTTGCAACTTGTCTGTTCTGCAGAATCATCAAGGGTATGTACAATTGGATACTAGAATTCCGGGATTGCACTATCATAACTCGGTACCTTCCAGGCGAGATCCCTAGCTTCAAGCTTCTTGAGACAGAGTCTTCGTTCGTGGGCCGATTCTGATCATGCCATGCTCAAGCCTCATGACTCTCTGCAGCTTCGCCTTCCTCGATATCGGACCACTTTCTAAAGGCCATGCTCTCGTAGTCCCGAAATGTAGGGTTCAAGTTCTGGAGGCCGTATATCACTGATGGAAACCCCTAGATCATGCAGAGAAGCTGCATGAATTGCCCGACGAGTCTCTTCGTGACGTACTCCCTATCGCCAAAAGGATTGCTCTTGCCCAAGGATCCGCGAACTACAACGTCTTGCAGAACAACGGCCGAATTGCACACCAGGTGAATTACGTCGCATATGCAGCCTTTCAAGTGCTTCCTAAACGTTTGCCTTTCCATAGGAAGTACCCCATGTTCATTTCCACGTAATCCCGAAACCCTCCGCCAGTGCAGAAGAGGGCCTGGTCGTCGGATGGCCCGCCAAACCGATGAAGAATGAGGACCTGCAGAAGGTTTTCGATGAGTTAAAGGAGAAGTTGGGAGCGACTGAATCTGCATTGTAAACCCCAAACCCCAAATCCTGTAAATTGAATGATATCTCGCCTTGTTTAAACTTGGAACTTTCTCTAGGTCCGTTATCATCTAGCATAGAAATGGAAGATGATTAACTCTTATCAGAACCACGACTCATGGGGGAGCATACCCGCTCAATAAGTATCGAGAGCGACATTCATTTCCGCTGGATTAGTGTCGAATGCTTCTGGCTATAACGAATGAGGCAAACTTCAAGGCGGAAGCATCAAACACGAGCGAAGCTGGTATGCTCCTTCCCAGTCTAGATATGAGAATTGATATTCGACGCGTTCATCCTCGACACCTCCATAAACAGACGGGTCTCCATTTTCTATGAAGCTTGACCAAGGCTTATTTTTATTGTACTTCGTCAGGGATGCCAGTGTGTTGTTCGCTTTCCAAGGATGGAATTTATGTGGTGCGCCCTACCGACATTGCCAAGGTTTCAATCAAGTCGTCGCCGTTCCAATGAAGTTTCAGTGCTTTCTGCACGCTCGTACGACATTTCTAACCATGGTTTCTCCTCTCAGCAGCTTAGACATCAGATTGGTAGGGTGGAAATCTCAACTTTTCGACTAATGATTAGATCTTCAGAAAAATTATCTGTGCAAGTCCCCCATTCTTCATGGCAGAGGCGTAAACAGTAGGAAGGCGAGACCAACCAAGTCGAACTTGGCTTGCGCGGAAATGTGTCGACATCGCCATCGCTTAGCGCTTATCGCTAACCCGAATTACTTGGGTTGCAAATTTTGCTTCGTTGATTGGCGGGTGGGGCTGACGACAACGAAGAAAAACATTGCAAGTTGCGATCACAAGCGAACGACCCTGCTCCACTCTTTGCTTTATATCTCTCTCTCACAATGTTCAGGACGTTCAACCCCAACAAGCCGCTGCTTCGTCTCTGACGAGTTTGTACCATAACAACCTACCGACCTCATTCGAATCTCTCTTTCACATGACTATAGATCCTCCTACCAGACTCAGGGTGCCCTCGCCCGCACCCACCCTCGTCACGCCAGCCTCCGAAACGACGAGACATGCACAGCGCCCCCAACGGGTCAGCGCGGTAGCTCGACGCATCCATGGCTGGACATGGCAAGCCGTGAGTTTTATCCCCGCACGTTTTGGATATCTCAGTTGTTTATCATGCCTTAGTTTCCAATAGGCATGGGCACCGGCGCTGTCTATGTTACACTGTCCGGCCTGACGATCAGGCCCGATGCTCTTCGTCACGTAGAAACAGTTTTCTACTTCCTCAATATGGCTCTCTTTCTCCTTAATACCTCAACACTGCTCCTCCAAGCCATCTGTAAGTTATTTATCTGTGATTTTTTTGAACGCCATAGCTGATGACATTGATGTAGTCTACCCGAAGCAAGCCTGGAGACTAGTGACAGATCCTATATCAGGAATATTTGTCCCTTTGATTGTAATTTACCTTGACTTTCGTAAGGGGATTCTCGAACCAATGTTATCTTTTTATTCTAGGTCTTGTCATTGGCCACCATCATCATTGGGACCATCAACTATGCCGTTCCATCAGGTCACATTAGTGTAGAGACTGTTTATCGGCTATTCTGGTTTGATTCATCTCTAATACGCCATTTCCATCCTTACTTTTGGCTACTCCAGGGTCTATGTTACGTTCGCAATGATCGGGTCGTTTTTGATGCTCATGATTTGGTTCAATAAGCCTCACGAACTGACACAATTTACACCTGCATATGCCTTTTTGGTATGTCCTGGTTAAATGACTGCACCACCGTTATCACTGACTATATAAACTCAAGGTTTTTCCTTTGGTATTAGATTTTTCCTATTTTTTTGCTCAGTTTTCGAGTTCTCAACCATCTAAGATGCTTGTGGGCGTGGTTGCCTTTTCGGTGCTGAAAGTGATGGACTTCAGTGATAGCAGATCTCTTGGCGTTCTTCTTGCAGGATATTTTTTCCAAGGTCTGTCGCTGCCGAGAGCTCAATGAACCATGCTAATTCAGTATGTTTAGGACTTGGGTTCTTCATGACATTCTTTTACATTTGCATCTACATTATTCGTCTAATAATGGTCAGTGCAGCCTACCTTTCCTTCTCCAACGAAGCGGCTCGCTGATTTGTCCTAGACTGGGTTTCTGCGAGGCCACCAGGCCAATGGTGCTTTCGTCGCATGTGGTCCTCCTGGATTCACTGCGCTTGCTCTGTTAAAGTTGGGGAAACAGGCAGAGACTATGTGCGTCATTTCGATTTCCAAGTTCTCAAAAAATCCCCGTTCAAGTCTAATTTTATTTATTCTTCCCCATCATAACCTTATCTCCCAAAATGCCGGAGAGATATGGTACGCTGTCAGCGTAATGAGTGGTCTCATGCTTTTTGGACTGGCAGTCTTCCTTTTCGTATTCGGTATTCTACCATACTGGTTCAAGGTCCACAGGCGGCTCGGTGATATTTTAAGCTTTTGGGCGCTGACTTTCCCAAATGGTGCGTCGCTTCCATCAGAGTTCTCATTGTTTATTTTATTGTCTTCAATTGTTTCATAGTCGGTTGGATATGCACTTTACGTGTGTTGGGCGACATCTTCCATTTCCGAGGATTCTTTATCGTACAGTTTATAATGACGGCCGCGATGTGCGCAACTTGGCTGGTGTTGTTCATCTTGACGATCATTGCATTCTCCAAGGGCCACATTTTCAGCTCGAATGACGAGGACGTCGTGAAAGATTCAGCCAGTTTCCTCGAGCGGAGAAAGGAGTCCACCGAAAAGTCGTCGACGTGGGTGGTTTGATCGCTTTAAATTCTTGCATTCTTTTTCTTTCACGACTCTCGTTAAATAATATTGATATCCTCCATTCACCATTAGAATTAGACCACTAGAACACTAGCTAGCTCACTCTCCCTTATATTGTTTTTGAATGAAGGCCCTAGGCGCGATTACATTATACATAATGTCACCAGAACGTTCCTTGTTTCATGCACTCCAGTTTTAGCGCCCATGGCCAGTGATTTCCGTTGAAAGGAAGTTATATATAATGACCATGCCCAAGTTCCTTCCTTTCACAGGTACAACAGGAGGGATTACCAGTTGACTCTCTATCCCTCAAACAAATGATCAAAGTCTTGGAAGGTGAATCGTCCGTGTTCGTGGGTAAGCTGTGTGTAGAGGCAGTGTGGTCAGATACCATCGATGCCTACTCTGACCTGGACGCCGATTTCGAAGAAGCAAGGAGGGAAGCTGGGATGTGAATGTTTTTCGACTGGAGAAGGGAATCCACGACGGGGGCATTTTGATAGATCTAAATTTTGCATGCATTCTTTTTCGTTCAAGGCTGTCCTTGTAGTACTAGCCCCTAGGCACGATTACATAATGTCACCAGAACGTTCCTTGACATTTTAGCGCCTTGTTGTTTTCCAATTCATTATGCTCCTTCCTCACACTCAGGTTTCTTGTTACATCAAGTACATTCATATACATGGCACATAGTAAACCATCCATTGTTGGCTCCATCGTGGAGCGTAGACCATCATCGTCGGTCTCGACCCCAAAGCTCTCGTCGTCTGGGAAGACTGGTTTTCCAACCGTCCAACACCGTTCCAAAAGCGCCTTCGCGCGGAATCGCGAGGATCTACGGAAGTCGGGGATTTCACGACTCAATATTGTCCCTGCAATCATTCCATCGAGCAAGCCCAGCTCTCGGCATCCTTCAAGTCCTCCCCCGAATTCAGTTGATTGGCGAGATCAGGTTAGCCGAGAGAATGAAGAACGAGTGGCGGGGATGACCGAGGAGGAGATTGAACAAGAACGAAGGGAAATTGTTGAGCGATTCGGGGCGAATGTCGGCGATGTGTTGAGGCGTGCTCGGTTGGCGAGGGATAAACAAAAGGAGGCGCCACAACCTATGCATTTGGAATCGGATAGCGGTCCTGTTCTTGAAGGTTATCCATTTCGTTACTTTTTCAAGGGCTTTGCACTCATTTTTTATATATCTCAGATTCTATCCCAGTGATATCGGAAGAACGAAGGCCTGTTCTTGTTGAGAGAAGTGAGCATTCAGCGTCAAATTATATATCTCTCAATCAAGCCTCTCAACTATCCCTTGCCTCTATTTTCACTGGAATTTTAAACAGCACAATCTCCTCCTCCTTCAGCTTTGGCCACTCCTAGTGGAACTCGTCCTTCTAGTCGTGCCGATCGCAGACTCCGTTTCGCTGAACTCGAACCCCAAGATGTGCATGTTTATGATTCAGTTCCTTCATCTCCCAAGCGCACGGTCCTTGCCCTACCTCCACCTGATCCCAGCGACAGTAGTTCTGCCATCTCATTGGGCCAGTGGAAAGGCAGAATGCTTCCTCAGAAATCATCATCACCTCATCCAAGTAGTCAGATGCAACAAGATGATATGGAAGGTCCAGAAGAAGGCTCTGCGGAGGATATCCGTCGACGATTTTTTCCATTAGCATCCAGGGACGATCCTAACATTGCTTGGATGGGATCAAATTCAGTACCTCCACCGACAGAATCAGATGCATCGTCCTTACGATTTGATCTTCAAGGCAATCCGATTCCGCCTTCTGTTTCGTTGTCTCTTCCAACCCACCTCGGGCTTTATCATCATGCAGAGGGTGACCACGCAGGATATACGTTGGATGATATATTTCTGTTATCCCGGTCCACCGTTCCTGCACAAAGAGCAACGATGCTTGGAATCCTTGTTCGCATCACCCGTAGACTCGCGAACGTCAAAATTGGAATTATCGATGGTATGGATGAGGTGGTCGGCAAAGAAGAAGAACTGAGAACTCGGATTCTTGGTGCTGGAGTCGAGGCCATGTCGAATAGAGGAAGCGTCGGAGCACTTGCCATCGAAGTCGTCTGGGAGTGTATTGTTGGATGGGATCCGAGTGTGATAGATGTTGAAGGAGTAGAATTGGACTCGCCTCGGGATGTGGCCATCAACTCCTTGCAGTTGGATTTTTTCCTTCCTCAAATTGCGACCCTTTTGAAGCAGGGCGATGCCTTTCCTGAATCCTCCACCCAATTGTTGTCTATTCTGCATCGCTTGGCTCAACAGAGTAATGCGACTGCGGACAAGATCGTTTCCACGCCCAATTTGCTGGGTAGCATTGTTCAGACCTTCCTCCTCACACCGATTCCAACCGAGAGCACGTCGCCATTGCCTAATCCATTTGCCCTTCAACTATTATGCACTCTCACACTATCTTCTCGGTCTAACGCTCGGGAAATTGAGAAGTACGCGGACTCGCTCCTTCGGTTTGTTACCTTCTCCGCCTTTTCATCCCCTTATCCCGCGGCCCTTGCTACCACCCTCCTCGCAGGAACACTCCGCGTTTTCAGGGCGCTTGCTTCTTACGGCTTCTACTCTCACATCGCTGCCACTGCTATTGAACAGTTGGCCCATATTGAACAACATGTGGTCTCTGAAGCATGCCATTCACAACCCCTTACCATCGCGTGGGCGAATTTGGTTGAGGCTTGGACTGTTTGCGCGATTGATCCTCATCAGACCACCCCACCCCATGATATAACATGGTCACAGATAATCGGTTGGGCATGGAATGAAAGTATTTTGGAACTCCAAGCCCGCCTGGGGGTTGAAGAGAAGCACTGGTCAGAATGGAGTTCGTCCTGGAGAGCGCAGGCTGCCTGGTTGGAGGGCTCTAAGGTTAATGCAATCAAAGGAGGCGAAGCCGAACGGTTGGATATGATAAATTCTATCAAGGCAGGCTTCGAAAATGGGAGCGAGTTCAAGGTTTTGAATGCTGCTGTGACGATGCTGCAGAAGGAGCTCGCGAACCTGAAGGAAGGCAATGTGGAACAGTTGAAAAAGATGGCGCGTCATGCGGATTTGTTGACTTCCGCCGTTCGGTTGTGGTTGGCGTGTATTGCTCCGCATACCGATGGCCCGCCTCCATCACCGCCTTTCATCCTTCCCTTCGCTGCTTTGTCAGAATTGGCGCGTAGCTTAATCGTGCATCCTCTTTGGTCGACACTGTCCTCGTTGGATACATCGCTCGGATACTTCTACTGCAAGAAGCTCTCAGTATACCTCTCATACTACCTGTCACTTTCAAGACGGCTTCCAGACACTTCGCAAAGCTTATGGATGGCGCAAGCATTTTCTATCTTGTTGAGGTTGATGCCCGGGGATGAAGACGCCGCCCTTTTAATATCCAAGGACGTGATCTCGACGATGACTCCCCCATGGGCCATGGCTCGGAATTTACAAGTTCCTTCACAGCTTTGGGAGCGAGGGGGGTTGTCTATCCTGGAACCTTTCATAATCAATCGAATTAGACGGCAGGAGGATGTTTACATTGGCCCTCTCATCACAACGCCCCAATCCGTTAAGCATTCTACAACGCAGAGACTTCCGGCCCAAGCTACCATCTCTCAATTAGGCCTTCCCTTGCACCGCGATTGGACGATGAGCCCCTTAGAGCACCTTTTACGTTCAGGAGACTCTGTGGTCTTTAAGGCGTTGCCGACCTCGTGGGACGCTTCCGAAGTGGAGGTTGCTCGAGCGTCGCTTTTCTTGACGAAGGTAGTCCAGGAGGCACTCCTCAACTTTTCCATGACTTCCTTCGTGTTGACAAGAGAAGAGGCGGTTTTTGGATGCATGAAGGTGTTCATGTTGGAGCATGACCAGCCACAAAGTGATTCATCAGATGAAGTTTTCCGGGATAACATTGTGGGGCCTTTCATGGAGGACATTCTGCGTCCTTACAGTCTTGGATCCGCGGATTCGCAGGCCATCTCCTCAGTTCAGCAAGAGGACCTAGAGAAGGTTGCTTCTAGGTTTCTTGGTTCCTCAGTCCCGTTCTTCCAGTTTTACACTGATTTTGTCGCACTTTACGACGCCATTTCGTTCTCGCATCCAATATTTTCTCTTCTCCTCCTGCCTCCGACCTCGATGCGGTACCCGTTGGATTACAGAAAGCACCTCTGGTGCGATTTCAACCATGTAATACGGACGATCCGGGTGTCGCCTTTGCAGGTTCTATCGGCCGACGTCAGGGAATATCTTTACCCCATCGAAACCGAACCTCAGGTTATTGCCTCGTACCTGAGCTCGCTTCTTCAAAGCAATGCACACGATTTCATGGGATTCATTGCTCTGCACCATATTTCGTCGAACATCTGGCCGGATCTCAGAGATACTGGCGACGCAGAAAACGAAGAGAGAGCAAGCACGTTGTTGAAGACGGTCGTTCATCAGGGCAACATCGAACTTGTACGGCAGGTTGTGATGTATCGGCAGACGAGTTCTGGGAGTGTTTTGCTACCACCTTTGTGTTTCTCTAAATTTGAGGAGGTGCGAGCATCGAGGCTGGAATGTGTATCCCGTTGGGGTGGGCAGGAGACGATGAATAGGTTACAAGGGTTATTTTCGGAGTAGAATCTTCTTGAACCAAAATAATTTATTTAGACCTGCAACTTGCATTTATTACACCTTCGATGTCGCAATCGGTTTTTGTAATCACACCTAATTTTTCCGGGATTTCTGATCACCGACTACCATGGCATCGACTTTCGACTTTGCCAGTTGGCCGCCATCTTTGACCGTGGACCAGCTCGAAAATTTGACGTTATACGCAACGTCATACGCCCTATCGCACGGTGCTTTGTATCTACCACCAGCTGAACCACAACCGACTGTCCCCAGCGCTGCTATCCATGCACCGATTTCCCTCTTTCCTTCGCCTTTCCCTCGTCAGCTCTATGAACAAGGCCGCCGGATACAACGCACATACAACGTCTTGTATTCTCGGATCGCGATGGATACCGAATTTCTGGACAAGATAATGGGGGCGGAAGAAGGAGTTGGCAAGGTCGACGATTTTATCGGCCAGCTTTGGAGAGGTTGGAAAAAGCTAAGAGATGCTGGGCTTGCCCAAGTACGCCCCCTTTCTCGAGAGGGGACCGTAATGCGTCTGATCTCAGGGCAAGCCCCTCCATCTTGGTCTTTTTCGCTCAGATTACCTTCTTCATGCACCACGCAATGAGCCGTTATCCATCAAGCAAGTGGAATTTAACACCATCTCTGTGTCTTTTGGGGGTCTATCTCAAAAAACGTCGGAGCTGCATCGGCAAGTGTTAACAAATGGATTTTCCCTTCTTTTTTTTTTCTTGCTGATTTGCATCGTAGATACTTGCTAGCCGCGACAGATTACTACAATAGTTCATCCTACTTAAAGCCGGACAACTTTCCATCGAATGATTCAATCGCAGGGCTGGCACAGGGTTTGGCGGAGGCCCATAAGGCTTACGATGTCGAAGGGTAGGTTCCTTCCGTGGTTTAATTCTACTTTGTTTGAACGTAATTTCCAAGCTCGCGGATCCTCTTCGTCGTCCAATCAGGCGAGCGGAATGTTTTCGACCAAAGGCTTTTGGAATACGAATTGCTCGAAAAGTATGTATTTTCCTTCGCGTTTCCACCCAGTCAACTGACCGATTCAAAGGCATTCCATTCGGATTATACGGCAAACCTTCAGCGAATTGGCCCTCTCTGCCTCTGTGGATCCATCAACATGTGTTCTACGAATAGCACGGTCCCCAGATCTCCAACCTTCGGGTTCAATCGAAATTTCGACGGTGTATTTCCGTGCCGGATATATGCCGCATGATTACCCCACTCCGGCGCATTATGACACTCGTTTTCTTCTCGAGAGTTCAAAGGCGATCAAATGCCCAACAATTGCCCTCCAGCTGGCCGGTGGAAAGAAAGTCCAGGAAGTGTTGACGCAAGCAGGCATGCTCGAGCGCTTTTTATCTGATGAGAAAAAGTACGGGAAGAATATTGCTAGTATGCAGGACATTGATGAGCTGAGGGCAAGCTTTATGGGAATGTGGGGTCTGGACGTCAGTGAAGATTTGTTAACGCCAGATTACGCAGCTCAGGCAGCTGGTTCTGAGGAATTCGGGGTTCGAAAAGCCAGAGATCTTGCACAATCGCTGGTCCTCAAACCACAGCGCGAAGGAGGTGTAAACAATGTTTACAAGGAGTCAATACCTGGCTTCCTTGATGCCCTGGCGCCCCAAGAACGGCAGGCTTGGATTGCCATGGAATTGATCGACGCACCGGAAAATGCAGGAAACTATCTTGTCCGAGCCGGCTCAACGGATTCTCAAAGCCAAACCCCAGTTAAAACCGACGTTGTGAGCGAGTTGGGTATTTTTGGGTGGGCACTGTTTGGTGGACCAGACAAAAGCATTGATGAGCGTGAGGTGGGATGGTTGGTACGGACTAAAGGGAAAGACAGCAATGAAGGTGGCGTCGCAACCGGCTTCTCGGTCTTGGATTCATTGCTCTTGGTGTAGCATCAACGGTTTCGTGTGAGTCTGATTTGTGCATACATGTTACTCGTGCTGATTTGATGGTTCAATAGAACTCTTATTTATTGTTAAATAACCATTGTAGATCCAATTAGAAGTTCAATTCTCTGCATCTGCCTTCCATTCCACAGGTATCTTGAACTTTGACTGACGACGATTACAACGATGCCGCAAAATTACCGGGGCAATTAACGACGTTAATCGCTTATCGCGTCAGCAACAATATGGCGCACAAAGGCGATCATCGGTGGCTGAGATATAGCCACCCTTGAGCCATGATAAAGACGAACGGGCTTAGGGTATGTCGTGTTGCCATTCAAACCCCCAGCCATGGTTCCTTCACTGATATACACTCTTTTGTCTGTTGCAGGTGTGCTGGGCACATCATTTATTTACGACGGGCGTGCGCCTCTTAATTACACGCGAGCTAATCTCGATGCGTCTGTTGACCCCTACCTGACGTTAGTTCGTTCTTTGGCGTCAATTATACTGGGTCTCAACAAAACAATTTTGTTTCAGGGTTGTAAAGGGTTCAGAAAACGCATCTCATGTGCGTATCAAGCGTATTTTTCTTCGTGTCGATCCCACTCAAACTTGATCCATCAGTACACAACACTATTGGGCGCATCCGAACGCCCCACTCCGCTCTGGAATAGCGGCCGTTTGCCTATCGAACAAGTCCTCGCCGTCTCGATCGACAACTCTTCAGTCTTTGTGCCTGGCGGAAACCCGCAAAATGGATTCCGTAGAACTGACATCATCGCGCAAAAGGACGGAAGCCCTGCCAACCTGCTGCCTCTCATGGAAACTGGGGTGACGGTTTTCCATTTTTCGATTAAAGCCGACAAGAAGCGACCCTTGAACTATACGCATGAATACCAGATTGTTTTCATAGAGCCGAATGACGGCTCGCATGTGTTTGGGATCCAGCTTGGTTAGTGACTGGTTATCGATCGAAGTTCTATTTTGATAGATACTTGCTTAGGTTCTCCGTTTACCAACCCTACGGGCGAATTACCGGTGCAGGATGCTCATAATTTCAAGGTGCTTGACCATGCGTTGAACGTCCTTTTCTCCACACCTTTCACCTCCGGCTGTTGGCACAATTTCGCTGTGCAAGTTGACTGGGATAACCGAACGCTTGCTGTCCTTTTCTCTAAAGGCAACATGCCTCTCAAGCCTGTCACCAAAGTTGTGCCCAACTCTTCTGCCGCAGCTGGCACTGCAGGGCAGGGAGAATTCCATTTTGGCGTTTTGAAGGTATCTATTATTGCATCATTTGGACCTTTTACCAGTTCTGATCTGTAATACGAAACAGCTTCCCCTGGTCGATCCTACAGATACCCCTCAAAACCAGGGAGATGTTGCGCATCATGGGATCCAGGAAGGAACGACCGAAGGCCTGCTCTACTCCGGAATTTTTGTGGAAGGAGTCCAAAATGGCATAAGTGTTGGGGGAGTACATACCATCAAACCTCTTGTCAATTGAAGGAAACGATATGTTGGGTTCGGGGATCCTAATTTCCGCACAACCATTACGATGCACAACAAACACGCTACGATCCAATCTTAAGACGACATCATGCAGGATGTGAAGGGCGTGCATTTCATGTCCGCATCTCTCGAAGATTCTTATTGGGCCACGAGATAGACGCGCGTTCCATAGATTTCCTATACTTGGTGAAGATTGCCCACGTGAAACTGCTGCTCGGTCATCCTTATCGAATTCTCGGGCTAAGAGTGGCGTCGTCGTGTCGAACATCATGATGATCGCAACACAGAGTAAATCCTTCGATGGTTAAACCACTAATATGTCAGCACAGTGTCGTGTCAGCAGGCCGAGTTGTACGGTATTGTTCACCGAGGGTCGTTTGGGATTTAAGCAAGGCTCTTGTCCGCAACGCCTATGTCCTCCAACAAGTCTTCCGCAAGACATCCCTCACCAAACCCTCGCTTGAAGGCAAAAAAACAGCAGAAAAAGAGCTCTTTCTCAATACTCCGTCTTGTTGCTACTTTTGTCGTTCCATACATGGCTTTCCTTCTTTTCTCTCGTTCTGGATTCTTCAAGAAGACCTTGCAGCGCCTTGGATTTTCTAAAGGCAAATCGGCCTCGACCTACGTCGACGGTCTCCCGACATATTTTACCCTCCCTTCTGGGGACAAGATTCCCTCGGTTGCTCTCGGTCAGTCTCTCGATCAACTATCCTGGCGCACTTGAGCTGACTCGTTGCGTTCCCTTCGTACAGGAGTGTGGAAGGCTGAACCAGCCGATGTCAAAGGCGCAGTCAAAGCTGCACTTGAAGCAGGCTACAGGCATATCGACGAGGCATGGGCCTACGGTGTAAGTGCTGACGCGTCGTATACCCAGGCTCTCCATCCTATTTTCATTTTTGATCGGAACAAGTTCATTCGGGGTCGGGTTACTAACATGGCTTTATTTCAATAGAACGAAGCCGAGGTCGGAGAAGTCATCAAAGCCAGCGGTATCCCCCGCAAAGACATCTGGATCACCTCTAAACTCTGGAACAACCACCATGCCCCCGAAGACGTCGAGGGTGCTATCGATGAATCGCTCTCGAAGCTTGGCACCGACTACCTTGATCTATACCTCATTCATTGGTGAGGATCATCCAATTTGTATATTATGCGTTCTAATCTTTGCCGAACCAGGCCTGTGGCATTCGGAAAGGACGGCAAGCTCGATGTAAAGCTCACGGAGGATCCTTACCCGACCTGGAAAAAGCTCGAGGAGATGGTGGAGAAAGGAAAGGTCAAGAACATCGGGGTCGCCAAGTATGCCGCCTTCCTGATCTTTGAGAGGGCATAACGGTTAATTATACTCTCCTACTTTCAGCTTCAACATTCGCAGAATGGAAGAGTTGCTCGCCCAACCACTGAAGATCAAGCCAGCTGTCAACCAGGTAGAGCTGAACTACTGGAACCCGCAACCTGAGCTGTTGAAGGTATCAATTTATTATCCTGTTCTTCATTCGCGCGGCTGACATGCGATTATCCTAGTGGGCTAAAGAGAAAGGGATCCTCCTGCAGGCTTACTCTCCTCTCGGCAGCTCGGACAAGGTCAAGGAGACCCTTGAATTGCCTGAGGTTAGTTTGAGAAAACTGCCTGTCAGATCTGCATTTTCTTATGTCTGCTCGTAGGTGAAAGATGTCGCGAAAGAACTTGGTATCACGCCAGCCCAAGTCATTATTTCTTGGCATATTCAGCGCGGGGTATGTGATTTACATCTTCAGTTGTATTATGGGACCTTATATGTTTCTTTTACTTTGCACAGACTGTTGTCCTTCCCAAGAGTGTTACCCCTTCTCGCGTTGTCGAAAACCTGAAGGGTACGCATTTCATTTCTCATCACATTCCGTCCTATATCCAAGTATCGTGTCGTTAACATGGCTTTCACATACGTCCCATCATGCATGCTGGAGATTGACTATGTTGGCTCGTTGGCGCTTATTTGGGAATCCAAACCGATCTCTAAGCCTTTCCAATACTAATTTATTATTTTACAGTGACTGCCCTTCCTCAAGCCGCCTTTGACCGTCTCGAGAAAGCTGCGACCAGCCACGAACCGATCAAGGTATTGGATCCGAGCCCACATTGGGGTGTCGACCTGTGGGATGTCAAGCTCAAGAAGTAGATGCTCAAACATGATCCGTATACTGAACCCAACTGTATGGTGGCAACCGGCCGGAGGTGCGTTACGCACCCTCCTGAGTTTGGGCTAGCGACGGAGGTTGCGTTATGCGTTACAGTTGCTTGAATAGGCAACGAATAGGTTGAAATACCCGCGTTTCTCTGCATAAAGGTGATGTTTCGAAAATCTTTTGCACTCACTATGATTATGGAACACTTGCGAGGAAGCTACATCTTCCGGGAGATTTTGTAAATTTTCCCCCTTTTTTGGGGTATATTTTTGTTAGCAACCAAGGCTGCGTTACGCGTTACTACACAGGAATTAGGCGACCAAAAAGGCGCTGCGTTATGCGTTATGGTTGCCACCATACAGTTGGGTTCAGTACCTTGGCAAGATGCCTCTAGATTACTTCGCTTATGAATGTGTAGATACCCGGGTCCTACCATAATACTTACTTCTTTCAATCAATCTTACTGTACCATTTCATTCAATTCGGCAGTCACGCGTCACGCGGCCCTCCAAAATCCCGAAATGTCACGGTCGTCACGGCAATCTTTGGCGGGTGCCGAAATCATTTATCCATCATGTGACTAATATAGAAAAAATTCGTCGCCTGCGGCGCCAAAGTGCCGAAAATTTCCCCAAACTTTGGGCTTGTCACGGCGATTTTTCGAGGTTGCCGAAACGAAAATTTCGGCAGGGCCGTCACGCGTCACGGGCCCTGCCGAATTGATTGAAATGGTACAGTATCTTCCATCTTGCTGCATCCAACTTGCAAGTAATAGGCTTGGCAGGGTTGAAACCGGGCCGAGCCTGCCGAGATGACGACATGAAATTTAAATCTTATCTTAAAACGGTCATGGCTCTTTACCAACCTCTTCCCACTATCGAAGAGCCCAACGAAGGTCAAATAGAGGCTTCTGATCACTCTCAGCCGCAAAGTGAAATTCACAGAAAGCAGGCGCAAAGAAAAATCCATTTTGCGTGTATCGGCGTATTCATCGTCTTTTACATGTCATTGCTTGTGGCGAGGAGCATCCTTGTCGCTCCGGCACATGGAGGAACGCAGGGCGTCGCTAAAAAATGCCATGACGCTCTCCATCGTCTCGGGCTTACTGGGCATCTTCAATGCGGTTCGATCCAACGAAATATGTCGATTTTATCGCGCGGAAAGCTTCATTCCCACTACACCCTCCCTTCTGGCGATAAAATTCCGGCTGTCGCATTGGGTGAGTTGAATTAGAAACTTCAAGAAGTACGGGTAGTCAATTCCTCGCTTGTTAGGCGTCTGGCGTGCCGGAAAAGAGGAGGTGGGGCCAGCCGTCAAGGTCACGAATGCAAAAAATTGAACACTGCTGTGATGTCTCATATTATTTACAGACCGCCCTCGAGGAAGGGTATAGACACATAGATGGCGCATGGAACTACGGAGCAAGCCCCAATCCTGTACCGCGACTATGGCTTGCTAACTGCTCGTCATAGAATGAGGCCGAAGTCGGTCAAGCTATCAGCGAGAGTGGAGTCCCCCGGAAGGAAATATGGCTAACCTCCAAGCTCTGGAATAGTTTTCACGCGCCGCAGGACGTGGAACCTGCTCTCGATGAATCCCTGTCGCGCCTGAGAACAGACTACCTCGATTTGTACCTCATCCACTGGTCAGCTTTTGAAGAAATATATTATCGTGGTCACCGCGCTTATACAGAACTCCAGGCCCGTTGCTTTTAGAAACGGAGAAAAGGAAAATGAAGTAGATTGGGAGCTTACTGAGAACCCTTATCCAACTTGGAAAAGGCTCGAGGAAATGGTAGACAAAGGCAAAGTCAGGAATATCGGGATCAGCAAGTGTGTTTTGCTCTATTGTTCTTCTCACTATTCTAAGTTTATGCATAAATCACAGCTTTGACATTCGCCGGATTCAAAATTTGACTGCCAATCCCCTAAAAATCAAGCCGTACGTGAATCAGGTCGAACTGAACTATTGGAATCCCCAACCAGAACTGTTAAATGTAAAATTATCTGAGGTGTTTCCTATGCATCCTAATAAACTTTGAAAATAGTGGTGCAAGGACAATGGGATTTTACTGGAAGCCTATTCCCCTCTTGGAGGCGCCGACAGAGTGAGGGAAACTCTTGCAATTCCAGAGGTTCGTATCAAGTATATTTCCCATGGTCGTTGATACGACCATAAGCTCATTATCTTGAACAGGTCCAGGACATCGCTAAAGAACTTGGAATCACACCTGCCCAGGTTTACATCTCTTGGCATGTCCAGCGCGGCGTACGTCTCTCAGTTGGTACCGGCCGATCCTCCTTAACCGCGTGGACTTTTATAGACTGTCGCTCTCCCAAAAAGCGTTACTCCTTCTCGAATTAAAGAGAATTTCCAAGGTAAACGTCATTGCAACTGCGATGTTTTAGATGTGCTGACCAGATTCTTTGACAGTGACTGCCTTGCCAGACGAAGCATTCCAGAAACTGGAGAAAGCTGCTACCAGTCACAGGCCATCTAAAAATGTCGATCCCAGCAAGGGTTGGGGAGTTGATATCTGGGGATGGATTGAATTCGACGAGGACATGGGAAATGTTATGTAAGATGTAAATACGTAGAACTCTTCTTCAAGCCCTCAGCGGCGTAGGCTACGTCATATCGCTCGTCCGTTAGGTGTCCAGCTTGTGGTCTTCATCGGGCTGATATTCCTTCTTGTCATAGGACAAATGACAGATAATTATGAGTGTCTTCTGTCTCCTGGTCTTGAACTCTGGCGGATCCTGGACGGGTCGTATAGGAGTTACCTCACATAGTCTATAAATTTCACGGTCGATAGAGGCTTTCATCTAGCTAAAATAATCACAACAAAGGCCGCTTTGTCCAACTGTAAGCCAAACTGCAATCGAAGGATCGAAGCTCTCCGGTTAAGAGAAGTACGGAGACTACCAGTCACTATTTTTGGGCAGAAGCCTTGAAAGTGGCTTGACTACATGAAGCATTCCAGGAATTGATATTTTCTATGTAATCATTACCGCTTTGCCGGGGTCACTTAATATGTGTTTTATACGTAGTTACAACCATCAGAATGCGTGGATGGTGTGTGATTGCCCACTGCTCGTACCATCCTTGAAGTTTGCAGCGTCACCAGTGCGCCCCAAGAGTAACCTGGGTAATAAGGAAGATCTTGCAAGCTACTACATAGCTTTAAAATTCTATTGGGCAGGAGATGGCCGACGGGGTGCCCTGGGATAATGGTGGATCTTCGGTGGCTTTATATTGGAATGAGGTTTTAACTAACCTGAAGGTGGGCAAAAAAAAAAAATTGTCCGGACTCCGGCCTCTTTGGAGTTAGTACGCGAATATGGAAATAACCTTTGTGGGGTTGAAGTATCTTTCAAGCTTTCAATTTGGGATAAGGGGGGGAGAAGTTCATTTCGGCGTCGGCGGGCTGTCCCGATTAGGGAATTTTTTCAGTTGTGTGGCGTTCATGCGTCAAAGGTTCTAAGATTTATCCACCGAAATTGCGGGAATGCGCATGGATAAGATGTAAATGTGTGGGGAACGACCTTATCGTTCGAACCTTGTGATTGACCGCGCTATATTCAGCAGGGGAAGTAAATCATAGAGAAGGAGGCCTCAATTCGCATTCACCGATGACACCTACAAACGAGGAAAGCGTCATTGAAGTCACCGCTCTTCCAATTTTTAGGACCAGACACCTAAGGAAGACAATCCCTTATTCGCTGATGGACTCAACGTCATACCGTTGACGAAATTCTCGGGTTCGGGATATGTCAGATGGCGCGGGATGATGTAAGTGTTCTTAAATCGCCGAACGGGGCGATGCTAAGGCTGGTGAATGAGTTGGGGAGGTAGTAAGGGTGAACAGAGTTAGTCTTTACCTTAATTTATACGCGCAATGGGGGCCTCCCATTGTGACAAATATTATCTAATTCGTGTAGCAGTCAACTCTACTTCTTGGGTATTATGTATTCGATCCACAGACCGTCGCTTCGATGTATATGTAAAATTTCTTACCACCACGAGATTACCTAGCTGGTGACTATAAAGTAACCGAATAACAGTGAATTCGAACGTCGAGGGGCATGCAGCGTACATGCAAAAACCCCGAAGGACACCTTATGCGGTAACTTGAATGATCGAGGTTGTTTTCTAATCGACGGATAGTCGGCAATGGCAAAGGTTACGCGAGTGAGTTCATCAATTATCTGACTCACCGAGTCACTGTCGGGCCCAACTCGACGATAACAAACATTTACAGCATAGCCGAAAACCTTTATGAGCCAACGAATTGCAGCTTGGCACTAGAGGTTTCGGTGGATCAAGTGATCCGGCGGGGAATCCCTTTCTGAGAACAGACGATGTGATTCATGTGAAGGTCCGCATCTCGGTTTTTGGGGCACAGCTACAGTCACAAGAGAGGGATTCTTTGGCCTCTGTGAGACGCGCCGGAGACCCCTGGTTATGACCGGTCCATAAATGAACAAGAATGACTTCTGATGGTCAAATCTCCGACGAGAGATGTGAGTCGCCGGACATCAGAGTCAAATGGATGTCTGGAACTTGGGGATCAACTACCGTCATTTGACATTGCCGTGGGTATTTTTCAAGGCTTGTCAAGAGAAATGGGATAGAGAGAGAGCTGGAAGTGGCTTTGGATATGTCCGTAAATTGCGCCAGCTGTGGTGAGGGTATTAATTTTCGCCTACCGTGCTATTTCAGGCAGATGGAAGCTGGGGGTAGTTGGCAGCGATTTCAATTCAGGTCCTTGGGGAGGCGGAAATCCATACGAAAATAGACTCGTTAATTAGATCTGAGAATGAAAATAGGTGCCCAGTATCCGGAGAGTCGTCGGAAAAGGGATGACAAGATACGGCTTCTAGGCCCGGAGACCTAATAAATTAACAAACGAGCTGGGACGGATCGGACAATACAAGAGACCAGTGGAGAGAGATTTCGACTTGGTTCGCTCAGGCCAGAACTTCCTCCGGATCTGAACTGAGTGGTTTATTCAAGAGAGTTTTCGGGCTGGAAAGGCGAAAGCTCGGAGTATTAACCACAAATTCTCCGAAAATGGAATGTGCCCGATCGTGATTCCCACGGGTCGACGCGACTTGGGTTCCATTACGCGGCCTCTTCTCAACGACTCCTCGTTATATACTCACTCTTCCATAACTCAGACGCCTCTTTGCTCATCACCACCTCATCTTCCGCTTCGTTTTCTTCTTGATTAATAGCGTTCCAGGAATGGTCTCAATGACACAGCCAGTTCAGCAAGCGTTTAACCCATACACCGAAAACGGAGGGACAATCCTTGCCATTGCTGGAGCGGACTTCAGCGTGATCGCGGGTGATACTAGGCAAAGCGAGGGTTATAGTATACAGACCAGATATGCTCCCAAAGTTTTTAGATTGTGAGTCGTCCGAGATCGCTCAATGTTTTCTGTAAACATCCGTGTCCTGACTGCACATCGCTTCGGTCAATTGCAGGACGGATAAGGCCACACTGGCTGTCAATGGATTTGCAGCTGACGGAAATATGTTCGTGAAGAAAGTGCGACAGCGTTTGGAGGTGCGTACAATTCGAACTTTGCTGTTCGCATGGATCTGATAATCGTACCACACCCTTTTCTATCAGTGGTATCGCCATGCGCACGCAAAGGACATGCCTATCCGTGCAATTGCGCGTCTCATCCAAACCATGCTTTACGCCCGGCGTTTCTTCCCTTACTACGTCTACAACATTCTTGGCGGCATCGAAGAGGATGGTGAGCTCGTCTCCCACATCCTATCACATGGCCACATGGTGTTCCTGTCATATGCACTTTTGCTATTAAAGGCCGTGACTATATCACGATATTGACACGTCTGTTTGTTACCTATTAGGTACTGGCGCGGTTTACTCCTTTGATCCTGTCGGCTCATACGAACGCGAAGCCTGTCGTGCCGCCGGCGCGGCGCAATCTCTGGTGCAACCCTTCCTGGATAACCAGGTCAGTACGAGCTTTAATTTTCTCAAACAAAGTGCGCGTGATTTGCAAGTCGTACATTCGTTCCTGTGCCTACTCGGGAGGCCGCGCGATCCTTCACCGATATCATACCGTGTTTGGTGTCTTCCAACAAATTCACCTCACCCAATTCACCCCACTCCTCGTTTCCTATACATCACGATCGTTGACGCGGGATTTTTTTTCCATAGATCTACTTTAAGAACCAAACCCCTGCGCCAGGAACGTCATTTCCCAAACATTTGCCATTGTTCACCGTGCTGCCGCTCGTAATCGACTCGTTTACAAGTGCAACAGAAAGACACATTGAGGTTCGTTTCCTGTCTATGATCGCGCCAGTATTTCCCGCCATTTTCTATTTTCACCCACTTTCCCGCACACTTCATTTTGCTTAATTGAGTTCCCATGGTTGATTGACATGGTTGCTCACCCTGCACGGCTTATTCATGTCTTGATCCTACCGGTTGATTTTCCTTTTCCGGGTACCATGCATTGCAGTTCCTTGTGCTCACGCGCCTTTTTCCCTTCTCACAGGTCGGAGATGGGCTAGAGATCTATGTAGTGCTGGCAAAAAACAGCGACTCCCTTCAAGGCCTCCAAGCCATCGGCGGTATCCAAGAAGTGACGGCCAACACTGACGGAGAGAGAACCTTTGTGATCAGGAGAGACTTGAAGAAGGATTAAATGAGGGCATTCACGACGCCGATTGTGTACTTCATTTGCTCTCTCGTGGCCCAGAATCAGATGACTTGGAGACTGCCTGTTCATTCTCCCGATATTCTCTGTTTTCTCGGCCGCAGTGAACATCGTAGACTTGGAGTGTTTACCGTTTCTGGCTCGCCTTAGCAAGCCGTGTATTATGCACCCCGTACTGAAGACTTATCTTGCTCCAGTTTTGTACTCTATACATACTCGTTTTATAGAACCCTTTACTATTTCCTTGTGACTGTGCTTACCTCACCGCTTGACGACGAAGGTCACAGCGCGAGAAAATGATCAAAGCATGGCACCGGCAGGCAGGAATGCGAAGGACGTTCCAGGGCAACGTTGACTTTCTACTATTCCGCTAATTCTATCGTTTTGGATCGCTCGACGCGGTTCTACGACTGCGCTGTACTAATTTTGGCCTGGATCCATTGCTGCGAAACACGGAAGACCAACCAAACAAAGCCAAACGCACAAACTCCACTGGTTGCTCTCACCACCACCTTCCCCGTCCTCCTCCTCTCTCCCTACCATCACTTCCGGATTCCTCGCCTCCGGCCACCTCATTCATATATCGCCTTGTCTTCGCCAGTCAAGATATCATATCTGGTGTTTCGTGGACGAGACATCTGAATCAAAATGCTTCTCTCAGCAGCTTTGACTGTGGTACTTGCGTCGCTGGCGCGACCCACCCTGGCGCAGGACGAGAACCCTAATATTGTTTACGACTCAGCCCACAATGCGACGACTATCTATGGTACTTGGAGTTCGGGGAGTAAAGCCGTTCTTACGGGCGCAGTGAGTTACCTCCCTCGGATCGCATGGTTTAAGATTGTCTGACGCCCCCTTTCTTGTTCCATCAGGGCTTCGCAAACCCCGCAAATATGACCTTCAGTTACCCGAAGACCACTGGTGTTTCGTATTCATTGTAAGTTTAATCGTCCGTTCTTATCCTCCTTAGGGCCACGGCTGATGATCGGCTGAATCTCCAGTTCACAAAATGGGTTCTATGAAATTTCCAGATACCGATTCAACAGCAATGGTGCGTTTGTGTGGCATTTACGATCTCTTTTCGTGCTCATCAGCGCGTTTTTAGGCTCAGAGCCAACTTGCATCACTGGCGTCATCGGTTGGGTCCATGGCACCTACACACTGAACAACAATGGCTCCATTTCGATGATACCACTAGGCGATGGATTCCAGCAAATACAAGATCCTTGCGCTGCAGTTTCCAACTTCATAGAAGTCTACAACTACACGGAGTACTACAAGGGTTGGAGAATATTCACGGACCCAACACAAGGATTCAAGCTCCACTTATTCCAATTTGATGGCTCGCCCGTTGCTCGTTTGTTCCAAGTATCAACAACTCCCAACATGCTTCCAACAACGGTATTGCGTAATGTGCCTACGGATCCAACGATTGCTCGACGTTCAGCATCAAGCGCACCGGATGCGCTGGGACCTCATTGGGTAATGGGTGTGATGGGTGCGATGACGCTGGTTGTGGTTTCGACCTCCTTGATGCTGCTATAAAGGTCCCCTTTCTCTGAGGACCCTCATCGTCATTCGGCATCTTTTCTCTTGGTTATTAGGTTGGCGACCACGCAATAAATGAACAATAACTGCTTTATCACCAAAAATCCTGCGCACCTATCACACACATTTTGGCACCTTCTACTTTCATGGCATTCCTCCCCATCCCCTTCACCCGTCATACGCTAACGGCGAGCCAATCATCGGACCTAAGGCCTAAGGACCCGTTTTTTGTTCCATATATATTCTTTCACCGCCCCATTGAACTTTCAACGCAACAAGCTTGCCGTCACATCCTCCCTCCCTCCCCAGCACTCCCCCACCTATATACTGTACCCACACGCATACACCCCTTTTCGTATCGACCGAGAGAGCCGTAAGTACCCTGTTGGCGAAACTATGCACAAGAAAATACCCCCACCCAGAGACAATTACATATTGCCCATTTTTGTGCCCCTGCGTTGTACTTTGCATTTTTTTGCTGGTCCGTTGTAGGGAGGATGATGCTTCAGTTCACATTCGTTTTTAACATTTTCTTGACCTTCACTGGGGTGTCGTTCCTTTATATTTATTCCCTTTCTCTTTCACTCGTGTGTATGTTATCACCATTTAATTTGCCCGTAGACAGGTAACATGCGAAGACGATTTTCTTATGACCCCAAGTTGTCCATTGTTGAGCGATGGTCCGGACTTCGTGAGTTGCCCTGCAATCGTCGTCCAAGACACGATGCTCTGGCACCTTTCATCCGTGGGAGTTTGTGACATTGGTGAGTAACAGCTACATAGCGTGACCTAAAAACCTAAAAAACCATCAACGCTTGCGTCGACACCCATTCTTCGCTCATTCTCCTAGTGAAATACCATGGAATTCCCCGCTGCATAGCATCTGACCCAGTCCGATGAGCCCAACCTATATCGTTTAATAGCTTTTCTTCTTCTTTAATTGTTTTGAACCCGACATGGCCTAGCAATGTTGCCAAGTGGTGAGCGAACTTCGCTCTGTTGTGAAACCATTCCTTTTTCTTTTTCCTTGTGATGAAACCATTTCGGATGTAAAGTAGTCTAACGACTCGAAATCCGAGAGCGCAAAAACCCCATGTGGATTTTTCCGTTGCCTTCCTTCTGATTCCTAATCTCTCTACCTTTCAAAGTTGGAGATCACGCCAATGTACTGACATCTGATGTTTATCTCTCCAGTTTATGTTGAGTGAGAACGAAGGGACGCTCACAGCGTGAGCTCGAACCTTTTTACGCATTTGCTCGCGTCTTAATAATTTTTTTTTCCTTTTGGCAGTTCTAGGTTTATAATAATAGTTTCAAGAGTCATGTCGACCCGGAAAGAGGATCATTGAGCTGTCGCCTTTCCAAATGTAAGCTATTCGATCTTCGTCCTGCCCGAAACAATTTCCTCCGTGGCCCTTGCCCGCCTGATGAAAACAACCACGGATGTAAGAGTACAATGTACTCGTTTACCGAGAGCGCAAAACCCCCATGTGGATACTCCCGTTGCCTTCCTTCTGATCCTTTTTTTCGAGTCATGGTCTTCCATGTCATGTCCCTTTTATATTCTCAGTTGCTTCCACCCGTGCAGCTTTAAGCTAACCCGGCATGCCCCCTTTTTAGATGATGCTTCGCGTGATTCGTGTCGGTCTTGCTGATCTTTGGGATTTTTACAAGACGGTTCCAAGGATATCAACGAGCAACCGCGATCCTGTGCGTCTCTGGTATTGACTCTATCCATTATATTCTACGTTGCCTTGCGTACGTATTCACGTAATGATTATCACCATTGAAGCGGTTCTTGAAATTAAACACAAAGCCTCATCTATGCATCAGGTTCTCCAAATTTTCACGCCATCTTTTCCTATTTTCGAGAGTACCCTTCCGCTGCAGACGGCCTACGCCCTGGGAGTCCGTCTTCGTCGCAAAAGTCGCACACAAGTCGGCGCGTTCTAACGGCTCCTGGAGCTACATGGTCTGGATACCTTGGTATTCGACGTGCGGTTACATGATTCCAATGATGGAACCCTCATTAAATGCATCAAATATCCGAATCTGTAAAATCTTCATGGTGACTTTCCAACCTTGTAACCCTGCGTGGGGTAAAAACAATCCTCCACCTTCGTGGAGATCAAACGCCATCTCCACGACGGCCTCAAGGATTGCGACATCGACGTTCCTCAATTGATCGCAGACACTCTGGCTCAGCGATACCCCTTTTGAACTGGATCTTATTCGATATCTGGTATGTCTTGCATAGACTAAATGGGGCCCGACAACCAGCGATACTACCCTTATACGAAACTCTTGGTCGGTCCTTCATAAATATCATCGACCCCCCCGCCCCTCCGTGCCGAAAAATTGTCTATGCATAACCAATTTTGCTTCCAGTGGAGAACGCGCTATAGAATTTGTACAGGACTCAGGTTACCCAACACTTTATATATGGACGTTCTTGGATATTTTGCTCGATTGGTCTTGCGACTGTGAGCATTGCTTATCGTTGGGTACGCTCTACTTGTTGATCATCATTCTCGATTTTCTGTAGCTAGCTTGCAGGCTACGCCATGAGGCTCATTCGCATGCCGCTTTCTAGTGAGCCTTAAACCTTTGCGTGAGCCATCAGAGTATTCAGAGAGTGCACCGTTCAGACTGCTAATCATCATCCCAAATCGTAAGGACTCGGACTTCGCAGATTACATCTGTGGATTGTTTCTCGAGGACGATACATACAGGGCGAAGGCAAACGTCCAGCGGCCGTGACAGTAAGTACAAATGGAACACGAGGAACAAACTGGTAACGACCTCACATCCCACTTCAGCGCGTCTACGACGAGGGTTCGCATTTGAAACTCTGAAGCGCTGCAGTTGTGCGCTCCCTAATGTCTGGTACGGAGTCGTACGCCTCCATGTCCGGATCTCCTTGACAAGCCATTTGTCTATCAAGACTGAGTCAAGGCATTGGATAAGGTACGCGGAAATTACTCACGCATAAAAGAAGCAATCATAGTCTTCGGGAATTCGAACACTCCGGAATGGGAAAATGTGAAGCCTGGGGAGCCTCGTACATGTATTCTCTCTGAAAGGGGCGCTGTAGGGTGTACCGCGGTAGTTGGTCTGCTCGTATAGCTTTATCGACAGATTTGCTCGGGTATCAAGCGCTGCGCCCTGTTTTGCACGGCATGAGTTACTATTACTTAGAACAATCTGAAAAGGATATTTGAATGCGTACCCAGGCAGATGTGCAAAAGACCGCAAGCGCATAAAAAGAGCCAGACAACTTCATCTTGAGCACGGCTGTAAGAGCGGGCAGTGGGGATTTGCGGCTTAGGTGGGGGGCTTCAAATGGGATTTGAGCTTGGCGGTTGCAGTTGATGGTCCACCTGTTTTAAAGAAATTTCGAGATCGATACCTGTTCGATACGTAATAATGTTGGCTGTTATTCAGCCCTGGATCCAATCTACATTGGGTATAGACCGTGGCCGGTAAGTAGCCGGTAACCAATTTAATCGGCAGCATAAGTCTGAACTTCAGCGTCGCGAAAACTATTCTTTAGTAGAAGTCGGTGGATCCAAAAATCACTGGCACAAAAGCTCAATTGGAAATTATTGTTCAGTTTTAATCCCCAAATGCAGAAACTGTCCCATATTGAGCGCATTCCATATTGAATCCCACCCGCATCATGGTCATTCCCTGAGAGTGCACTGTTCGCCTCCGAACAAAAACAACCCAATCACGGTGCGCTTGACAGATTGAATGGGTGCCTTGGGGCTCGGAATTAAATCAGATTTGGTAAGGTTATTCGAGCTATAGGCTGGGCGATCTTACTATATTACGTAAGTTTCGGCGCCTAGTTGCGCGCCTATCCGCCTGCTGCCCGCCTCCCCTAGCCATTATTCGCTGCCGCATCCAACTAACATGGTGCGCACCATGAATGGCGGTGAGGAAATGGACTAACCACGACTTCGGACTTCTGTTTCAATAATGACAATGTGATGAACATGCGGCATCAGCAGGGAACCGAATATCGGTTGTATTAAGTTAAGTGGCACTGAAATGTTTCGCAGGGACTACATACTTACCTGCAGGTGCACCTCATTTGATACCTCGAGCCCTATCAGATAGTGAGTCCTTGCTCTTCCATCTTCCAACGACACCGCCTCAGGCCTGAGCCAACAATGAACCGTTATATACTTCGAAGACAGAGGAGGCGATTTTAGGAACGAAAAATAAAGAACAAGGCGACATGCCTACAACATAGGCGTGGTGACTGCATTGCATGACATGAGGAATTGCTGTGGAAACATGCAGCATCCAAGCCTCGCGGTCCTCCGGTCTCCTTGTAATTAATGGCAGCCCTTGTCTAATAAGTAAAATGAGGGAGAATGTATCTTCGAATTTCCTTGTGAGAGGTGCAAGTCAATACCTTCCTAACTGAGATGTACCGTTAGGCCTCATCACGGTGAATTTTCCGTACATCCAGAAAGGCAATATTAAGCGATAGTTGGGTAAAACGTAAGTTTATGTGTCTGTGCATTTATTATTTAAGATACACAATTTGTTATCCTCTGGCGACACCGTCAACAATCCCGCGATCGAGTTAACCGCAGGCGATGAAATAAGAAACCAGCGTTGCGCCCAGATAACTTTGAAACCTTTATGGAAATTGACGGCTGGATTGATGGTGGATCGTTGAACAAGTCGGAGGAACTCCGGAAAAGGCTCACATCGTTCATCAGTTCGCGCGTTTTCGCAGTTCCGTTGCGAAAAAAAACCTTTCCCGCACGAAGTATATGCGCATAAATCTCGCTGAAACCAAGCTGAAACCTGTCCAGCAAGGGGCCCGGCAAAAGAAATCCGCAGCTGGATCATTGAAGGTTGAACTTGAAAGGGCTTCCTGGTCGGGGGCCGGGGATTTTCGTCAGAAAAAGTATGGGAAAAGATGAACGCATTTCTCGGACACAGCTCAAAGCCTGCTAATCCGAGAAAGCCTGAGGCGCATTAACATAGACAGGCACCTTATCAGATAGAACTCGAACGGCGAGGCCCATTGCGAAGGGCTGAACTTGCCATAGAACAAACATCCCATGAGATCAAAAGTCCGTCGAAGGATGCTAGATGGAACTTATCTGAAACCGAGCTGGATTTTTTTCTCGTGTCCACACATGATTCGGTTCAGTTTGAGAATCCTCAGAATGAGCCATGGCCATGATAAACGCAAGCGCTTTGACGAAAGAGTGCTGTTTTGAAGTGAGAACCAAGTTTAAATCATTAAATTTCCCAAAGTGTCCTCAAAGAGAAACATCCTGGAATTTTGTCAACGAAGAAGATGTTTGCAAGTGTCTTTCTCGTGCGTAATGATTGTAGAGAGACAGACTTTCACTAGAACCAAGGTTCCCAAGCTTGAGTGCTACTAAAACAATGCCGAATAAAAAAACAATTCGCCGAATCTATGACGAATTGATAAACTAGGGGAAAAAAGCCTGAGGCCTGAATGCGAGACCAAGTCCATTAGGCAGTGCTTGAACAAGAGAGAGAAAGGGATTGGAATAATCAGAATTCATCCGGTACCCTCATCATCGGAGACACCCAGATCTTCACCTCCCGCCGTCTCCAGGCTAGGTTCAATTGGCACTGGATAGTACGCATCACCGACCTTCTTGATGCCGATGTTACTGTCATTAAACCAGGTTGTCGTCATAAGGATATAAACGGTCTGACGGTCGTCTTCACCAAGTGGTATATTGCGGTCGAATAAGAAGGAATGCCATGCAATGCAAAATTGAGCGAGTAGTGCACCCATGCCCATGACACCGATGGTGGGGAACATCCAAGTTATTGCACCGAGCGCGGTTAGAAAGGCGACGATATGATGGTAGCCATACTGGGCCCAGTGAGAGTAACGTCGAATCCCAGATACGGAAGGCAGGTAACCAGATCGAAAAGCTACGGACTCTAGATTTTCGGGAGCGAGAATCAGGGCACCTCCGACGGCGATGCACCAAGGCAAGAAGCAGATCACTCTAAAGGCAAGAACAAAAGGCGCTCGGACAGTAAGAGAACGGATGAGGGGTCCGATATCGGTAGCCCATAACTCGGCTCCGATACCAGACTCGATGATAGGATCGCCCATTAGCTGACCATCGTTGTCACCGGGGTGTGCCTGTGTACCACGTTATTTCAGAAGGAGGACAATGGAAAGGATAACTAACCTCGGATTTTGCGTCGGATTCAAGGGAAGATCCTTGCACGACGATGTGATTGTTTGGTAGGTTGTAGAAGCTCTTGAATAGTAGCCAGTGGTGAGCAATGGGAGCAATGGAATGGTCTATGGATTGGGAAAGACTCACAGTTCCTCGCCGCCGAAGGATCGAATGGGTACTGGACGAGGTCACGAATGTTTCTGCAGAATCGAATGTGTTGGGAAGCCCGTGTTTCTGAATGACGATGAGCTTAAAAAAAGCGAACAGGTATACAACATGTCGTACCGGTTCCTCTTCCTGGTTAACCTGTAGCAGGCCCTCGGATTCGGATTCGACCTTATTCATTTTCAAAGATTCATCGAGGACTGGGGAGAGATTTTCCTTCTTAGCATCCGTCTTCGATGGTAGAATCTCTTGGATTTTGTTGGCATCTTCTGGTGAGCCTCTGGAAGCAAAGTAGCCAAGCAGGGACTTCGCAGCGTCGAGACGCTCGTGGATACCTGGCTGTGGATTCGAAAACTCGTCCGTAGGCGTTACAAGATTCGAAGTAAAGGGTGATTCGTCGGTATCTCCAGAGTATATGCGGCCGATAGATGGATAGGTAGGCTGGGAGGCCCATCAACTCGACACCGAATCAGTTTTCCCGTATTACTCACGAATTCTGGCGCAGAATCAGAAGCCATTGGGTTAATATGGAGGCCGCAGAAAGGGTCCAGTGATAGAAGTCCAAATACGCCAGATTTTGAAGCAAGTGAAGAACGGTTTTGCAACGTAACTCGAATTTTGTGGCTGACGCCCATGAAAGCATACAACGACAAGCAAAACCAAACATGGGTCCTTTACAAGATCTCGAATGAGTCCAAGCTGTATGTATATGACTTTCGATGGTACAAAAACTACGATGCTTGTACTATCTCAAGGTAATGTTTTGAAGATAGACAAAAGCCTCTTGAAGTTGGGTGTACCAACACCTGTCAAACGCATTGAAAATTACAATCCGCGAGTACTGGTAGCGCATTTTCTTACCAGTGACTGGATCCCACCCGGCAGCCCTAAGAATATCAATGTAAATATTCGATAGTTAAACACTTGAAAAAAAAAGAATTACGCAGTGAATCCTGGGGTACCACATCCCGCATTGCCGCCGCTCTTGATGTCATTAAAGGCAGGAGCGAAAATGGGGTCATAAATCTAGAGTCAAGATAGTGGATTGAGCATAGGACAGTGGGAAAGTGACGAGTAAACCTACAACGTGATTGATAAACCCAACGGGTCTCTTGCCAATCGCCAGTCGCGCGTCGTTGATTAACGTGATGATTGACCCGAAAACTGGGGCAGAGGCCGACGTTCCATACAGAAGCTCAAATTCGCCATCGATGCCTGAAAACAATGACATGGGGGTTAAGTGTCTATAGGACAGAGAGCTCACCGACGACATAGTTGGCTCTGGAAAAATTCGGGTAGTTTTAAATGAGTTAATGTTGTACAGGGAGACAGAGGCTCACCCATTGGCCGAGACATCCGGGAAAGCTCGCACCTAAGTCGAAGTATAATTATTCTTCAGCAGTCTGTGCTTGTCATAAAGTCCTCACATTGCCAGAGTCATTGTATTGACCGGGGTAAGGCGATGGCGTCAGGTGTGCATGAACATAGCTGTTAACTGCATGGACCTGGTAGGAACCCAAGCTGTTTTATATGGATTAGACCAGCTCGTAACAAATATGGAGATACGAACGGGAAGATGTTCGAGAATCCTCCTCCAGAGAAAATAACCTGTTCGCATGCACCTTCGGGGTCATTTACGGTAGAGCCTGGATTAATCTGGGTGGCGCCAACAGCGGTGACAAAGGGACAGGATGCCTTCAGAACGGATACCAGTGAGAATAACTCTATATGTTTACATCGAAAACTCACGGGAAATTCGGGATTGAAAACCTTCCCCCTGAAGGATTCATGATCTGTGGAGATTTAGCGAGACTTGGGGTACTCAAAATTACTTGGATGCCTTACGGGAAGCATTGAGACAGACACCACCGAAACCAGCGACGCCATCGTCACCAGTACTATAAACAACAGTGGTTCCCATCATGCCCAACTATATGCGTCCACTATTGAGCATGCTAACGGCAAGAAAAGACCGTCAATTAAACCTACTTTAGCATATTCCCAACATTGTCTCTTCGCGTAAAATGTGGTAGCGGTAGCTTCATCCTGACCATATGAAATTGACACGACATAGGGAGGGGCAATCACGCCACAAGAAGGTTGAGCTGCGATAAGATGAGAGTTGGGAAAGTTTCAGGGGGCGAGAGACACTGACATCCAGCGGCATCGGGATAGATTCCATCCTATGGAACCTTTATTAAAATGACACCCGACCCTTTGGAGAAAAGACTGACTTGATGTGGATCATCTCCTCCTGCGAATGTGCAGAATGGTCCATCGACGGCGTCCAACCAATTATCGAACCCCGCTCCTGAATTGATTGCGAGATGAGCAATGTTGCTTTCCGTAAGTCAAATTGGACTGACCCTGGGAGAGATCGCCAGTCTGAAGAAGTGTGACCCTTTGCGGAGCCACCAGACCCATAGCATACTGCAGGTCGAGGTCACTTTCTCCGTTAAAATCGAAGCTTATTGATGGGTTCTTGATGACAGCTAGGAGCGCCGTTGATAAGTAAATATCGCTGCCGAAGGAGCTGAGATCATAAACTGACCTCCATCAATGAGGACAGCCTTGGGCCGTACCCCAACTGAGCTCGGAGAGAAGTTCCTAGAGCCAACTCGTTTTAATATTAACCCACTGAACGAAGAAAAGCATTAGAACCTAAAGAATAAGTCCAAATCCCCCGGAAGGTAGGCCTGAGGTGTAAATTCAACTGATCGATAACAGAGTCAGAAAAGTTGATCCCAGGAAAATGAAAGACATGGTACCGATTCCGAACGAGTTCTTGTGAGTGGCCACTGGAGTGTAGTTTATTTTATACAGAGCCCGAAGGCAATCCAGAGTTATGAATTCATCGCAATTCGCCATTGTCGGGTTTATGGTAACAACCCGGTTGCCAGTGGACATCTTAGGCCCGCCCCCAAATGCGGGTCTGCCTAAACCGCCTGAACGCCTTCCATGGGCGTTAGGACCCGTTCTGTGATTAAAGTGGACTGTGGGCTTGATGAGGTCGACGTGTTGCTGAATATGAGCGGGCACAGAATAGTTGTGGCAACCTTAAAGCGGAAGAATGAAAGATCTAGAGCGCACGAGCAATAAAAAGTTGAACCCTACCGATTTGCTCAGCCCCCGAAAGATGCGAATATACGTGATATTCGGCGTTCAAGAGGTCTTCGGCCTCAGCAGCTGTGGCATTGACGTGAATCCAGCCTTTATTGGCAGCAAGGCGAATACGGTCTCGAGAGATCCCAGAGTCGACCAACCATTCTGTGACCGCCCTGATCGTATGCTGGTTAGGCGCGAATGTATCGATAACCTCCGCAGAAGAAAAGTGTTGCCCATATTTCAGAGATCTCGGGTGCGAGACCGAGGCGAGCATTTCCTCTATCTTATCGAGGTTAGATTGCGCGAGGCCGAACCGCATTGGAAGGATGAAGTCGGCTTCGAGGCGCCGGCTCTTGACCCATTCGACTGGTTCGAGGGCTCTCGTTTCATGGAGTACATGGTTGGACCTGCGGGCGGGCCCAGCAAGAGCGATCCCCACCAGAACAACAAGCAACGCGAAAGAGCGGCGCATGTAAGCGAAATAGTAGGAAAGGTCCAGACCCGGGAAAGTCGAACGGTCAGAGATGTACAAGGATTATAGGGAAAAGAACAAGGCCACCCAAAACCGAACACCTTCTTGAGTTTATAACAGAAGCCGGCTGGGGAGCATACGGTGCAGCTTAAGTACAACAGGTTTTGGAATGGGTCTCTAGTGCCGGAATCGACCTAGTAAATCCGCAACCCATCATCCTGATTATTTGTGATCGTCTGTAAGTCGTGCGAGTCAAACTAAGAATACCGAGGATGTTCCTAGACAGAAGAGCTGTACTTATCTCCACGAATCATCCGCGCTCCACGTGTATACACCTCCAGGTTGCGCTGCGCTGAAAGGAAAACCGCAGAAAAATCGAGCGTCAGAGCTATATGTAAACCCCAGATAATATCCTGAAACGTATCCCGTAAAATGGACTTGAATTTCATGTAATAAATTTGAGGTGTGTGTTGTATTTTGACGTACTGCCTTGGGGAGGAATAGATAATGCCTTGAGATCGCCTGAGTGGAAGGGTCTTGGGAAGAAATTTTAACGTACCATTCTTCGATCTAAAAACGCATGCATTTCAAACTTAGTTCGCTTCTTCTCTTTCAGATCATAGTCTGCTCTTGGGCCAAGTTTTCCAAACTGATTAGAACGCGAACAAATAATTGGGCCAATGTCCACGCGAAATGGCCTGGACAATAGGACGGCAGTACCACGATAGCAACCAACCGAAGTTATGCAAAAAACATCCCACAGCCTAGTACCGATCAGAAAGACGAGTCATCGGTGGATATGGAGTGGTCACGTAAAGCACGTTCAAGCTCCCTTCCATGGATCCGAAACGCATGCAACAACTTCTATGAGGTAAAAAGCAGCCTCATTTGAGGGGTCTGATGAGCACTAAGATGGCTTTGCTAATGAGGTGAACCAGTGAGAACAGGAATTGAATAGAGTGCCACATATATACCTGGAGAATAACCGGAACAACGGGGTGAAGAGCAGTGTCGCGAAGGAACCTCGGGAGAGACGTCGGTAGAGCCGGATTAAAGCATTAAGAAGAGCACCCAATAAGTCCGATTCCCGATGGTTCTTTTGAGCCTTAGATCCAAGCTTTACATGCGATATCTCCCGTGGTCAGACCTAGCCAGGCTGACGAGTATGGGTTTGTGAATCGTCACCCAAGGTTCGAAACCATATATCCTCCAGAAAATCGGCCATTACGAGTGCGACCTGAGACGATTCGAACTCGCCAGTAGCTTTGTTTGTTGGTCAAACGAGGCTTGAATTCCCGTGGACAACGGCAGACATAGACTGAGAAGTAGCGTGGCTGGAAGATTCATTCGCCGACCGCGTATCCTTATCTTATCTTATCGATCCATCAAAAAAGCGGTGCTTCAACGAACTACTGTATCCCCTTCTCGAAGTGTACTTATTGGCGAATACGCACGGCCGCACAATACTTAAATGAGGTTCACGTATTCAAATTTTGTAGTCGGAAAGTTGCGCACTCTTCTCGAACGCTTCGCCGATCCCAAGGTCATGAAATTTGAATGCTCCAGTACTATCTTCGAGCCAAACCCTCGGTTTGAAGTAAGTAGTTACCATGATTTTTCTCTCAGCTGCTGCCATGTCCGTTTTTCTGCTTTTACTTATATTTTCCAAGTCCAATGACAGATGATTATTAGGTTCTCGAGGGGCAGTTTCGTTTCGATATGCATATATGGTCCTAAGGTATTTGTTTGATTCTTTTCTCTGCGTTCGGTATCACTTCATATGGCGGTAGCGTACGATGGTCGAACTCTTGCAGAAATATGTAATGAACCTCGACGAATACATCCTTGTTGTATTTGAAAGCACTGCCCTTTTCAACATGTCATCAAACAGGGAGCGATGGAGCCAGAGAATACGGAACAAAATTACGACTGCTCGAAGAGGCTCAGGGCAGGTTGCGGAAGACAGCTCTCATCGCTGCTGCGTTGGTATACCTTCAGTTTCCCTTGCACGCACACCAGACTTATTCGCCCCTTTTTACCATGTTCGATGACGACCTCCTTAATCAACTCTAGCGCCTTCCGCACTTTCTTCAGCTCAACCTGAGCGTCCTTCGCCACATTCTGGAGCTCCTCCGAGTTGAGTTTGCGCTTCTGGATGTCGATGAACCTGCCGCGAATATGAATGGCGAGGAAGTGGTGCGCAGTTTGTGAAAAAAATAGCTGGGGATAGGCCTCCTTCCAGTCGAAACCGTTGTTGCGCATATTCGTCTGAGACCGGGTTGTGAGTTCGACCACAGCTGTATGAGATACCTCAGTTCCGCCTTCCATAACAGTCAAATTGCCCGATCGCGAGGCAGGACCAATGGTGATAGCACTGAGTGAATCGGTCAAATCGTCGATGCTTGAGACACTCTTTCGAGGGTATTTAGCCGGGGGAGGGATACAGGCATCAACCTCGAACCGAACAACCATCTTCAGTCCGTTGAGATCCTAAAAAAAATCAAACGAAGATCATAAGGTGGGGGCGATGAGAACGAAATCCGCGGATATCTTACATAGGTCACGATGCGATGGTGGCCGGTGCTATACTTGCAGCCAGGCGCGGGTTCAGTCGAGGCCTTCTCAAAACTGAAGCCGAACGTTTTCCCGCTGAAAACCTCTCTGCTGCGCTTCTCCCATCGGTTCATCAACACCGTTTTCTCTCCAGCCATTTGTAAGTCAATCCTGAAGTCTCGGATGGAGATATCGCCGCTAACCCATCGGGTGAGTTTCCTGAGGCCATTTCTGTCCGTAACAAAATCCACCGAGGACCAATCGAAAGGAGGTTTTTTCTTGACTTCCATTTGCTTGTTGACGGCCGTGATGAGGGGTAGAAGAACGGATTGAGGCATCCTGTAGCCGTTCTGGTCGCTGAAATGTACCCCAGTATCAGGTGGGATGGTATAAGGCGGTGCTCGGTTCTGCCATAAACGCGGGGAACCTGAGGGAATGAAGGCGGTCATGAATTCTGGGCTCTTGGTCAATAATTATGAGAAATTCAACCCATACCGGGAACGATGATCGTAGGACTGTCTCTCTTGGTCCAATTGTAGGAACCAATATATGTATAATCCTTCACGACCACATCGTCTTGATCGGGGTCTTCGTCAGGGACCGGTATGGTCTTCAAAGGTGTCATCATGAGGCCATCCATGATATCTAAATCATGTGGGAGAGATTCCTGGGTCATAGAATTCCGCGGTGCGAAAGACACCGAACGGGTATTGAAGTGAGTGGAGTTTTCACTGAGATTGCGCCCACTGGGTCGCATCACGATGGAATTTCTCCAGGGAGAGTCGTACGGGCTCGTGCTGGGCATAGTTTCCAGAGAAGGCGCGTGGGAGAGCGACACGGCCTGGGGTTGTTTTTATAGCATCTAGATGCCGCTGGGCGCCTATAGACGGCAATATGAATGTGTTCCGTTGCCTTTCTTGTAAATAAGTAGAATCTATAGGAGTATTCCGATTCTTTTCAATGGAACAACCTAGAATCAAGTAAGGGAACTGAAATTTGTGGGATTCTGCGAAGCTAAGGTGGCCAGAGCTAAGATGAAGACAGGTAATCGATGCTGCAGAGTTTTGATCCAAGCCGCCCTAGAGTCAATTGAGAAAGTAGGCTCCAGAAGATGCAGCAACCAGGGGTGTTGCTTGTTTTCGCTGAATACCGAGGCCCGTCCATCTCATAGAAAGGATAAATTTAGACTGCTGGTCGCGGTGAAGGACGGAGGTACGGCAGTGGCGCCGACAGCGAACTCCCGTTTGTGTGCTGTGGATTCAATGCGTGCCGAAGGTGCCGCAAAATGAGAGACCAGCTGATATACAAATGGTCAAAAGCAACGCTGATCACTCCGATGATATGTCATTCCAAATTGTAGAAAGAAAATCTACAGGAATACCTGCGCACATCAACTCGATCGGACTTCCCTGATGTTTTGTATAAAAGGATGGCCGTAAGATGTGGATTTCTGCGATTTTTTCTCTCCATCAACAAACGTTTTCAATGTCATCAACCGCGATTGGTGAGTTATGACGATCGGCACAGCCACTGGGACTCCATTCGTGATCTCCGCAAATTTCAGTGACTCAAAGCCGCGTCCTTTCCCTCACCTCTCTTCCTGAAGCGAGCATACAGAATCCTTTATCCGGCTGGAATATACCACAGGATCACCCTATAGCAAAAACTCTATTCAAAGAGCAACCTATCATGAGTAGGGAGTCATCTGTTGTTTGATGCTAAGCTGACTCGATCAATCAATCCCATTAGACGCTGAATCTTTGGAAGGTCGCTTGCTATTCGCGATCCCCAAGAAAGGTGGAATTGTACCCTTCATCTCACTAATGTATGTTAATAAATCTCATCCAGGAAGACTCTATGAGAAGTGTCTCGCACTGCTGGCCGGTATGTGCTCAACAAACTCAGCGATAAGATAACTAAGTTCTAACTTTGCTCTCTCCCTCCAAGGTGCCGATATCCAGTTCCGGAGACACCACAGATTAGATGTTTGTTTGTCGTTAAACCACAATCTCGCCCTGTACGTGCGCACCAGCTCTTTTCGTCACATCTTTCTGATACACACCCCCAGGATATTCCTTCCTGCCTCCGATATTCCATCCTTCGTAGCGAAAGGAGACATCGACCTCGGCATTACCGGACATGACGTGATCCTCGAAGCCAAGGTGCAAGGCCTCGTCGACGAAGTCCTCCGCCTCGGCTTCGGGAAATGCTCTCTGCAAATTCAAGTCCCTGAATCTGGCCCGATCAAAACTATCGATGACCTGGCTGGCAAGCGGGTCGTCACCAGCTTCGAGGTGCTAGCAGGACAGTATTTCGATGAAGTGGACGAACGTCTAGGCCTGAAAGGGGATAATAAAACGAAAATAGAGTATGTGGGTGGCAGCGTTGAGGCCGCATGTGCTCTGGGTTTGGCAGATGGAATTGGTGCGTAACTTCCATCTCTAGTGTTCCACGCTGCTTGACCGAAATAATAATTCAGTTGATCTTGTTGGTTAGTACCAAGTCCTGACTTCTCCGAATTCACTATCCTGAACTTGTGATTAGAATCCGGGGACACAATGAGAGCAGCAGGACTTCACGCAATCGGCACACTTCTTGACACAGAGGCCGTCCTCATCCGGGCTGCCACTCCGAAGCGACCAGAATTAACGCAGCTCACTGATCTTATCACCAAACGTGTTGCCGGAGTTATCGCGGCAGAGAAGTACGTCGTGGTCCAGTACAATATTTCCAGAGATAAGTTGGTCTCGGCTACCCGGATAACCCCAGGCAGGAGGGCACCTACTGTGAGTCCACTCGAGGAGGAGAACTGGGTGGCCGTCAGCAGTATGGTGGAGAAGAAGAATTCGGCAACGGTAATGGATCAACTCGTCGCCATTGGTGCTGAGGACGTTCTTGTTTTCAATCTAGACAACTGTAGAGTTTGAACTGCATAAATGGATCAAACAAAATGCTACGTGGGTACATTATCTCTGAGGCTCGGACTCGAAACCTCGTGTGAAAGGTCGCGGACAAGGCGCCTCAATTGCCACATTCTAACATATCCCCCTGTGCGATATATATTGAGCCCTACGAGCCCGCTTCCACCTGGGGCCGCGATTATCATGGAGACTTCAGATATTGCACATGTGCACCCATCGCAAGTATTCTGACTGTCTTCGTGGATTGTTAACCACGGTCCACCAGCGACTTGGATTTCCCAATTCCGAGTTTGGTTAGCGCGTCAACATTCAAAATTATTCGAGTTCGAGGCATTGCTGATTCAACATCCCAGCTATACTACTGGCTCAAGGGTAATTCGTAGTTTTCCCATGGACTTGAGGTGAACACCTAGTGCACCCACCATCTATTTTTGGCATTCTTTCTTTCCCATCAATCCCCATCAAATTCTATCCTTATACCTTTATTTGGGGAACTACAAGTCCGATGGTTCCATTTGTATCTCACTGGTGCTCGACTGGAGCGCGCGGTATATTTCCCTTTCAGGGTGAGCGATACTTGCATTATGAACATTCGGGGAACCAATAACCACCCATGGCGCCCCAGAATCGAACGCACCGTCTGGACGTGCCTTTCCTCGAGTTGGTTACTATTGGTAGAAGGATGGGTTGAGGGAGCGGAGCAAGAAGTCTCTAGGTACGGGGTTCTATAACCCTGTTCGACACTTTTGAAGGCGGGGACGACCCCACACAGATATTCCCAGATTCTCTGATAAAACATAGGCAAAATGAATTGACGAATCCGCATACAGGATGGTATATACCCCGACTGAGTCCATTTGGCGGATTCCAAGGTTGGTTGTGCATTTCTTTAGACTCCATTCAGTACTCATAGCATGACTGGGCTCTCGATTTCAGGTCCTGAATCGTGTGGAATCATGACGCCTCCCCACAATTTAAAGGTTTCTGTATCCTACCTTCAGGACGAGTCCACTGCGACTCCCCGGGCATTCGCGGACCGACAATGTTCTGAATATGCTAAGGTATTTTGCTCTTGTGCGTACTTACCAGTATGGCAATGCACTTACCATTCCGGGAAAAGCTCGGGCTTATGGGAACCACGGTCTTTCATAGTAGTGGCGATAATTCGCGGACCGACAATGTTCTGAATATGCTAAGGTATTTTGCTCTTGTGCGTACTTACCAGTATGGCAATGCACTTACCATTCCGGGAAAAGCTCGGGCTTATGGGAACCACGGTCTTTCATAGTAGTGGCGATAATGGAGTTGCTGGAAATGGAGGCGTCAGCCTGAATGCTGAACGTGTGTCTTTCTCGACCTTTTCTTTGGCCCTGTCATCACGAGGACGATTACTGCAGATGAGCCCGTTAGAAGGAATGGCACTGTCTTCAATCCAGGTTTCCCAGTGCCAGTGGGTTCAGTCAGTTTTAACTTTGAGTTGCATTCATCAAAGTATGCACCTAGGCTTCTTGCCCCTTCATTACCGCGGTAGGGGCTACGCAAGTAAACCCAGGATCCACAGTCAACGACCCCGAGGGTGCCTGCGAGCAAGTCATCTTCTCTCCGGAGGAGGCTTCTCCAACATCTTCCCGTGAATATAATTTAAACCAGGACGAACTCGCGTTATTGAGCTCGAACCGATAGTCTCCCTTCCTTTTAAGCTAATGACGTCAAGTCGTTCTTGAAGAACCATCCACCTCCATTCGTAAATGGGGAGTACAATAACAGCGGAAACGTGAGTCCACGGAATTTATCTGGAGGACCCGCGTCTAAAAGAATTGAAGGCTCGTGCGTTTCCGGATTTGTCCACCAACGGGTGAGTCAAGTGCACCCTTTACTATCTCCCACTTCTGAGCGGTACTTCGATAGGGCCAATCATGTTATTAGTAAGAAGTCCGCAGGGTCAATGCGTGAAGCTGTTTCTCAAACTTTCATAAGTCGTTGATGGACAATTCGAGCTCGTCTTCGGAACATCCGCATCATCTCCTGTAGTCGGTTCTATTATCACCTTGGTCAACGATGCTCGCCTTGCCGTCGTATTCTTGAACCCATTGGTAAGCTAATATTTACCCCACTAACCTTGCACTCACAAAGGTTGTTCAGATCTATTCTGCAATTTTCAGGGGAGCGTTCAATGATATCACCACGGGTGGAAACCAGGGCTGCGGTAAGGCCGCTCTCTCATCTTTTATCTTTAAAAAACCTGACGAAACCAATCTTTCAGGAACGCCAGGTTTCACTGCGTGAGTCGCTTTCATTGGTATCTGTTGCTACGGGATTCTTGTTTAAGTGTTCTTATCTCACAGTACGAAAGGATGGGATCCGGTTACAGGTTTTTCTTCCCATATATATCTAAATACATCCTCTCATGAATACAACTCTAGTCGGCACACCCAACCTCAAGAAACTGATCGTTCTGGCTTTATTATTGCCGTAGCCTATTACCGGGCCGGCAGGCCATTTGTACTGATGTGTGCGCGCGCCTCCAATTTGAAGTTCCGATCCTACTCCACGTTGGCACTTCTCTTCAGACCGAATCCGTCTTTTTATATCTCTACAAACTGCCGTTCAAATTGTATTCGCTTCTCACCTTCAGCTTGAACCTAAGTGGTGCTCGACTTGCTTGTTTCTGGCTCATAGCATCCTTCGCGTGCCTGGCAAGCCATGTCGTTGAATCGAGCAGACTCGGACTAAGTAGAGTACCCACTGCCAGTCATTATTCTCTTCCCCAGAGAATCGGCCAACGTTGCAGACCCTTTCGGCTTTACCCGACTCAATCCTTTGGTCCATTAGGAGGCCTTCTCACCTGTTCTGGACTGCCTTTATTCTACTGTTGATCACTTGTGGATGTGGGAGACCTATTCTAAGCCTTAGAGTCTATTTTCTGGGTCTGTCAATACGCTAAACCTGGACATCTGCACCTAAGGTACAAATCTCACTGACTTATAGACATCTGAACTTGCTGGCTCCATAAATTTACTCTCATCCCTTGCGACCGAACTTGGTGTGATTCTGGAGGAAAATATAGAATAAGTTATTCTTAGCCAACCCCTCCAGTTTTCTTCTCAAGCAACCATAGCATGTGCATTTGTACGCGTGCTTGGCCAGGAATCCGACCGACATTTCTCGCGACCATGGCCCAAGATTAGTTTATCGCCTCCTTTGTCCATGTGTTTCGTGCTCATTTTTGACTCTCCAGCACATTTCAAGCACACCGGTTATTGCAACTCGTCACAGGTACCTCAAGAAGCTATCGCATCCGCATAATACTGGAATGGACATGCCCGCTTCACCCTGTGGTATAAAAAGTCGAAGAGTTGAATGCGTTAAGTTTAGTGCGCCGCAAGATGCACTTCAAACTCTCGTTATGCGCTGCACTTTTTGGAGCTGCGTTTGCACTACCTTCAAAGACGTCCTCCCATATTTTGCATGAAAAGAGGGCTGCCGAACCGCTCGATTGGGAGGTATCCCATCGTCTAGATTCCAACAAAGTTCTCCCCATGCGCTTTGGGCTTTCTCAACAGAATATGCACCGCGTCGAAGAATTACTCATGGGGGTTTCCCATCCGGAATCGCCTACTTTCGGTAAACATTATAGTCCCTCGGAGATTGTAGACCTCTTCGCGCCCAGTGAAGAGACGATCTCAGCGGTGACGAACTGGCTTGCCGATGCTGGTTTCCCTCGCGAGCGCTTGCGCCTTTCCGCCAATAAAGGATGGATTTCGATGGATGCGACGGTCTCTGAGGTTGAAAACCTTCTCAACGCCGAGTACCACGTCTATTCTCACCCATCTGGCGATACACAATTCGGTGAGTAGGACAAATTCATTTACTTCTGCTTGCCATTCTCATAGATAATTCTCCAGGTTGTCACAATTACTCTGTCCCTGCTCACGTTCGTGATCACATCGACTTGATCAGGCCAACGGTCCATTTCAACCATCGGCCATCTCCTTTGGCGCTCAACAAACGCTACGGGGGACTTGGGATGCCTTCCTCTCGAACTGGTCCTAAGAAATCTGACAAGGCTGTCACCATTACCCCTACTCTTGCAAACTGCGACAAGACCATCACGCTGGATTGTCTCCGCGCACTATACTCCGTCAACTACACCCCCGTTTCAACTGCCAAGAACACGTATGGAATCGGTACGGGTTTTCGCACGGAATTCAACGTGATTCACTCATAATTTATATTCCGTAGTCGAATTCACCCCGCAGGCCTTCTTGGCCGCAGATCTCAACCTCTTTTTCAGAAATTTCTCGCCGAGTCTTGTTGGGGTTCGCCCAAAGGCCGTCCTCATCGACGGAGGTACGTCTGCAAGGGTATTTTTGACACGGCTAATTATTAAAATCTGTGATTAGCCATCGTACAAACTAGCAGTCAGAGCTTCAATTTTAACGGAGAGAGTGACCTTGACCTCCAGTACGCCATGGGTTTGACTGCCCCGCAACCCATCACCCTTCTTCAGACTGGAGATATCGTTGAAGGTACTTAAACCAAGGCTGACCGGATCTGGGTATCTATTCATAGTTCATCTTAGGTGCTGGATTTGACAACTGGCTCGATGCCGTAGATGGTTCATTCTGCACGTTCGAAGGAGGAGATGATCCTACCCAGGTAGGCTCTAACTATGCAGTATGTAGGTAATTATTTGCTCATCCCATTGGCCAGGATGGTATCTACCCCGATCCAGCACCTGGTGGCTTCAAAGGTGGGTCTACTTCGAGTTCGCTGCTTTTGGAAAACATGTAGTCAATTCCATTATTCAAGGTCCCGAATCATGTGGAATCGTTGCACCCCCCTTCGTTGTTTCTGTCTCATATGGCCAGGACGAGTCAACAGTTACGCCTGCTTTCGCTAATCGGCAGTGCACAGAATATGCCAAGGTACTCAGTTTCATTTCTCCAAAATTGATCATGAGATTGTGCTTATGAGGTCTCTCATAGCTCGGCATGTTGGGTACCACCGTTCTCTACAGCAGTGGTGACGATGGTGTTGCTGGTGGAGGTGGAGTTTGCCTCAACTCTAAACGTAAGAGAATTGTTCTCCTCCTGCAATGCGTCTTCGACGTTCCCTGGTGTTAGATCGACCTTCCTCCGGTGGAAAGGTTTTCAACCCCGGTTTCCCAGTTACATGTCCTTTCGTAACTGCAGTGGGCGCTACCCAGGTTAATCCCGGAAGCACGGTCAATGACCCTGAAGGTGCTTGCGAGCAAGTCATCTTCTCGGGCGGGGGATTTTCTAATATCTTCCCGTAAGTCACTCGCCTTTATCACTGTCGCGTTAACCTTACGTTCCTCGTAGTATGCCATCATATCAGGCGACTGCCGTTAACAATTTCTTGACCTTACACAACCCACCTTTCACATCGGCACAATATAACAACAGCGGAAAGGTAAATATTGCTTGATTAATTTATCTAAACACCGTTTGATCTGGTATCCCGTTCAGGTCAGAGCATTCCCCGATTTATCTGCCAATGGGTAAGACCTTGTTCACGATTTCTTTTTGGCACGGAAACCTCAATTCAAACTTTTGATAGTGCCAACTATATCGTCGGTGTGTTATCCTTTTGACATTCACTCAAACCGTTGCGTCATCTCTATCTGTACCTTTAGCTGTCGACGGCACCTTCAGTCTCGTTTTCGGCACATCTGCGTCTTCCCCAGTTGTCGGGTCCCTCATAACCCTCGTTAACGACGCTCGAATCGCTGCTGGAAAGGGCCCTGTTGGGTTTATCAACCCTTCGGTATGTCTGCTGTGATTCTTTTTGATACGAAAGCATGTTGTTGAATACACGTTAACAGATTTACTCCGCCGGCTTCGCATCTGCCTTCAACGATATTACGTCTGGAGGTAACCAGGGATGCGGTAAGTTGATTTACCTTCCAGACTCAAACTAAATATTAAAAGAGTTCTGGGATAGGTACGGCTGGATTTACTGCGTGAGTCATCATATTTCATCTCCAGGCTAGCTACGGCATTAATCAGTCTTTTGCATGCTTTGATAGGACGACTGGATGGGACCCTGTCACTGGTCTGTATTGCCTTCTTGGAACGGTAGCCGCCTGCTGATTCTCCCCGTCTAGGTGTTGGCACACCCAACTTGACGAAGCTCATGCCTTTGTTCTTGGCTCTTCCTTGAGCGCCCAAGCTCATTTAAATACAATGAAACTTGCAGTTGTGGGTAATTTTCTGTCCTGTTCATGTATATCATTATATCGCGTACAAAGTATGAATTCAAATAACCATTGAACTTGATTCAATTCCTGCATGGATTTATTCTTTTCTGGGTAGATCATGGGTTTACACCTGCGGGACCTCATGCGGTTACTTCTTATTTATGTGGGAACCCGATGGTGTCGTATCCCCCCAGGCGTTTTCAAGGAAGTGTACTTTGACGACGTCAGGGTGCTCAGTAAGTTTATAAGTCGTTCCGGTTGAAAGCCATGTTATAGATTACTTAGTCTTCCCCTGGGAGTATTGAGTACTTATACTTCATCCGATTGCAGTCCATTAGATCCTGGAACAGTTCCATCGAAGGAGTTATTTTTTTACGCACAAGTTACCCAAGGCCCAGCGATCATTTGTAGCGGTATTTATATTTTCCCGCGATAAAACGGCGCCGGTGCCCCGATCAGTACACTATACTTGCACCGATGACTCCGATATAACCACAGGCTGGCCATTCATTATTAGAAAAATTTAGAAAAAGCTCACACCTAGGTCCTACCCCACGCGCACTTCTGCTACGCCCATGGAAGAATACACCGCACAAACCTTTCGCCCATTGCTGAACAGATTGGTGCAGACGCCGGAGTATTTTGGCGCGGCCGATATCAAGGAGGCGCTCAATCACGTCTTCACCCCTGATACGCTGCATCCATCGCAAATTGGCGCATTTTTGACCGCTTTACATATCCATCGGGTGGAGAGACGACCAGAATCGTTGGCGGCGGCAGCGAGCGTACTCCGACAGAAGGCATTTCCGGCCGTGGTCCAGGATGCGGAAAAGGATTTCGTGGTGGACATCGTCGGGACGGGTGGCGATGGGTACAACCTATTCAACGTGAGCACGACGGCGTCGATAGTGGCTGCTGGTGCAGGAGCAAGGGTGATCAAGGTGTTTTTTGCTTTTTTTATGATCTTGATCTTGAACACATACCGATGCCCAACCTTTTGCGTAGCATGGCAGTCGAGCGTCGACGTCGTCCTCGGGCTCTGCAGATCTCCTCGAATCGCTAGACTGTCATTTCACCGCTCCCACACCGGGAACACCGACGCCGATCGCACGCGTGCCATTCACTTTTATCCTCGCCCCGCACTACCACCCAGCCTTGGCCTCCATTGCACCCTACCGCAAGGCACTGCCCTTTCGAACGATGTTCAACGTCCTCGGGCCTCTTATCAACCCTGCCAGACCCAAGGGCATGGTCCTTGGTGTCGCAGAGCCCGAGATCGGGCCGACATTCGCCCATTCGCTAGGCGAAGGCGGCGTCGAGCGTGCCCTCGTCGTATGCGGCTTCGAAGGGCTCGATGAAATCAGCTGTGCGGGCCCCACGCACGCCTGGGAGCTGAAGAATGGGAAAGTAACCACAGTCGTGCTGAAGCCGGCAGACTTTGGGCTCCCCACTCACCCTCTCATATCGGTGGTTGGTGGGAGCCCAGATGAGAACGCAGAGACGTTCAAGGCGTTGCTCACTTCCGGGGGGAATATCCCTGAGAAGCTGGTGCCTGTGCTTGACTTTGTGTTACTGAACGCATCGGCCTTGCTGGTGGTCGCTGGTATTGCGAAGGATTACGTGGAGGGTACGAAGATTGCGCGAGAGAGCATCACCTCAGGGAAGGCTTGGGAGGCGCTGACGACCTTCCGTGATACAGGGAAAAAGGTTGCAGAGGCAGCGTAACTTATTATATAGATCTATCTACTCAGCAACAATTTTTAGATCCTTCCGAGGTGCACGGTTGGAGAGAGATCAATTTCATAAAAGCTTGATCAGGCAATGGCAGCTCTCTCAAACCAAACGCGAGATATCTCTGCAACCAATATTTATTGACCATGAACTGGAAGTAGTCAACAACGAGCAAAGGTATTATTCTACGTCATAGAATGAACCAAACTGGGTAACGGCGTCGTTGTCGGAAGAAAGGACCTGGGTTATTTGATTTGTACAACTCTCGGCTTTCGAGAGAAAGATTCTTTCTCTCGTAATTCGAGTAGGAGACCACAAGGGCCCCTGAAGGGCGAAACCTAGTTGGGAGACAGTCGGACCAGAAAGAACGTGCTACTTGGGTAAGGTTGATGCATCTTCCGCAAGTTCTTCAGGAAAAAACCGAAGCCGAACGTGGATCCGCCCCTAGTGAGGACTGGAAGAGCCTTCCGGCTTTTCCAGAACCTGTATAATGTGATTGTCTATGAAGAATGGAATCAGAAATCCCGCAGGTAGTTTGCATGGGAAGATAAAAACTTACAGGCAATGCCTACAGCACGCAACTGCGCACCGAGATCCAAGGGAGACGTTACAAACAGGATGGTGATCCAAGCACGAGGCAGAGATGAACATCTTTCCGACGGGTCGATAGAAAATCAGCATCGGTCAGCGCTAGTTCAAAAACTACTCACCATCCGCCCCCGCCCAACGATAAGGACGGCTGCTAGACACCTTCCTGCGACGGCCTGGATGCAGAACTGGGTAAGCGCTCCTGAGGTGGACGACGAACAATAAAAAATCCTTACCCGCCAGAAGGAAACACTGCAGTGACAGTTGGAGAGAAATCTCTGAGGAAACAATGACGCGGGCACGCGCCTTTTAAGCGGATTGAAACTCATTTAGGGGAGGCATGATCGGGTTTTTTAGTGACAAAACTAAGATAACGCAAAAGTACAAAATGTAACCGATAAGATCTAAACGTGAAGGTTTCCATCACCAAAATCAGAGGTCGAAGTCTGTGGTTCGCTCTCGCCACCCTTCCCATTCGAAAATCCACAGTCCATGCCTTTCTTCAAGGCGTCGTCTTGCGATTCTTTTCCAGACAGATCCGTGTCAACAGATAAGCAAACACTAAGCGCCTGCTTCTTAGTGCCGAACGGCGTCATATCTCTTTTGTGATTGGTTGGGAGAGTTGATTCGTCTTCATCCACGGTTCGGTGCGATTCCACATGGACGAATATCTCTGGATGCGCATTTTGGTCAAGATCCAACGCCGGAGTCTGACATGTACAGGGTAGAGGGTGATGCCAATGTCAGAACGTCAGTACGATAACCGATGCCGAGAGGGTGACAGCTTACCGGTCGGGAAAGGCTTGTCGTTCTGTTGTTGGGATACAGTCCCTCGCGCAGCCTAATCGGAATGTTCTGACTGGCACGGTAGCTTGAATGTTTGCGACCACCCGCGCTCGTCGGGGACAGTATCGTGAAATCCTCCGTGGTATTTATCCCCAGATTTCCTTCCGATTGCAGCGCGGTTGATCCTGCCTTCGACGAGGTATACCTCCACCCACGACGTGAATTGAGGCTGCTCATAAGCGAGTTCGTATATAGTTTGCATAACGGGAAGTTGAACATGAGGTGCCTGGATTATTCTTTCAGTACGATCTGTTAAAGGCGATCAGGAGAAAACTGACGTTCCAGTCGGCTATGATGATGGTCAGTGCTAGGAAGCCGCAACTATCTCTGGGACTTACATTGGCTAGGTAAAAAATCAGATCTAGCGTCGCAACAAGAGAAGTTATCAGACCCGTTTGTACCGTCACTAGAAACCGAATGTACATCAATCAGGTTCAGACCACAACAATGCCTTGAAATGAAGGTTCACTTCGGATAATGCGATCGACCACAAGATCGGAGTGTTGAAATCCTGTTTTGTGTCGTCTCTATGTGATACCAACCAGCATAAGTAAATGCCTAGATCGAGGTCCTGAAAGACTTGCCCTAGGAACTAAATTAGCCACAAACCAGAAGGAATTAGCGTCACCCACAGGTGCCACACCAAGCTCGCCGTGATGACGATATCCGTGACGCTCTCCGAGGCCAGCCATAATATCACGACACTCTATCCCGAGCGTTAACAAGACGTCAAAGATTATAAGCAGCGACTTTGCGAACCTTGAAATTTCGAAACTTGACAAACTGAGGTGTATGACCGACCTCGAATGCTGTCGCTATCGCCCCAACTGGTGTTTAAAAATCAGCGTCGAGTCTTTGCGCAGATCCGACGTAACATACCTCCTCCTGCAAGGGACCCGATCACTATTGCCCCAGCTAGGGGCCAGCTTCGTGTTAAGACCCCCACGCGCCAAGCGAAGAAAAATTGGACAAGGCTGGCGATAATTCCCTATTGAATACCATGTTAATACGAGGGGAGATCGTGTGAATGTAGTTCCGTACGGTTATTGCTGGATCTTTGAGTGAAAGAGAAGGACGGTGTAAATATTATCATCATTGATTTCTATGACTAGAACGTCGCACCTGTTGCAAATACTGTAACCAGTGACGAAATCCATCTCACTTTGGGATTGAATAGGGCATAAAAGCATTCACGTACGCCAATTCGCTGTGGCAAGGTAGGTTGCATCGCCTGCCAGTGGAAAAATTATTTTCAGTAAGATCCTACGGGCCGATGTCATAAACACCAAGGCAGGGACGCACCGAAATGGACGATTAGAGATCTGTAAAGGTATAAAAAATCGAAAATTGTATTGGCGGTGTCGGCGAGCAGAAGGACTAAAACCTATCGAAACAAAACAACCATCAGCCTCGTGATAGCGTTGGCAAAAATAGATACGATTGAATATTAAACGCACGAAGAGTTTCAGCCAACCTTTATCGCTATTCGAGGGACCGTCAGCTATGCAGAGACAGGAGGTAGCAATCGGAGACAGACCTCTTATACGTCGTAAAGTAAAGGTATACTTGAGTAGTCATGACGCCATAGAGAAAGATATTGAATGTGAACCCTATGAACATAGGACCATGACTGTATTAACGAACATGAGTGGTTATCTGGGCAGAACAAAGATTCACACCGACGCGATCTCAGCTGGTCCCAGCATCTTGCCAAGTGGTGGGAGTAGATTCGGGCAAGCAACGAAGGAGTTGTAAATATAACAGGATTAGGAGAAGGCTAGCGGATGCGACGGTCGGTCTTGATCGGATTCATTTAATGGCTGAGCTTGTACTAATCAAGTGGCGCCAATTCACTTGTGAATTTTTTGCTGGGAGGTTCTCTGACCTGGAAGAAGTGCGGCCCCACCGCCAGCATTTTCCCGTGCTTTCCGAGCCCTAGAAAGATGGCATTGACGAGCATGTGTTGTCAGTCAACGACCTTGTGGCCAGGAAAGGCAATATCGGGCTACCAGGAATTATGGAGCCTTGTATACTTCAATAGCTCGCGTGAGTAGTGATCTGTAGCTGGTTTCACATCGCGCCTCGGATTCGTTTTCTCCTTGGGCCCTTGTCGTTATTTCGAGGTGTCGTCAGGTTTCTCCGCCACCATCCTTTAAAGCCGATTGGTTGTCCGGGGGGTTATGAAAGATGTCAAGGCAATGTCATCCAGGTGCCATGGCTGTCTGGTGGTGAGTGCGAGAACCGTAGGAGTTTGTGTATTCGATTCGGATACTCCCGAATAGATGCCATCAAGTTATGTAGTGCCGCCAGGCGGACGCTGTTGATCGATGACCATTAGTGCAAATGTCCGGCTCATTTCCAGAAAATACTCAACGAGTCCCGGATATAAAGAATTACATTATTGATTCTGGGGAATGTCAATACCGCGGGGGAAAGAAAATGCCATTCGGATAATTTGTGAGCATCCATAGTTTATGTAATGCTGCTGTATCTGCAGTGAACGTCGAGTGCATGCTCAAATGTACCTAGATGGATTTTATTTCCATTTTTAGAGGCGGAAGAAGACTTCGTTCAGGCAAGGGGAATCGACGCATTCAGATTGGTGATTCTGAAGTACTTACTTATATTTGCCGGATGTTTTGGGTCATTATGTGAAGCGTAGGGGTAATATCGACAAGTAAAAACCAAGGAGGCCGAATGTGAACCCATGTTAAGTGTGCTAGAAGAGTATCAATAAAAAACAGTCCATAAGAGCAGGGATGATCATGGGCGCTTATCCATTCCCTCTCGTTCATGGGAAATATTGATTAGCTCTCTCTCGTCGCTCAAAGGAATGCATCTTGGCGATTGATTATGTTTCGGTGTACGCAAATGATTCTTTGGACTTCATCCAAGGGGGAACCGGAACAGTTCACGGTGTGGTACAAACCACTGGAAAAGCGCCTTCACTGCGGGAAGCGAACTCTTGTTAACTGGAAAGTAAGGACTTTCACGGAGATCATAATTAAAAAATTGGACACCGCCAGACGGAAAGAAACGAGCCGTGACTCGGTATCGTGCTCAAAATCGCGACCCTCATGATCAGAAGGGTTGGAATGGCTTGGAGGTGTTATGCGGTTATCGGGCACCCAGTGCGCACGGACTGACATCTCCGTAATTCTACGCGGATCACCCACGCTCCACGCACTCCGAGATTCGACCCTCGGATCCGGTGTCCTTGAGTTCTTGAACCTTGCTTGAAACGTCGCCATGCTTGCCATCTACTCAATCGACAGTGGCTTCATTATCGTTGACCGAGATGTATTTGATCAAGATCATGGTCAGCTGTCGCCCAGAGCGAGACGCCTGCCTCTCCAGTTTCTTCCGTAACCTGCAGCGAGGTAATCGGATACGAGAACGAGGCCAAGAAAGGGTTGAAATGAAGGGGGTCGGGTGGATCGGGTGCGGTGGGAGGTGATAGTGGGAGACCGGTCCGCAAAGACCAGCCCCTAAGCCGACAATCTTGTCCGGCTGCAAAGAGCAGATCTCGTTCGTGGTCGACCGCGATTCCCTGAAACGAAAAACTCGTCAATGCCTTGAATGTGAGATGAGGATACTAACGAGATTCTGTGTGTATGTGTTTACGTGTCCATCGAAAACTCTCAGTGGAGAGGCTGATGAAGGGTAGCGAAGGTCAAAAGTCATAAGCTATCTGAAAATTAGCTCCTGGTGGATAGTGCAAGAAAAAAAGCCGCCCACATCACCATTTAAGTGACTGATGAGAAGTTCTCGATCCCGAACAACACTAAGGTGAAGCGCTGAGCTTCGGGGGGCCCCTTTGAAGCGGTCATCTAAAAGCTTTTGGCTTCGATGCGTCGGCATCCGCATGTCGAACCTTTCAATGGAACCATTACGCGTCCCAGTGTACACCAGATGCTGCAAAAAAATGGGTGAGCCTTCACCAACTTCCCAAGGAAATGTGCATGCCTCTTGCTGAATGACCGAGAACACATCACTGTTTGTACGCAGATATTGAGGAGTGCTGGAGCTTTCAACATCAGGGATATATACGGCAGCCTTGCGAGCACCTGGGAATGTCGTGAAGAACAGTGACGGACTGAGATCATCGGGTCGCACCTAGAACAAGTTCTTTATCCCTAAGACTAGATGACCGAATGTCAAAAACTCCGACCAAATTTAGAACAAACAGGCGCCTTGCGAACAAACCATCATTCAGCGCTTTCTGGTCATAAGAAAGGATATTACGCACTCGGGACTGGCTAAATTCTGAACGGAAATCTTTCCTGGCCCAAGGCAGGTAGACCTATACTCCATGAGTCCATGTCAGTCAGGTAACGTAAGTCTGGAAACCCACACGCAATAGGCACCCGATACAGATATGGAGGAAATCTATGAAGCTTGTTTTTAAAATTAAAAATCAAAGGGTGACATCGGAGGAAATATGCTTGCCTGAGAGGTATGCTGTAAGTTCAAATCTGGGGACCAGGAATGGTCCATCAAACTACGTTCTGGTCCACTATCTCTGTGACTGTAAAGCCATCCACAATCATCTCCAATGAAACGCCAGGCATGGCCGTCCACCTGCGTCGACTAATCCACCGTCAGAACTTCAAAATGCAGATCTAGGAAGATGGGCGCACACAAAATGCATGAATAGAACCCATCGTCGGGATCCTGACTCGAGTTGCTCTTGAGGTCGATGCGTAGTTTGCGCAGAGAACACCACTGGGAGAAGAGGTTTGAAAATTCGAACGAAGATCTGTGAACAAGACTAACTGGGAGTTCCTCATCCTCTGGGTGTAGGATTCCGTGGAAAACCTCATTTCGTTTGCACGCCATGGAATAGACCTTCTAGGCCTGTGTTTCTGGGCATTTTCACTGAGTGCATCGAAAAATCCTCTCGCTCCCTTTGCATGGTGACTCCTGATAGTCTCGGCTGGTGGTGGGGCCTGTTTAGTCCGCGAAGACAGTGGAAAGTATCGGTTTCGCTCTTCGTCCCAGTAGAAGCCCGGTAGATCCTTTGGCATCAAGTCGTTGTAGACAAGGAGTAATTGTGCCGGACGGAACGGCTACTGCAGCCGAGGACATGACGATCGCGACCACCAGCAGTGTGCATCAAATTGAAAGCGATAGGTGTCATGGCAAACCTTTTCCTCCTTCTCACCATCGTGCATTACCAACGCATCCATGAAGGTCGCGGTCGTAGGCTCGGGAGTATCAGGACTGGGAGCGACATGGGTGAGTCCTGTGGAAGGACTTCGGGATTCTAGCTTCTCACCAAGGCATCGAGCTAGCTCTTGAATGAATATAGCGACCACGAAGTGCACCTTTACGAGTCCGATCACAGGCCTGGTGGACATGCGAATACAGTCCACTTCCTGCCACAAGGAAAGGCGCAAGGTGAAGGGGTTGACGTTGATACGTATGGAATTCCTCCTGCTCAGACCGCAAACTCATTACTGACATGACATCTCATAGTGGATTCGTATGCGTTTAACAATATATGTTAGCCTGGTCCTCATCTCGCTTTCGCAGATAGTTTTTAATCCCTCAACTTATCCAAATTTTTTACGGTTCCTCAAACTCTACCCACCAGCCCACGAAGGATGTCGATCTCGGCTTCTATCATGGGTCTGGGGTAAATTCTCCTCGGGCCCTGAAGCTGACGCTGGAATCCGTATTCTTCCCACTGAAATGACTTTTAGCGTGTCTCGAGACCACGGAGCTTTCGAATGGGCAGGCAAAAATCCAGCGACCATCTTCTGCCAAGTTCGTCGCCTCTTGGATCCCCAAATGTGGCGGATGATATACGACATATTAAGGTTCAACGCATGCGCACGACGGGTTCTTCTTACCCCGAAGAACAACGACAAGAAAGAGCTTTCTATTGGCGAATACTTGGATAATGAAGGATACTCTGCCGCATTCCGCAACAACTATCTCCTCGTCGGTCCTGAAGCATTCCCTTCGTTCCTCCTATATTAATCGATTCTTTAGCCCATGACAGCTGCAATATGGAGCACACCACCAGATAAATGCTTCGCCGACTTCCCAGCTCGGACCTTGGTACAGCTTTGTCCATTTAGCTGCAAAGTAAAGTTTGAACTCGAATTTTCAGATTCAATTCCTTTACAACCACCATCTTCTTCAGATTATCGGGAAGCCCTCATGGTTGACGATACAGGGTGGCAGGTCTGTGTTTTATCCATTTAAGTTTCGTCGACATTTATTTCTTTCCTTCCCCAGCCATAAATACGTGAACACCATCCTGTCCAACCTACCTCAAGAGCAACTCCATCTCTCCACCAGTGTCAGCTCACTTAGGAATATCAATATGGATGGACGCCGTCCCCAAGTAGTGCTCAGGACAGAAAATGGCGATGAGACGACTTATGACCATGTCATTCTGGCTTGCCATTCGGATACGGTACTAGATATCCTCAGAACGGGAGGGATAACCGACGAAGAAGATCGTATTCTAGGTCAATTTAGCTGGAATCATAACGAGGTAGTCCTGCATTGTGACGAAAACGTGAGTCCTTGATGTCAAAGTTTGAAGAATCCAGAGAATTTGATGGTTTTTTATCGTTAGCTAATGCCAAAAAGACGAATTGCCTGGTCATGTTGGAACTATCTTTCCTTTACGAAGGCCATTCCACTGCCATCTGGACAGGAAGAAGATGATTACAGTTCGGACGAAGGTTTGTACGACAAGAGGAGGAAATTCCCCGAGAGGCTGAATATTCAAGAAATAGAGCAAGTTTCCCTGTCAGTGTTCGTTCTCTCCCTTTCGCATCCTTTTCTGACGGAATCGTTAGGACCTGTAAGTTTGACGCCTTGTATAACTGGCTCGTGTCCGACCTATGATTGTCATCAGATGGTATGAACGATTTGCAACATATTCCCGAGAAAAAATATGGGCCGGTCTTCGTAACTCTCAATCCACCCTTCGACCCTGCGGAAGACAAAATTAGAGGGCGATGGAACTACGATCATCCAATTTTGGACGCTAAAGTATGGTGTACTTCCTTCATCCAACCTTGGACACAAAGCTAAATACTCTTCTAGGCCGTCCGAGCCCAAAACGAGATGTATAAAATACAAAACACGCGGTCCATCTCATACGCTGGGGCGTATCTCAAATATGGGTTCCATGAGGACGGCTTCACTTCAGGTCTGCTAGCCGCTTGCTCGATTGATGACGACCAAGAGAGTTTGCCATCCTCCGCTGCGTTCACAGCGGCGTTGACCGGAATGACAATCCCAACGCGCAAATTGACCGTCCATCCTCCGTTTGAAATCGAGCATGCGGATCGTCATATTCGATTGAGTTTACGAGGCTCAGAAAACCTGGGCTATGCGCTTGTCGCTCAGGTATTCGATTATTTCGAAACGTCGGGTGTCAGGGGCTTTGTGGGCACTGTTGGGGCGATTATCTTGGGTATCATCGCATGGCTACTAGGAATTCAGGAATTCTGAATGAATCGCCCAACCTTGTGACTCGGACATGATATTTATCAAGTTGCTTTTTATTTTTTGTATTTGAATTGTACATATATCATAAAATACACAAATCTGTTACATGCACAAGAAACTTCGTCTTGTGGGCACGTTGAACAGATAACGAGAATGAGTCAACGTTAATCCTTTCCGACTGGGAGCCACTTGGGATTGTTAGTCACGATGTTTCCGACACCGCCATCGTAAACAGCATCAAGAGTGAGTTGCATAATGGGCGATATCGTGACATTGGGTTCCATGGCCCAAAGGGCGACAGCAACGGTACTAAGAAAGGAGTGGTTAAAATATATGTATCTCGTTGCCATTGAAATGAAGCCTACTTTTCGCCGTGATAATCCAAGATACCCTCATGAACAGGGAATTTGGCTTGTGGTCTTCCACCAACTCAGTTCAGAATGCCATCAGAATGCGAACGAAAACACTAACCCAAGATTGGCAACTCTCTTGCCCATCATCCATCCATTCACGAAGAGGAAGGCTCTGTATGGTTGGCCGAAAGGTTCCTCAAACGTGAACGACATCATGACATCCAGGCCCCTAGGAATATCCAGCTTGAAGGTCGAAACAAAGAAGCCAACTCCCGCCGCTTTGTTTGGTAATCCCTCTGAAAGGTCTCGACTAGCCCACCCCGAAGTTGAAAAGGAAGGTAAGTGCCAGCCTTTCCGTTCTCCAAACAGGCCACCCTCGTTCAGAACACCGCGAACTTTATCAGGATAGCTAAATGAGGTGTTAGGATATTTCTGTTGAGAGAAAATGCCGATGAAACACACTTCTTATACCCTCCAACCTTTCCTTGGACTTTCCACTCTGTGAACGTATTATTCTCGAGCGCGAACCCTCGAATTCCACGAGGACCTTTGGAACTATCGGTATTTTCTAATAGAAGACTCGGTATTAGCAACGCAATCGCGATACTTATTTGGTCAACCTACGCCCTTGTGTCTCGTTCAATCCCATGTTGTCCTGCCCATAAATTAACCTCGCATATCGAGATCGGGAGAAGTAGCCATACCTGTACAACTGTGATAACATTGTCTTCTCCGACTCGGAGAGCGCCCGTTGGGAAAATAAATTTGTCGTCCGTTTCCTCAAGAATATTTCTATTATTCGTGGAACTTGGAAAAGGAATGTTGAATATATGCGCGGAATGACAGTGGTTCGATCAACTTACTTTCCGAAAGACGTGCCTAGGAAGACCTCGTTAGCCCAAACACTGGCAGCAAATGCTGGGTGAGGTCAGCTCTTGAAAACATGGAATTTCTCAACAATAAACACCTTCCCCTCCATTGATTGATAAATTCAGGCTTTTCTCAAAGCCCGTAGCCTTGAAGTGTCCTCGCCAAAGGACGACATTCTCGCAGCTAGGAGGACAGGTAAGCCCATTCTTCAAAGGAAAAGGAAGAAAAGATAACTGACAAACCATAATCGCAACCGTAGAGTATCCTTCCGTCACCGTAATAGGGTTTCAACGGTACATTGGTTGTGGTGCGGTTCGCAATAGTCCAAGAATCATCGTTGAACGAGTTCTGTATCTCCGGCAAGCTGTCTTTATATTTCCAACTCAATTTCGGGACCTTGATCCCAGTGACAGCCTTGCGAAGTCCGAGTTGTCCCACAAACCCACCAAACTGGGTGACAGTGGATGAAGCAGCTAAATCTCCAGATACATTTTCATCGTTCCAGGTGATAGATTTAATTCCTTTTGGTGCAATAACGGTGAGTCTGACGTCGGTCTTGAGGTCCCCGCGAAGGGCGAGCTTCGAGCCAACTAAAGATGCATCACGAACAAGATACGGTCCACCGACAAGGATGGACTGATTTGTCCCCAGGCCCCAGAAGTTCCTCAATGGGTCGTCGCTTTTGCCAGCTAGCACAGGAGACCAGAAGGTCGCAGTGGTCTCCGAATCCGCAAACAGCACGAGCTGGGTATCCGAGTCCCATACAGTAATAAGACCTTCAATTCCAGGGAGAAAATTGACCATCGTTATGCCTTCGGTTAGACCGGGGCTGTTGGTGGAGATTTGGACGAGGCACGACTGGTTGTTGTGCAGCTTGTTGGGCGTCCCTGTTAACCGAAGGGCCACTTCATGCTCCTGTGAAGAGTCACCATAAAGGAAGAGAACATCCCGATTATCGATGGTGCTGGCGTAAAATATTTGAGCAGTCGAATAGGATAGCTTTGATGAAGCTCCAAATGAATAATCGGTTACGATGAGCTTTGATTGCCTTCCTCCAAGAGTGATGGCTGTTGCAACCACTGGGATCTGCAGAGATGCACCCGCGACTGTAACGTTGAGCTTGAAAGTCGTAGTTGCGCTAAAAGTGAAAGATTTTAGCTTGTAACTGCAAAAGACAGGACGAAATAGACAAACGTGGACGTCGAATCCGCTTGACGGGCAATGTAAAACGCGGTCGTGGTGTCAGGGTTCCTAAGAAGTGTGATGAAGGCAGCTCCGTTACTGGAGACTCTCAAGCCCGTAGAAGAATCCGCAATCCAGTCGGTCTTGTAAAACTCGGGTGAACTTCGAAGAAACAGCGACTGCCGCTTAAGCTCGTCGTATTTCGGAGTCAACTCCCTCGATTCCGTGAGCTAGAGTCGAAAGATTAATACACATGCAAACAAAATAAAATGATACAGGAAGTTACCGAGGCGCCGTAATCATATGAGGTATAAACTCCAGGGAAAGGAATCGCACCCCAAGACGTTCCACTGAACAGAGCACATGAAACTGATTGTGCGGAAAAGGCCAGAATTACCGTACCCGTAAAACATGTAGTAGTTTATCAACTTCGCATTACTGGCCCATAGTTGCAGATTGAAAACAGACTGGAAATCGGGGCCAGTCAAAACACGACATGGACCATAACCTGCGAAATCAGTCCGTGAGTCATATCCAACCAAAAATGGTGCTGGGGGCCAAACCTGGAGCTGTGGGTCCCCATGCGTCGTAAGAGCCTCCCTGAAATTCTGCAACGAAGGTAGGTGATAGTGAATGATAAGAGCTTGCAACATACCTGGAATGTACCATGGTTGTGATGGATTGACCTCCGCGTGGTATTGTTGGTAGTTGGTTATGGCTGGCTTCCAGACTGTAGGATGCGAGCAATCAAATCCTTGTGGATACGAGTCCATGCTGAGATGGTCCTCGTTCAATGCTTTGGTTCTGGTGAGATATTACTATTTCCTACCCATACAGATCGACGGCACCCTGAAAGAAGGTTAAACAGGTCACAGATTGTCCGTGAAAATGCTTACAGTTCCATTAATGAAGTTTCTTCCCTCACCTGGGTCGTTGTACGTTAGCGGAACTACGACATCGGACTGGGCATAAGCGGCTTCGAGCTCAGCGAAGTATCCTGCATGGCTGACGGGATTTTGTGTATATTCGTTGTCTGATGGCGTATGTTTGGTTCCAGCCGCACTCGAAACTATGAACGGACTTACCAACTTGAATCGCTTTACTTTGCTTGAGCATGACTTTATACGTATTAGTAAGGAAGATACACACCAATCACAGGGCCACCAGCAGAAATTTGGTTAGGCACAGTAACTTTGATGATTCCTTGAATATAGGCTTGCCACGCTTCACTCCAGTCGGAGGAATTGGTGCGAAGCTGGCCTGCAACTTCACTTGTCGCCCAATGAGCAATACCACCGGCTGTTGTTTCTGCATTGATATACTAGAAGAAACAGTCAATTTCATGAAATTTATATCGAACAGTCACCACACACCGGCCCTTGGAAAGGGCTTGTTAGTTATATTCGTACGGTCCATATAGTAGAAATTTACCAGGACGGAGGACAATCCAAATCCCAGCAGCCTTGGCTGCATCGTAAAGAGGTTGCAACGCGCGAAAGCCTTCAAAGTCGATTACGCCAGGTGCTGGGTTAATCAACCCCATGTGCGTATACACGCTGACTGCGTTCATTCCAGCGGCTTTGATCTTTTCAAGAATGTCTGGCCAGAGTGACGGGACGGGTAATCTAAACGTGTGAAATTCTCCGGAGCTGAAGGCGTTGAGATCGAAAATATAGTCAGAGTGAAGGCGTCGTACTGCAGAAAGATCCGCTGGCCGCGCAAAATCAGGCTGTAATTGTCGAATTGAACCTGATCGGTGCGAGCACGACTACCTATGCCTGTGGTATTCGAATCTGAGGATAGTTCCACAATTCGACTCTCGTAGCCGGGTCCAAATAATCGAGAGGAGATTCCGCGAACATTCCTGGGGTCGTAGTATCGCGTCGTGGCGAAAAGCAACACGAGGCAAGTGAGGAAAATGAACCACCCCGACTTTCGCTTAGAACTTGAATAAACAGGCAAGACTGATGACGATTCAATGCCCGTCATGAAGTGGTTCCAGGGGTTAGAATGCTGTCCTCGCTGTCGTTGAAAGCCCTTCTGGCTAGATACGTTGCTTTCCAAAGTTTCCACGCCACCTTCCTTCATTATGTTCTGGGGAAAAAGAGTTGGATCCATCGAAGGCTTCTCCGTCGTTGCGCTGGCCTCATGACGTGCTTTCATGGTTTGTTAACGTAGGGGGTCATAGAAGAAGAACTTCGTCGCGGGCCGCATACGGCATGTGCCATATTGGGACAGCCTCAGGACTCCTTGCGTGATTCAGCTTTGTTCCCAATTTGTTCCTTCCTCCTCAATCTCTGCATTCGAGTCAGCATCCAGACGAGTACTGTTATTGCTTACTAGAGAGGTCGCCGGCGCCCCCCCTCGGCCTTCGCACTGATAATGAATACTACCCCGGCTCAACTCGCCTTCACCCTTCATAACCAACAACATGGTCATCTTGCTATGTACCTACTATATGCCAAAATCATGCCCAAACTTGGCGGGCGAGGATATCTGTATGGTCAAGGAATTTTCACCGCGCAGACTTAGCTGTCTCCAATGCACTTGATTATTTAAGGCATCGACCTAGCCCAAATCTTTCAGCGCATGATATCCTTCCTCATCCGACAATATGGGACGGTTAAAATCTTGCACGCCTTTCCCAGACTAATTGGCGACTTCTTCTGTTGGCGCAAGTTGCACGGATCGCTTGGACTTGTATCAGTAACCCTCCCACAAGAATTGCAAGGGGACCGAGGAGCGCGAGTTTGAAGGTGCCGCTCAGGCTCTAAAAGGCACAACCCCCCAAGGTTCCTGGCTATTTTCACGGGACATCTAGAAGGGAGCCTATAATCAAGATTGTGAAGCCCATCAGAAAACCTGCATAGCGTATTAGACGTGCTACCTTCTGGTCCTGGGATTTCCGGTTCCTCCGATATATCGGCTGAAATGCATGAAAATCATCCAATGAAACTCGTGGTTCGAGCGCCCGGTTTTCTCTGGTTTTTCTTGGTTTTTCTTCGTAACGATCGCGGCACGCCGGACTTGCGCTTCAGAAGCGAACATAAAATCTCGTTCAACTCCCACAATTTCTGTTCTCGGTCCTCTTCACACCGTTCTCACCTCGCCCCCGGGCCCGTATGTATAAATAAGCTACAGTCCTGATACGCTCGACACCATGGCGCCAAAACGCCAACTCGCAATTGTGAATTGAACGCCTCAGCAATTGAACAAGATAAATATACTGTACATGGAACCTAGATGTACAGATTAAATAGATAAAATGGACCTGACCATGAGTTTCTTATTATAAACGCTTATAAGCGCATGCTTCTATAATTTCTCCACACCGCCATCACACGACCATCGCCAGTTCATCGGCGGCGATACTTGGCTTTCTCGAATTCGTTTTGAATTCGGGGGAACACCTTGCAACGTGGACGAAGTTGCCTTTCCCCCCTGTATCATACAGACCCGCCCTCAATGTTTTTACATGTGCAATTCCCATGCATACTTTACAAAGGCACCACCTTCGATCTGTCACCAACGCATTAGAGGTGAGGTAACTACTAAGTATAAGAACGGGCCTTTACCCTCCGCTGTAATTATGGAAGCTATTTTCCGGGAATCCTTGAACTTGTACTCGCTGCTGTGCGAGGAAAGGAGGATCCACCTTGGTTCAAATGAATACATGAATTCTGAAGCTCTTTGGAAACGAGATGGAATGACAACGGCTTACCTTGTCCCACAGGTTGAGATCGTTGGGGCCCATACTTGGCATTCGGGTTCCAAGGTGGAACATATTCGTGTTATTCGATGTGGCGCCTTGGTGGTCAGTCCCCCGACCACGAATCGCCCGACGCGTATTCAGTCTGGTGGGATTATCAGGCGGTACTATGGTAATAGATTTCTGGACTTACGTTGCCATGAAAGAGATTGCATATACTAAACGTGCATACAGTATGAGCGTCGAAGAGAAGGAATGAATGGTGCGGCTTACATTTGCTAAGAATAAAGTATGTCGCTCCGAAATAAAGGTTATTCGCGGGCATCGCGTTGAACTTCGCATTTCACCACCGTCAATGAAAATAGGACAGGAATTTCATAGTCTGAACTCACTAAAATTAAGGTAGCCACGCTGACGGTGCTGTAAATCCGCGTCAGTCGGTGGTGGCTATTCTTCGGAAAAGTTAGATCATACCTAGTCAAGACTCCTGTGTTAATGGCATAGTTGCAGAGGTTGTCCACCAGACTGTCCGATCTAGAATGAATAGAAGCATGGTCAGAGTTTATAAAGCTATATAAAACTAATCTCACGATTTCTATCCCGTTCTCAACCTGTTCAAAAAGAAACATAGCGCTCCTGCGGTGACAATGTCCGTGCAAACACCGACGCCCAGTGAAATTGTTCCGAGTGCCTAGAGAAATTCCGTGGTAAAAATGTGAAACTTCAAACCAGAGGGAAACGACCGACTTGTAATTCATGAACGGCGAAGACACTTGGTAATTTAAATCTGTGATTTCTTCTTTGAGTTCGCATTCTCAGGTATTTTGCCCAGATCACTCACGCTTCAGCAGTAAACGCTAAGAAAAGGGAACAAAAAATCAATTCGATATTGCAAGTGACGCGAGGAAGAGAGGAGCGCGTACCAAGTGCAAGGCCTGGAGAGGATCGATCCGTTCAGTAAAATTCTAAAGTTATCCATGAATGGGGCCTGACCGAGTTGGGATAGAGTCAGGAGCAGCTGATCAAACGCCACTGATTAGATTTTGTATCTTCGTGAAATCATGCTCTACTCACAACGAGTCCTGTGATCCAAATATTACGCGCGCTGACTGCATTTCGATGAGAAAAACAAATGGAAAGGAAGGGCATACGAGGAAACATACACCGCCAAACCCGAATGCCAAAATACCTGGGGTATCTTGTGTTTAGATTGCAAGCAATTGTTGTATGGCATCGGCACCTACGCTTTGACTATGGCTCCCACGACGGCCTACAATAGGCGTTAGAACCATTTCTCTCCGAGAAGCCATGGAAACAGACAACTTACCCCTGCTGTTAATTGCAACTTGAATCGGCATAGTATGGTTAACATCGTGGATATGTGGGCGCGAAAGTGAGAACTCACAATGAAAGACCTAAAGAATTGATTGGATATTGTACAGAGACGCAGCAAGCTGGGAAACAAAGCACGCACCAGGTCATAGTAGCTCGCTGCAGGACGATCGGGTTGAAATAGTTGGCGATGGAGTAATAATACACGAGATGTCCGATGAAGCATTGGTCGGCGGTCTCCAATAACCTGCATGGCGACCGGGCACTTAGAACGAGTCGGTGTCGTCGCCAGAACACTCACAGTATTAACACAACCTAAAGGTTTTTTATATCCAGTTCAGCTAAAGCGCATATATACATGGATGTTCACTCACTAAGAGTTTGAAATGCAGCTTATCGCCAGGATAATTTCGAAAGTAAGAGAAGATTTGCGAAGTGAGGACGCCATAAACCCCGCACGCAAGCGCAAAGCCGACGAAAACTGCTCCGAGGGTGCTGTGAATGGTCGGCGGGGCCGGGGGCATGACAGAGATTTTGCCTGAGTTGCAAGGAGGAAACGAACGTGACGATCGCGGTGGCGAAAAGGAACCTACAAAACAAGTTGCTGAGGCTCTAGATAATCATGCACAGGTCGTGAGCAGTCGGATATAATATGATCCTTCAAATGCTGCAAAATGCTTGTGGATACCCCTTAAACGTATGGACATTGGAAGGGGCTTCATGGGGAAAGACTGCCATGTGGTAGGTATGCAAAGAAAGGCAACCATCTGCGACCGCATGGAATCATGGTTCGTTGCTCCCCAAGGACGCCCAAGGTCACCGTTTGTTTCCGCGAATGGGCTGGATGTTGCATTGTAGATGTAGCCGCTCGGGGGATGAGGTGACGATGCGAGCTCGAGGACTTCGGAATCAGTGGATGGCGATGGTCACGAGCCTGATTTGCTCTGGTACCTTAGCAGGATACTGCACGCCAGATAAAATATCATTGCTCCTGGGTATATATAATCATTATAAATGGGGTCGTAATGAACATGGATAGTGAGTGTGCCATGACAAATGCGCAGGTTAGTTGAAAACGCCTGGCAGGAAAATAAAGTAAAGGCTACATCTACTTTGCAACAGACATAGAGGACGGGGTGCCCAGTTCTGCCGCCAAAGTAGGGCAAAGTGTGATACAACTATTCTTACAACCACATGAGCGGAGAACAGTCCAGAATTTTAGACCCTGAGGTCGTTTCTAGAACGACCAAGCACCTATGAGCGGCAGACGATGTTAAAATAAGGCTTAAATGGAGACGATGGAAACTACATGCCATGGGGTTGTTCTGGGCGGCACGCTCCAGATCCGACATGACGGAAACCTCTTGCCGCACGTCGATTTCCACGCTCTGAATAGAAGGGTTGAAGAATTCGAGTTTGAAATCGTTTGAAAAGGCAGGTTTACTTACCTTTGCCTGACCCTCTGAGTATTCATGGCTGCGGGGAGTGCGTCCGTTGTTGGTGACCATGACGAACGGATGACGGCCATTGCTCGGCGGGTTAATGCTGTTTCCCTGGTGGTCGGTTCCTCTACCCCTGGTAACTTTGCGGGTGTTCAATGTGCATAGGAATGAGATTGCGTAGACTGTTCACGTCTCAATACAAAACCTTCGAAACCAAATAATGACGTACGCACATTTTCCTAACGTGAAATACGGTGGCATAAAGTAGAAGGTATCCATGCGAGCGTTATACTGCAAGAATTATCAACCTGTGGCAGCGATGACTGCAACGAGAACACTTACAAGGACCAATGTCAATAAGCTAATCGCTCTAGATTGTTTCCTTGATCAGAATGTACGATGAGAGAATCTAGAATAAATGGTTACCCAGTTAATGCTCCGGTATTGACGGCGTAGATACACAGCATGTTTACGAGATTATCGGACCTTCTCGGCGGTGAATCATTGATATTATGAGGTGAATAAATGAAACATACCTTTGGAAACCCGTGCGAAGTCGCCGTAGGAAGTAACACAATGCTATCGCAATAACCACATCTGTCGCCAGGCCGCCTCCCAACGCCAGACTCGCGACGAGCTTACGAAATATGAAAATGAATTTGAAAGCACGAATGAAATCTAACGCACGGAAAGCTCATGGACCTGGATTAAGCTAGGGAGTCGGAACGCGTTGACACAGTACGCTGGCGAGGTTGGGTTCAGTTAAGGAAGGCGGTCTTAAACGAGATCTTTCGCGTACAAAGTGCAAGCCCTATAAACGAGGTTATTGGGTGAGGATTAGTGAGGAGGCGCTAGGACCCACCGAATTGGGTAACGATCATGATGCAGATGACCCCAGTTATGTAAATATTCTTCTTGCTGACTGGCAAGGAATGAGAGAGGAACTTGAGGGCCTCATATCGATCAGGGCTTACACATCCAGACACGCATGGCGAAACAACTGCAGTCGCGATAGATCAACCGAGCCATTCAGGACGAGGTACAAAGCACGTACGATTTTACAATCATTGCGACGCTGGCCTTTACCGATTTAGACAGGACAATGCGAAACCGATAAATCAAATCTCACCGCCCCAACAATTTGTAACTGGAGGCTGGAGATTACTTGGGGATTAAACCGGTCATATAAGTAGCGCTCACTATGAATGTCCTACACCAGAGTCAGCCCGAGGCAATATTGGACAGAGAAAGGACCCACCAGATTATTTGTTCAGTGAACAGAATGGATGGGTTGTTGTAATGACTGTTCAATGAATAGACCATCGAGGTATGTCATCACACAGGCAAGGTGAAAGTTTAATAGGGCTGGCGTACGTGATAGAATAATAATACACAGAGTGTCCTATGAAGATTTGGTCGAGTAGTTCGAGGATCCTAGATGACATTCAGGATGTCAGGCCTAGACATGCGTTGTGGTTTAAACCATATAATTACCAGAGTGTCATGACCTTGAAATTTAATCAGGCTATGATCATGGAACAGCGAGACGCAAACTTACCAACACCTTATATATAGCTCTATCAGCAGGATACCTTTGGAAATACACGAAAACCTGGGTTGATAAAATTCCGAATACCGCACAAGACACACTAAAGCCAATTGAGGCGACTCCTAGGGTATTCTGTATCGATAGTGACACCATCTTCGAAATTGAGCCACGACTAGGGTAGCTGTGGTGGCAAATACGGAGGATCAAGTCGTGCTTCCACAAAGTAGATAGGTAGCGTATTCGTTGATCGTTACTATTGGTGGGGGAGGGTGGATAAGAAAGGTTGATCTACATATCGCACCTCTTTAGATGAGCGAGTCGGATACCGTTCAGATGGGGTAAGGGTTGGACACCGGATGACCAGCTTGGAAAACCCGCCTCTCCAAGAAACTCCAAGGAACCATAAATAAGTCTTTTGATCAACATGTGTTCCCACACCTCTTCCAGGGCGGCATGATGAGTTTAATAATAGTAACTGGGTACGTTGTTAGCAAACTGGCGAGTCAGCACCTTCAATCTTTTGTATTTCGCTGCAGGAAGATCACCGCATTTGTGCTTGATCCCGGGACCTTTCCTGATCCTCCATGTTTGAAGCTTTGAAGTCCCTCACAAGAAAGACGCACGCTGTATGTAGAGAAAGTAAGCACCAATCTGAATGCATACCAATTCAAGGAGGTCAAGGTCAAGGGATCCTTGTCCGCTTGGCATGTTTGTTGAAATGAAGGCGTGATGGTGGCTTCAGGAATTGATCCGACAATCATCAACTGAATATCGGCAATCGGCGGTTTTTACGAAGTCCGGCAAGCGAATAACTTGTACTGCAATTCCTGTGTACCTTGTACTTATAACTATACACCTCTTGTCGGCAGCTGCAAACCACCCAAGTATCTTGGAATTGGAGATAACATAGGTTTCCACACTTGGACAGCGGCGCCATTATCTCTAGTCAACCACATCGTACGTGCGAAGAGCACAGCTAAGGTCTATATTCTGCGAGCCATTTCTGGTACTGTGCACGAGACAATCGTCGGAAAATCTGGCGGAAGGAATATTTTATCTGGTACGACTGTCAGTGGTCTGTTATCGATCGATTTCTTCTCTCCGAATGTCCCCTCGGAGTCCCGCGACACATCATCGTCAATAAACCAGGTGGCTAATGCCGACCTCTACGTTGCCTTAACAATTGCCCTGTGCGAAAGGACCGATGTATACGCTGTTGGTAACAAATACATATACTGGGTCATGCTTATTTCGCAGGTAATAAGTACTGTCGTCGTAATACAGACGATAACGGAGCTTGCGCGGACCTTCTTGTATCTACATCTTCCATCACCAAAAGTGCACGTCGGATGTAATGTATTGTAGATATTACATACGGACCACAATTATCGTAGGTACATACAACCGAATATAAAGTCAGTGTCAAAAATATAGGAAGTATAAAAATAGATAAAATACTTACAGCAGAATGCAATCACTTGCGAGAGAGGCAGCCCGAATTTAATTTGGCTGCAATAATTTTATCAAGGTTATAAAATGTTACCAACGAGGTACGCCCAATCTACTTGGGCTGCAATAATGTTATGAAGGATATAGAATCTTACCGTCGAGGTAGGCCGAATGTAATGGAATATAATTGGGCGCCGAGAATTTCACGATCTTTACAATGTATGACAAGAAATACATGCCGATTTTAAGACATATGTAAACTATGTCGAGGGTATACATCCGAATGGCAATAATGTAATTCATTTGTATGAAGCGACACTGCGTGATTAAAATGCTGCATACCCGAGTTCTTCCAACTCATCTATGGTTAAATTATCCTCTTCCCTGTCTTCCTCGTCATCTACTTCTTCCTCGTCGACCTCTTCCCTATCCTCCTCGTCGCCCTCTTCTTCCTCATCTGAATCGATTTCTTGTTCATAACCGTAGTCAAGCAGCTCGCCTTCTGACAGCTCTCCCTCTTCTCCCTCTACGTCATCTTCTGCGCCATCTGGGATCGCGTCAATGTCGATGTTTGGACCCCTCGCCATTTCATTCTCATTCAATTCCTCCTCGGCCATCTCTTCCTCTTGTTCAAGGTTGAAAGCTTCGTTTCGGGCTTCTCGTGATTGAATATCTAGATCATCACGGTCGTTTTTGAAGGCGTCCGTCGCAGATCACGTTGCGGCATGTCCGACACCACCTCCACGGAAGCGCATAAACATATCACGGTCGACAAATCTGAAATAGCGAAGTTCAGTATCAAGCAAGCAGAGATAAGATAAACATACATGTTCACGTAGTAACGAACCCAATCTTCATCCTTCTCCTGATCAGACCGAGCGATAGAAGGGCCCAACATATCCTTTGTCCGGCCTTCCGAAAACCGAGGGATAAGGTGCACGGCACGAACAACATCCGCTGGGTCCACGAAACCGAATGCCCCATCACCGTCCGCAAAGCCAATCTGATGCAATTTCTTAGTTTCCCATCCCCTTACTTCCTCGGTATCCAAGCCGAACCAGCGCACAAATAGAAACTCCATTTTTTTCGCCTCTCGAGACTTGGATTTCCGACCGGTATGCAAGACCATGGAGTGGAAAATACCGATGATACGAGCATACCAATACGGATGGGAATCATCCCGAGATAACACCATGACGTCGCCGTGAGTCCGTGGATTCAGGGAATCCTGGCAGCGTCGAGAATCGTACGTTGTGTAATTTACCCGTAGGACTTTGTGTCGGTAGATTCGATTGTTGACTAACTTGAGCGACATGCGATCCAAGTTCGTGAAAGTACCATCGCCTTCATCATCCTCGAATAAACGACCGAGCAAATGATCTTTGAGTCGAGGGAGAAAGTTCTAAAGGTTCGTATATGAGTATGATGAGTTAATTACTCGAAAAATCGATATTCCTTACGTTCAAAGCTGGATCATCCCTGTTATCCGCCAACCATTTGAGAACATCGACCTTGTGACGGACGTCCTTTGAGATATGGTGGTGCTGCTCCGGTGGCGTTGGTCCAAGGACCTCCTCTTCTCCAAGGGGAATATTCAACGACCTTGTCTCCTGCCTCCGTTGGGCCTTCTTTTCGTTCTTTTTCAAGGCTTGTTGAGCTTGGAACAAAATCCGTTGCCTGTAAACGTGTCGCGCAATTCCACGGACATGATCTCCCTTGCGAACCCGGGAATAAAATTGTTTCGACCGTCTATGTTCGCCCTCTCCCTATATGAATAATAAATGAATAAATATGTGAAAATCAAAGATGAGCGACATACGTTCTTGGAACTTGTGTTCTCTGAGACTCCATGTGCACGAATTGAGGCCGCGACATCGGGAAATGAATGGAGCTTGTAAGTTTCCATCCTAAAGCCACGGAATTTCGACTTTTTCGCCTGATTTCCAGTACTCATGGACGTGGTGGCCGCTGTATCCTGTCCACCAGCTTTCAGAATTGTCGCGGCTTTGCGTCGTCCACGAGCTGCCTCCTCTGACGGCAAGTCCTTCGTAGCGTACTCGCTACAGAGCTCGTTTTTGAATATTCGAAGAATCTTGCCGAGCCTCGTTCCCGAATTCTCAAGGTCGGTGACCGTGGTTTCTGTGTGTTGCCGGAGTTTTGCAAAAGCATGCCAAGTCGCCAGCTCGAACAGAAGCTTGCGGATAATTGTGTTGTGTTTTGTAGGCAATAAATCATCAAAGACTGGAATTGAGCACTTGTATAAAACGTGAGCAACAGAACTCGCGACAAACATGGTTTCTTACCTGAAGAAGGTCCTCGTAATCTCGAGCAGCAAGCTTCTTCATGGCAGAGGCATTGTTGCTAAATTTCCGAATAGTATCATGCCCAAAAGGTGCGATTCGTCGGAATCTAAGTACGAATGAGAATTTAATGTACCAATAGAGGAGGGAAACAAACCTCGAGTTCAATTTGGAGATGCTATCATTTCCATAAGCGTAGAGAATTCGAATTAAATGGACGAAGATCGCCTTCCAGATGCCAAGTTCAAATTCGTGAAGGAGGTCGGGCACGAGTAGTTGATAAAAATTGAATTTAAATCTGTAAAGGCGATTCGAGAATTCGGAAAAGGCATTCTTTTTTGAGAAAGAGTAAAAAATTAGAACAATTCCAGCAAAGTAGACAGGAATACATACGCGAGTGGGCACCCCAGATGTTGCTTCTAAAACCCGGGAAATGTAGACACTTGTGACGTTGATTCCTTTCTCAAATAACATCCTTCTAACCAGCTCTATGTCAAAACGACGAGCGGCGGTGTCCACACGCTCGAGTCTGACTCGATTTTTCATGTCCCTTTTAGAAGCCACTTGCGAGATATCTTTCTTGAGCGACAGACATCGCGGACACATGCAATCTGAAAGGAATTTAATGCACGAAATGAGGACTCTATTAAACAAAACACAATGAGTATCGATAGAATGAGAAAACCCTCGAACGTACTTTTCAGGATAATCAGCTGAATAAAACAAAAAACGCGGAAACATGGCTCGCATGACCTGATCGAAGAGTTTGATTGCCTCTCCGTCAGTATATGCATGCATGAGGTCGTCATCGAGCAAGAGGCGCAAAACGGCATGAGCAAGTTCACGTCTTAAATGGGTGAGCATGGGGCCCGTCGCGGGTTTTCCAAAATGTTCCTGATAAAAGTCTTGGATATCGTCTCCTAGCTTTACTCTTTGTTAGAGAAAGAACACGCCGCAATTTCTTTAAAAAATACCTTTGGAATGTAGGCAATATGATGGGCCGTGAATTCCGACGGTTTAGCACGACTGTATTGCGATTGGTTTCCGATATACATGTACAGTGGGTACAGTGAGGCAGTACCAAAATTCGTAAGATGCGTCGCATCTGAATAAAACATCATAGCAGCGATGAAAGGTTCCAGGTCGGCGTTAGGACCTTCTCGAGGCGTTGCCCATAAGCGTTCATATTCGTCATTAAAAACGTCGGCCGTGAAAGTTTCCGAATAAATTCGCTCTTCAGGTTCGTCTTCGGACGGCTTCCAATACTCTTTAAATGGAGTGGTATGGAATTTGTCGGCAGCAGGCTCGGAGTACGCCTTTTTGAGAACTTCAAGAGGTCGTCGATGCCAGATTCCCTTCACTTCAAATCGTGGTGCGTCGGCTTCAGCGTGAAATTTGACCCCATCGCATGGTACAGGTATCGACACGCTGGATTCAATCCATCCATCCCCCGGTCCGAATGGCAAGGGTTCTGAACTCCCGGGTGATGTGGATATCTGGTCCTTGTCGAGCCGTTTAAGTTCACGAGAAATGGAAAATGTTGGCCCAAAGTCGGCCGCATTGAAATCCTCGTGCTGAATGACCTCTTGGACAAGCTTGTCCACCTCGTTGAAGGATATGGTACCCTTTGAGTTATAGAACCAGCTCGTTAGCAAGAACGTCGACGCATTTAAGAAAGGAGCAAAGTAGTTGGAGGGGGGGGTCTCCACATTCGAAGGGGAATCGGCAGGATCACGAGCGATGGAAATCGAATCTGACATGGAGGAGAGGGTAAATGCTTCGTCCGGAGTAATGGTTGGAGGTCCCAGTGCGTATTTGCGATAAACCCCAAAGCTATTCTTCTCCGTACAGAATACAGACGATTCAGGGATTTCGATCAACTCTGGCGAGGCGCGAGCTTCGAGTTCTTCCTCAGGCTCTGGATTCGTGATGATTATCGGGTTTGGATTGGGAGGCAGCTCATCACGATAACGACGCGGTAGCCGTATTCGTCGACCAGGTCTGCCAGACGGTCTCGGAGGTGGTGACGGTGATCTCTGGGGAGAGGCCACATTGGTATCTACGACCATTTCCTGGAGTTCCGGCATTGGGTCTACGAAAGGCTCTTCATTTTGGTTCGCTTCCGCCACTAATTCTCTGCGCTTTGCGATGGCGCTCTTAGCCGATTCCTGCTTTTTGGCAGAGTTCGCTTTATGTTTCCTTAGAGCCGTATCCGCAGCAGATGCAATCGATTTACACGATGTGAAGTGCACTGAAAAGGGGCGACCCTTCGTAAATTCCTTTTTGCAGCCTGGACACCTGCTCTTGTTTGCCATCACGAGTGTAACGTACGCGATCTCCGTAAGAAAAAAAGGGTAACGTTTGTCCTAGGTTGCCCAAGCCAAAGCGTATCCAAAACGCGATGTAATTACGATAAAACGCGACTTGGAAATGTAATCGCGGCTTTGACTTTGAAACGGGAGGTGGATCCTTGTAAAACTGGGAGTGGGGTATTGAATTGCGATGTGTGGTGGTAAAACGCGATAAAAACACGATGTCGATGAGGATTGACCTAGGTTTCCCAAGTCAACAGGAGTGGGGTGTTGAAACGCGATATGAAGTGGTGAAACGCGATAAAAACACGATATCAGTGGCGCGATTGACCTAGGTTGCCCAAGCCAAAACGCGCCCTTGGGTGAAAATTGTGTGATGAAGGCCGTTTGAACTAGGCTTCCCAGTTCAAAACGCGACCTGAGATGTAATAGGATAGAGTTTGGACTAGGTTACCCAGTCCAAACAGGAGGTCGATTGGTGGTGGTGGTGGATCATAAGAAAGAGGTGGAAGACGTGCGAACTGTCCAAGCAGTCACATGTATGAAATTAGTCACGATGAAATTAGTCACGTGCACTTGTTGCTGATAGCCTCGCCCAAAAAAAAGGCATTTATGTACAGCAAAGATTATAGCTTCGTCCAAGAAAAATGCATTTTGTGTACGAATTGAAGTTATAATACAATGTGAGGTTCGAAAACTCTATCGCACTCTATCAAAAACTCGATTGCTAGATTCCGATATATTTTTGTTGAGAACCCTCCCTGCCCCGATTCCTCGCACTTTGGTTCACCATATGTGCGTGGGGAACGGAACGCCCTCCTTCGAACCCTTTGCGATATCTTTGAGCTGCGTCAAATACCATTGCTCGTCCCATTGCGTCCAGTGACCCCAATTCAAACCGCACGCCTTTTCGTTCTCCCAAAGGGATGGCATCGGCCACCACGACTCTTGCGACATTTGGGCTCCATGACCTGAAAAGCAACATGTTAATGAGTATTTACCTCCCATTATCAAAGTCCATACCAGTGTAGCAGCGATGCAAACCACAGATTATTCCAATTTCGTTCTCCGTGAGGTGGTCATCCCAAAGCTCGGACCCATTGTTCTCGACGATATGGATTCCAAGACGATGCACCGTCACGGCCGAGGATGGTCCAAACAGGGCGGAGTCGGTCTCAATGTGTTCTCTGGCAATCCGAGCAACGATACCACCGTGCAGGAGCGCCGCTCGACCTCGTGGGGATGTCAGCAGTTGAGCCCGATGACGAACGTAGCCCTCATAATCACAAAGCCTGAATTGATACCCTGACAAGCGAATTGGTATCAAGGTCTCATCGTTGTTCAGCATACGATGGACAGGAACACGGTCCAGACGTTGCAAGGTTCTAAACGGTATCCCGTTCTCCAATAAAAATTTACAGAGTGTTATCCCCAAATAATCCTGGATGCTGAGAAGACGATAGATGAAAATTGCATCCCTAGCATTCGTCAGAGCTATCGAGTAGGGACAAGCTTCCCCATCCATGAAAGAGTCTGCTTTTAAGACATACACAACTCTGTTTTTCCCGTAGAAAAATTGGTCCGCGGGAAGCTGGATGAGTCGGAACATATCCTTCAGCTTCGAGAGACGGATCGCACGGTAATTCTGCGGATTGAAATCGGAATTTTGAGGAGGAGGGTTGGAAGAGGTGAAATCTTGGATGAATTTGATGACGATAGCCTCAAAGTCTTTCAGTGGCGGGTTGTCATCCACAAACCATCCGATAGCTTTCATGGAATCATCCCAATCCTTTCGTATCCACGGGGAGGAGTTGGTTTCCAGGGGAGACACATAGCCGTAAAAGACTTCCAGGTGTGTTAAGAGTTCAAACGGATTGCGATCTTCACTGAGATCGACTTCGATATCGGCGTGAGATTGCGTGCTTGGCCAAGAAATGGCATTCCGACTGGTAGAAATCTCATGCGTGCGATTGGCAATATATCGTGAGTGAGCAGCTTGCTCCTCCTCGGGATTGCAATCCTCATCTATGTCACCGCCCGAATCGTAGCCACCAACCGATCCTCCCGTGAATTCGTCGTCGTCTTCACCGTCAGTATCCATGGGTGCCGAATTATCTCCGTCATCCAGATCAAACCATTCACAAACGTCCCAAGCATTCCTGAACGCATCGTAGCGGCATTGAGATTCCTTGTAAAGGTCGAGAGTGTCTTCGCGACACCTGCTGAGAACACGAGTGCGAACGAGAACAAGAGGATCTTCGTCGCTCCAATCCCACTCATACACCTCGGCGGAAATTGTAGGTGGCTTTCTTTCCCGATTTAATCTCGTTTGGCGCTGCTGGGGTGTCTCGTTTTTAAGTTGGATTTCATTTTGTTTAGCTCGTGCTTCAAAAAATGGTGCCCACGGTTTCGTTCTGACGTATGCTTTGCGAGCGGCATCAAACTCCTTCGGGGTCATATGTGCACTCGTATTCGCGGTTGTAGGCGGAGCAGGATTTATTGGTGCGGGTTGTTGTTGTCTGGATTGTGAGGGGGGAGGGATTGGAGAAAATGTTGTCGCCACTTGTAGGATTTCTACCGGAGGTCGAAGATGGGCAAAGCGGGGATTTGAACTAGCTTGTGCATGAGCTGGAGTCCACGGGTACCAGACTGGGACGTGATGCGAGGTAAACCATTCCGGAGGAGGTTGGTTCTTATTATTGTGATCCAACCAATCCAAAATAATTCCGACACGGGGACAACCCTCAGAAAAACTACATGCAGTAGAGAGGCTAAAATCGTGCAACCAAATCTGTGGTACACCCTTCTCCGCTAATAGATTGAACCAATTTGGGAGGGCAGCGACCTTGAAAGACAATAGGCCCATCCAAATGACGAACCAATCTCGTGAGATGGTTGCTCGGATCCGAGCTGCACGCAAGGACTTGTGTCGCTCTTTGAAACCCAACAAAGAGGGTGGGATGGGTTTTAAGGCGGGATACGTGCTGGGGCTTTGGTCGAGAAGGGAGAGTATATAGAACAGCCAATCCTGAAGCTGAGTCCACAGGGCTACTTTGTCGTCACTAACGTAGAAACGACCATCGGATCCGGGGCCAAGGATGAAAGGGATGATGCTGCGGAGGGATCCAAATGTATCCCCTTCGAACGAGGGCCGCAAGGGCACAAAACTGAGAAAACAGTACGCCTCCACCCACCACTGTGGTTCGTGAAAACGGTCCCACAGAGCATCCTTTTTGTGGAATCGATAGCGCGTACTCGATCCTGGACGATCCGGGACGACGATTCGACGCGATGAATTCAGGGAATAAAAGAGACCACCGTTTTGAATAAACGCGTGGCCTTGTGAGTGGTCGATTTGACGTGTGCTGTTAGACATCGCGAATCTAGGGGATTTTTTATTGGTAGCTAGAAGAATACGGGTGTTAAGTGAATGCAATACGAAGATCAACAGAAGAAACGTACAGTTTGGCGACCCAGATAGTTTATGGTTGCCCAAATGATTTCGGTGACGATGGAGAGTATTTAATCCAGGTTTCCCGGATAAAATACAAGGTTGAGATAAATTTTATTTGACCTGGGCTACCCAGTCCAAATGGTAGAAAACGAGGAGAACGGCGGTGGAAGAGGGATAGCGTTGGAAGAAAAATATTTGAACCAGGTTACCCGGTTCAAATACAAGAACAGAATTAAAATTGTTTGAATTGGGCTACCCAATCCAAACGAGAAAAACGAGGTAAGGAGCGATGGTCGATGGTCGCGAGGATGGTGGAGGAAGGAAGGAAGGAACTTGAAGTTGAAGCGTGATCGTGTTGTGTACAAATAAACTCAAACATCGTCATAAGCAATGACGCTTCCTTCATCACTGCCATCAGGCTTGTTTTTCTACCACATCCACCATCCTCACCACGAATTAAGCTGGGTAGCCCAGCTTAATTTTCTTCTTCTAACGTCTGTTCACATTGACCTGGATAACCTAGGTTAATGTCTCCTCGCCGCTTGCGATAACCGGGTTGGCCTGGGTAGCCTAGGTCAATTGCTACTTTGTGATAAAACTAGTCGCGTTCACTATGTTGACCTGGGAAGCCTAGGTTAACGAGATTTTGGACCTTGAAAGTTCTGAGAAGCTGACTTGAATGGTCTCCAAGACCCAAAAGTCCTGCTCGTTGGCTGCATGCTTATTCACGGATTCTGCGGTACAACTATTTCGCTTTCGATTATCCAGATCCCATCTACTTGATGGATGACATTTGCTCGAATATTCTTGACGTGCTTCTTTTTTTGTTGTTTTAAAAAACGCGTCGCGCCCTCCTCTCTCCATCCAACTTTCTTTCCTTTCCACTCTCACCATCATGAGCTCCGAAAGTCAGAGTGAATCCTCCGACAGCTCCACTGGCTCCTCCTCGACCCGTCCTGAACACATCAAGGAAGTGATGACCGCGTTGAAGCACAACGATCAAAAGTAAGCCTCTTATTGGTTTTATGCAGCGCATATATTCAACCGTTTCATACATAGGGCCCCGGCACTGAAGCCCTATCGCCACGCCGCGCGCTGGATCCCTCTCGGGATCAACCCATTTGCCAACCTGATGGCTGTGTTGTTCACCGGGCTGGGTGAAGAGATTGAACTTGAAGCAGAGGACGTCATTGAACCTTCAGAAATGTACGTATATATGCATTAATTGATGTTGTAGCTACTGACATTGCATATAACGATAAAAAAGAAGAGCTATTTATATTTGCGGAGATCATCAAAATGGTTCCAAATTTTAGAGAGATATTAAGCGCTTGTGCGGGACACCGTAGGGCCCTCCTGAACTTGATTAAAATGGTAATTGCTCGTACTTGTTTATATCTTATTGTTCCTGATTCTGTCACTCGTCAGCTTCAAGACTCGGCCAACCGCGCAAGAAGTGATGACGTAGCAAAAACGAACACTTGCATTGTAGATTATCTCCAACCCCTCGCCCCCGAATTCCTGAATTACGATAAGGAGGAGTTTCCATTACCTGACAGAACTCATCTGGAGGAACGAGGCTGGGCGCATCCGGAATACAGGGTTCTGTTATATCCACAGATTCTCCTTGATTCGTTCAACCCAACGGATTACACGTGGGTACTACGGCGCTCTATTGCATATATCTAACTAACAAAGAAAATTCATAGCCAAACAATGCACGATGCGCAGATGGGCGTGAGCCTTATTAGCGAATGTGAATGGCCGGGCTTCCTGTATCCTCGCGGGACAAGGTTTGACTTGGAAGACGAGCGCCTGGGTCTATTTCGAGGTTACCTTCTTCCGATGGTATGTATTGCGTTTATATATGCAGAGATATTAATATGTTTCTAGGTGTTCCGACAAATTTTCACGGGTCCAAGGACCGCGGAAGGCCCTGGATCTGGCAAGAAGGGTCGGGCGAGCAAGGCGAAGATGTTTAACCTCACCAGCGTCACACCGCGTGCGATAGCATACACCTGCGTAATCGTGAGTGTTTCATCCTTATGAATCTCGTCTGATAGTAAGAATGGCTTTGATTCATAGGCACGGCTTGCGTTGCGGGGCCGAGGTTGGACCCTTGAGGACGGGGCTTTCGAATATGGCGTCTTCTACCAAAACATCGTGAGGATGTTCGAAGACGACCACGAGGACGACTGGGTCAAGGAAACCCTTGCCTGGTGGCAAGAGTAAGACGTTCTTTATTTTACCACTATAAATACTTGATTCTGACAGGCCCTTTTATTAGAGAAATACCAGATCTGCCCCGTACGGCCGGCGGACGCTTAAAGAAGAAGAAGAAGAATGTGTCTAATATCAAAGGCCGCATCATGGATCCCGTCGCCAGGAGCGCTGCCCAGCGCGCGGCCAAAAAGGCTGCTCAAAATCAGGTCGATGTCGCCCGCGGAGAACGAGAGGAACCCGAGGTCGCCCCCGGAGAACGAGAGCAATCTGCGCCCGCCCCCGAAGAACGAGAGGAATCCGCGCCCGCCCCCGAAGAACGAGAGGTCGCTGATAGGGAACGGGAGGTGGCTAATAGGGAACGAGAACTTGCCATTAGGGAACGAGAACTAGCCGGTAGGGAACGAGCGCGACCTGTTCTCGAGATGACAGTTAGTGCTTCCATTCATACTGCTGAGCGCCCTCAGTCTACGCCCGCCGTTGACGCCGCCGTGAGACCTTTTTTTTTCTTTGGATTCTACCTCTGTCTTATTTTTGAGGGCATAGATCAATCCGGCGTCTAGTAGCCGTTTGCCAACTCCCTCGCCTTCTGGTCGCCAGAAACGCAAAGTAAGTATTTGATTGTATGTTTTTGGCTGGGATCTACTCAACCGCCTCTGTATAGCTTGTTGCAGATGAGAGCGACCTCTCTGACGTCCCGGAGTCTCCCAAGAAGACCAAGAAGCGTTCCAAGAACAAGGCCTCGGACAGCGAGAAAAAGCAGAAGGTCTCCAAGGCGCCACCTACCGCGAAAAAGAGTCGCAAATCACATTGACGGTAATGTTCGAGTTCCTCTTTATATGCTGTCCTAACAATCAAATCGTTCGTTTTTGCCTCCAGGCTCATCATTTTTTTTTCTTTTTGCTCGCTACTGTCTTTGCGCTTATACTTGCTCTGGGCTTCATTCTCGTTCTCGTTTTATCGCCACTAGTTGCGTTTCGGACTTTTTACCTTGCGTCGCTTGCTCGCCGTCTGGCTTTTTCGGACCTTGTTTTATTGCGTCGTCTATACTACTGGTCTGGACTGGTGTATATTGTCTTAGATGAAATTCATATTATTTCTGTTGTGAAAAATGTGTGTCACGGATTGCAAGAGATTAGGTGTGGTTGTAATGCGTGGATACTATGGTAGGTGTGTATAGTTACGGTGATGGAATATATGCTAAAAGGAAATTTTATCTTTCGCAATAGTCGCAGGAAGATATATGTGGTTGTATCATGTACAATACATTATATAGGACGTAAGGTTTACATTCTAGAGTCGGCTTGTATAAAATTACATACCCTACGGTCAAATACAAGCGACCTCTGACCTGGCGGTTATGGCAGAGCAATACATCATCTGCGGTTCTTGTGGAGTTTATAATACTTGCGGGTATCGTAAACTCAACGTAAACTCCACAATTATGGTGACCCGAGAGGTCGCTTGTATACTCATATATTTGTATACAGGACTTTCGAAGCTCACAACAATTTTACTACTATATGTATTTGAATATATCCGGCGTGCACTTTTGCTGATGTCAACTATTTATCCTCCTAGACATTTTTGATCAAAACACAATGGTCATCGCTTCGTGTGGACGATCGCCTGGGACTTCTGGCGTGGCCTACTTACCTGGGAAAGCCTTGGGGAAGTGCGTTTTGCTTTGGAATAACTCCAGGAGGCGCCCTAGCGATTGACAATATTGACGATTCATTCTCCCTTGCCTCTCCTCGCAAATTACGCCAAGTCAATGTTGTCTACTTAAGTATTCTGCCAGATCATTATCTTCCTTGCGAAATTAATAGGGTTGTCAAGACACCTCTTAACTTTTGCATATGGTCAACTTGGAAGACCAGCGGTGAGGGAACGCATCATGTCTTCATGGCTGAGCATAACACCGCGCATCTCGTGCCAGCTATTCAGCAGTGCTGAGTACAAGCCAGGCTGCTTCATATTTCCATTTCAAATGCAGTGGGAACTGATTATGGGAGCTGGGCAGATACCTCATACTTCGCTTTGATGAAAAGGAAACAGCATTCACGACGATTGCGATTCATGTCTCTGAGTCTCCGGGGGCTTGCAGTTGGGCAGTTTGTGATACAAGGATCACCATGCATAGGTCCATAAACCAGGAAACGGTTCCGAGGAAACTGCGCGACGTAAGCAACGCTCGACAGCCATGCGGCCGGGCTCTCTTTAGCGTGATGGGGTACCCACACCCACAACACCACACCAAGCCTTCCCGATATCCTGACTGTGGGGGCTTGGAATGGTTGCCAAGCCCAGAATAACTTTTTGTCCATCCACTGTTCATGGCGCAAAAAAAATTAAGTGTATGTATTAGGGAGAAAAGGTGGCTGGTAAAATGGACACAGCGCCATTCGGCCATTTTGAATGGAGGGGTTTCACATTTCGAAAGCAAAAATGACAACAAATACGACTAAAAGAAATTATATAAATACATCGACTGATATCAACGCACCAATCCCGACAGAATTGAAATAGGGTCCATACATACAAAAGGGTAGAAGGAGATTACTTCTTTCGAGATTTTTTGCTACTACTTTCCGCTTTATCATCTCCCTGCAGAATTTCAGAACGTTGACATAAGCCCAAAAGATTTAAAACACAAACCTTCCGCTTCGTCCCCTTTCCCTTAACATCGCCCTTCTTTCCTTTCGCCGGAGGTGCCTTGTCCTTGGGCTTAACGGTGAAAAAACCGTCAAGCCGACCTTGTTGTTTACTGTTCAGGTACTTCTGAAGTTTTTCGGCGCCTTTTCGGACACGCTCCTCACTGAACCCAATTGTCAGAGAAAGGCCGGGCAGAGAATATTAGAAAAAAACCCACTTGAACCCCTTCTCCGTTACGAGGAACTGGACGAGTCCTTCTACGTCTGGATTTTTCCATTCGAGCTGAAAAATTTGAGAATCAGTAAGAACTACACTTTAATTCGTTGCACATACCTCTATTTCGTCTGCAGGCAGCACATCGGGCTTCTCGAAAATCTTTTTCGCGTCTTCCCAATGCCACTCGTCGGGGACGGAGACGCCACCTTTACCCTTGCCCTTACCCTTACCCTTTGATGGCCCAGCTTTCGCTTTCCCAGTCGCTTTCTTTTTCTTGGGCGTTTCTTCAGACGCTGGCTTGGCCTCTTTTTCTTCGTCATCATCCTCCTCCACGTCGGGCATTTCGATATCGGATGTAGGAGCAGGTTCTTCGGCCTCAGATGCGACTTCTTCATCTTCAGAATCTGCTGCTGCTGCTGCGGCGGCTGCTTTTTTGCTCTCGGACCTGCAACCAGCGTTATGAGAGGGGACATGAGAACATACTCAAGGGTGTACCCACTTTTCTCTCAAATGTTTAACGACAGCTTTTAAGGTTCCATGTTCTTTGATCAATTTTAGGGCAGACTTGGGTCCGACACCCTTGATAGGTTCCAGGTAGTCACAGCCCAGTAGTATACAGAGGTCGATGAACTAAATAAAATAGTGAGTATTTCGTTATGAAAGGAAGAGCTATTACCGCGCGTACTTGCTCATGTCCATCTCTAGGCCGTCCAAGGCGGCTTGTAGATTAATCTCGCTAATGGGTTGCTTTTTCGCTTCCGAGAAGGTAAGATGGCGGAATAAGATGGGAGCAGAGAATGTAAGGGTGTCCATATCCTCGGATCCTGCGGCATAAACCTGCGATTTTGTGAGCGCTGAACGCGACACGGAAGAATCAATCGTACCTTGCCACCGCGAGCAAGCTCTGCACACTGGGCTTCCGCTTCTGATGGCGCCTAGATACAAGAAATGAGAGAAGTCGCAGAGAAGTTGGAAGTCCTCACAATTACGACTGGGATGCCCATGAGTTTCAGGAGACGACGGCATTCTTCGTTGTGTTCACGCGTGACTTTCACCGTTCTGCGCGAGAAACGGTCCAAATCCTCCGCAGTTCCTGTTTCTTTAGCTTCTTCTCCTTCTGCTTTAGCTTCCTCGCGCTTCTCAAAACGTTTCGAGAGCTAAAACACGTCGCAGAATCAGCACCAGCGGCGTTTCTGTACGAAAAGACAATGCCCTCACCACTCCCTTTTTCATCTCTGGAGGTTTGCCGTCAAAAATGTAGGCTGGTTTAATACCATTCTCCACAATTCGAATGGTTCTGTAGAAAAATCCCATGAGATGACTCGTCGTTTCGCCAGCGTCGTTCTGCAGCATCTCGCCATCCTTCTGGCGCACGGCGATGAGGAACTGGTAGATTGACATGGAGGCATCTATGGCCACCTTCCTGCCAAAGAGTGTTTTTATGTCGTGTTCCTTGATCGCGTTTGGTGCATGTTGAGAGAGCAGAGCGGTCAGGCCTTTGATACCCATGGCTTAAGGTCTAAAGGAAGAGGAGCGCGTGACGTGGGCGGGTGACGTAACGCGATTAATACGTCACTCTTCTGGGAGGCTTCGGCTACCTCCACCATGTCCGTCCGGCAACTCTCAGGTAACATGCACTAATATGCCTCAGGCTCTCAGCAAGAGGGCATGTATTGCTCAATACATATAGGATCCCAAATTTATCCAGCTGCGGTGCTTCAGATCCTTGTGGTTATGGCGGACGCTCACTCTTGCCTGACGTGTCCGATGGTGGAACCAAAGAACCTGTGTCGTGGGTTGGTGTGAATTTGCGTGCCCGCTTTCCAAGTATCTGCATGTCGCCGGCTTGTCTCCACTTTACAGAGCCATGGTATCGAAAGGAATGCTGCCTTCCTGAGGTTGATTCTCATCGACAATTGCTCAAGAACTTGGGAAGGTATCTGCCACCTTGAGTGTTAGCAGTATAGAAGGAGCTCATATTTCACCACACATTGGCACCTACTCAGCTACATATTTTACAAGAGTACAGTAGAGTCAAACCCAAGTACCTTCTGTTACCGGCTCAGCGGGCAATTCGCCCATTTCCAGACCAAGTTCGTCGAAGACTTGTTGAATAGATGCATGGGCCTCCTTCTCTGATGCTTCGGACAGAGCTAGAAAAAAAAATAAGAGATGTTCAATTACAGTGGCAAGCTTCAAATAGTGCGCCTCACCTGTCCCTCGACCTTCGCCTAGGCTTCTCTCTAGGCCCTCTTCTCCTTCCCTGGCAGCGATGAGCAAAAGCTGCGCTCCTTTGTAATCCAACAACTCCAAAGTCCCGCCAGGCACAAACCTCAGACCATACCCTTCTCGTCCTCTCTTACCTTGTCCGAATACATCGTGCATGACCCAGGAAGGGTATTCCGCCGGTTTGGAATGGGCCTGCTGTGGACCTGTTGCCGGGGCTTGAGGATTCTTCACCTGGAGAATATAGGAAGAGGCGGCAGAGATTCCCAATGATTCTTGGACGTCTCCCATATCTTTCGGGCTTGGATGAGAGATGTGGTAGCCAAAGTGTGTTTCTCGACTCGAGGGAGTCTTGCCTTCCGAGTTGACAATCGCATAGTCGCCCCGTGCGACAAGACGCGAGGCACCTTCATGGCGAGTTCCTATTGGAAGTGTGAGACGTTTCGCCGAGATGATTGCATAAAATTCGAACCTCGGGTCTTCGTTTCGTATGATTTTTCTTGAAGACCTTTCTTAAGCGACTCCAGATCGTCCCCTGCAGCAGTGACCACAGCCCAGAATGTTTCCTTTCGTCTGGACCCTTGAGCCCCAGAATTCTCCGGGTCAGGAAGTCGCTTTTTACCGAGTGTGATCAATCGGTAATGCTTCTTTGTGGAGCGGCTATCGTCCTTGGCTGGAACAGCATCTGCCCCAGAAGCGAGGACCTTCATTTCAGCTTCTTCATGTTCCGAAGGGTCGAATTTCTTCCCGACGTCTTGCAAAGCTGGCTGAGTCGTAAACTCCGGGGGGCGCGGCACAAGCAACATATGGAAGTTGCGAATGTCGTCAGTCGATTCAACCTCTTCAAGTTGTACTCTGGGACGGTATAAGAAGTAAATGTGTCCTCTCTCGACAGTCCCTGTGAAAAATCAGTGTAAATTCCTAGCCCTCGAAAGGCCTCACTCGGTACACACCAGGTTCGAAACCATGTCGTTTCTCTTCCATATCACTCTTGTCCTCTGTTTTGGATTTCTTCGATACGTGTTCTTCAGCCTCCGCCTTGGGTTCTTCGGTAGACTGCTCCGCTTCGCGTTTTTTGCCTTGTTTCACTAATCCCTCTTTCATTTCTGATTGACGGCTGTATTGTTCATGTGTCATACCTGTGCTAGAGCGTCGCCCCCTGCGTGGCGCCGTTGAAGCATGTTCTTCGTCAGGGCTGATTTTGCCCTCGGCAATGGCGGTTTGTTGTCGGGTAGTAGGCATAGTGGACAAGATACCCTTGTCGTTTCAGCCTGGAACTATATAGGTGGGGTCTGACGTCATTTCTTCTGCAATTGAAGTCGATGATACAATGAGAAAACACTGGTCTGAGACTGAACGACATAAGTACTTGGCATGATGTAGGAGAAGAAACTCACAAGTACCCAAACGATGGGCGCGTTACAACAGAATTCCTGGACAGGTACTTAGTTGGACTCATGGGTTAACCAAAGGGCACTGACATCGGAAAAAAGACCAGGGCTTGACATTTCGTCAAGGTACAAACTAATCAGGCGCGCGTCCGAAAATGGCAATATTACATCATTTGCACTGGCGTCCTCTCCCGAACTCACAATATTATATGTAAAACTATAATATGTCATAATGTACTTCATTTCATGCTCTGAGCCCATAATGCATGTTCTCGCTGTGGTATCCATTTTTTTTTCCGTGACCGCCCTGCTACCAGCACGGGATTCCCGGGCCGGTGCCCAAGTTCATGTGATCGGGCCGGACCGGCCTTGACACAGTCGAGCGCGCCCGCCAATCGATAATCGGAGTTTCCTCACATCATGTCCTTTCCTGCACCACCGACTTCATTTTCGGCCCTTAGCCAGTTTGTCTTTGATAGGGTTCTTAATGAAGACCCACTGACGCACTCTTTGATCATCCTTGGGACATTACCGAGCCCAGATCTAGATAACCGGGTCAGAGCGATTGTGCGCCTTGAGAAAACCGCGCTCAACGCGGCCGACAGCTCTAAATTTTTTGGAGATAATGGGATTATAGAGAAAGTCCAACTGGAGGAAAGCACAGATATTGTACGTATGTGGACAATAGACCATAGCCGTAGAGTCAAGTTGATGCCATCCATCCCAAGTACACATGGCTTTTTGGGTGGTTGGGAGAAGATCGCGAAAGGGATGTCAAAATCAATGTGATATGTCCCGCCACTGATGTCCACATTCGCAAGGTAACGTCCCCCTTTTAATTTTCCTTCCTCGGCCACTGAATGCAAATGGTCATCAGTACACGAGGCAGGACCAAATCATGGTTCATGAAACCCCAGCTCTCTATGAAAAATATGTAAAGCCCTACATATCAGCATTTCCAGCCTCACGAACCACATGGTGAACCATTTGCGACTCTGTTCTATGGACGTTTCTAACGCATCCCAGGGTGGAAAACATTCTCAAAGGCCTGTCTGAGCAATCCAAGGTCCTGTATTCTTGTCCGGAATTTCTTATACTTCCAGACATGAAATGGGATCTTAAAACGATTAGATCGCTTTATCTCGTTGCTATCATACAAGACCGCACGATCCGCAGCCTGCGTGACTTACGGAAACACCATGTTGACCTTCTCAGGTCCATCCGAATCGAGGCAACTCGCGTCGTACAAGCTAAGTGGGGTCTTGGCAATGGTTCTTTGAGGATGTTTATACATTATCAGCCGAGCTATTGTAAGTGCGTTGGCCCTCTTTTGATCCCACTACAACTAATGGAAACATTGAAAGATCACTTTCACGTTCACATCGTAAATGCAAACTATCAGGGCGGCTTGGGCATGACCGTCGGCCAAGGGCATTTATTGGACGATATCATCGCTTTGGTCAGTGCTATAAACAGCATGATTCTTTAACGCTTATCACAACACGCAGCTTGAACTGGATACGTTTGAGGGTCCTGGGATCTTCGAGCGTATGACACTTACGTATGGATTGGGTGATCAGCATGGGTTGTTCACAACACTGAGTCCGGGGGCAGAGCTATAACTCGGAGAATTCTCACTGCCTGTGATCAGCGTTCGTTCCTCTTTGTATGTGAGAGATTCACTTCCATTGTAAATGAGTCAATAACCCTGTGTCCTCATTTCGCCACTTGCGCCTGGAAAAGGCAATGCTACCGTTTTGGACTAGCACCGCCCACGTGGTATGAATTGACTCAACGCCCACACACTGTGACACAGCGCGATGGTCTGATTTGGAAATGTCAATCCGAAAAAAACAACAAAGAACCCCCAGTAGGCAACTCAGCCTCATGCCGTGGTCCACGGTTACGCGAACAACGCGTTCTTTGTATAATTGTTCTAATCTTGAACATGAAGTCTTACCAAATCGGGGCATCCCGGATTTACATAAAGTGGGCGCTTGTAAACAAGGCGGTGTCAACCATCTCGCTTTCCTCCAATTTCCAGACCGCAGTTCCCTCCTTCCACGCATCCTTTCCTTCTCGCGAAAATTGAGATGGCCATACGAAAGTCTATTCGACAACCACGCGTTCATCCATCAACCCAACAACGAACACCTCGGGGCCCATCTACCCCAACCTACTCTCCTCTCGATAACGGACAGCCTGGAGAGGGTGTGCTGAGCATCACCCAGATCCTTCCCCCTCCTGTAGTTCATGTTGATTTGCCGAGCCAGGCGCCCTCATCATCATTTACTTGGATTTTGGAACATGGGAAGCCATCAGAACGTCATGAACGACGCTCAGGCTCCCCTAGGAAAAGGGCTGGCCAGGGGAAATCGGATGATGAAGAGCTTGTCCGCACACCATTAATCCGGTCGCGCACTCTTGAATCTCTCCCACCTCCAATACCAAGTCCCCCATGGAGTAGATCTCACCAGAACGTCTTGGATGATATGCCTTCAAGTCAGAAATATAATGACCTTGATAAACGCAAATGTCGCTACAATTTGACGCCAGGATCCGGGGGCGTCAGCTTGACACCACGAGGACAGGAGGGATACTCCACCGATGATTCGGAATATGAAGGCTCTTCCAGCAGGCTGAAAAACGCAAGAGCTGACGCTATTGCCCTTGCACACTTTCGTGAAATTGTTGAGTCTCGTCGAGTTGCGGACCGTTCCTCGAGTGATTCAGATGATTATGATCCCTGCTCACGGGTGTCCACCCCCGAGGGATACCCTGAAGCTTTGCGGAACCGGTATAAACGGCCGAGGAGCAAATCCTGGGACCGTTCCCAGCTTCCTCGCTCTAAAAGACAAAAGCCGTGGGTTCCTACAAATGTAGTCCGTCGAGCAGGCTCAGACATCGAAATGGCAGACCCTGCGCAAAGAGGTCCTATGGATATCCGACAATCTCCAGGCCCTTCCTGTTCTTTCGCGACTGACAATGATATCAAGATGAATTGTTTATTACCATCCACAGCAAGTTCTGGTCAAAGCTCCGATCCTGTGTCTCTTTCTTCCGCACCAGTGGATCATCTGGACTCTGGAGCCGAAGCTTTGAATTCATCATCAGGCAGATTCCACTGTCCCGAGCCTGGCTGCACTGCAAGTTATCACTCTCTCTGGGCGTACAACAGGCATCAAGCTAAGCACCAGGAGTCCCTTCACAGTGACACTGTCGCTGTGAACTGCAGCAAATGCGGCACTGCTAGAAAGCAAGTTGGCTCACATACTACAGTTGAATCTCAGATCAGACGTTGCTCCTTTGGATGTCAGTTATCCTTCTCCCACCTTTGGAAGAAAGAGCTCCACGAAGACCGAATACACAAAGGCAAGGCGCTTGAGCCTTCCATGTGTCGGGAGTGCGGTGCGAAACCAACGTAGACCATTTTCCGCCAGCTTGAAATATCGCCGATGATAACATCTGTTTTACAGAGATTTCGCTGAACCACTACAGAAGATACTGCCTCGGAAGAATACAAGTATAGCCTCACTTTGCAACACTGAGCCTATGTGAGCCTCTTTCCTCTTTTTTTTTTTTTTGGAAAAATTGGCTGACAATCCTTTGGAAGGGATACCACTGAAGGGTCAAATCAGATAGCAGAAACAACCGCAATGCAACCTCCCGCGGTCAATCCAAACCTAGAGGATTTACGGTCCCGATTGTCGCCTTCATCCCGACAAAGCCCTTCTAACCCTCCACTCGCTGTTTCCCATGCATCCCCTGCTCAACTAGAGCCACCAATAATGACCCCCATAAATACGTCGAAGCCACTTATTTTCGTACAAGTTCAACCTATGGAGAAATATCAAACTATTAAATTCAGGCAGACCATCGTGGCGCGAGACGGCAAATCGCAAACTTTTGCGATATGAAATACACATCTATCGTTTTCCTTTCATTATAATAGAATTACAATACTAGTAGAACATATATACCGCTTATAATACGGGATTCAGGTTCCCTAGATCTAGATGATAATGATATCTAATTTTGATCTAATTTTGATCCACAATGACCAAGGACTCTGGAAGCGATCTGCGAGTCGGATAAAGAAAAGGCCTTGTTGTTTGAAATGGTGCATAGTAACGTCCATTGTATGAATATGTCAACCCAAAACACGAACCCATGGACACCGCCGGATCCGCTCCTACCAACAGTGTCGACAATACTGATATGAGATCAGCCTGTTCCAATTCTCTGACGGAATTCATTGTGCGATACATAATACATTCCGCGCCTTCGCCACACCTTTACTTACGTTTTCTTTCCGAAAGCGGTTCAATGTTGTCAACCAAATGCCAACCTCCTGGAAATTAGATTCCTGGAAAGGAAGGTTTGTTTGAAGTCGATCAATCGATGGGCTAGTTATTATATCCGGGCGACTTCGTGATTTGTGCAGGAGCCTGAACCAAGAAGGAACCTTGCACCGCAGCACAGGGAAGCCAGGACCTGGACCTGTGGGCGTGGACGAGTATGCCGTATCCACGGAACGCACTCCTTGGGTAGAACGTCGAACTTGACTTTTTTCTCACTGGAAATGTTCCTCCTTCTGGCGCTCACCTACATTTGGGCGCACGCAACGGGTGCTACCCCAATCAGCGCCTCCAATCCTGCCCAAATCACACCTCGTGATGACGCCAGTTGTGATTGTCAAGGCCATCGGAGCCTCTTCGATATCATTTGGAGTTGTCTTGCCACAATGTTCGCATGCTCTTGGATAGCGATCCATCCCAACGTACCAGCTCCGGGTGACGGTTGGCTCACTGTAGGATTAAGGCGCCTAAAGATGATGTTTTGGGCCATCCTGGCACCAGAGCTCATCGTCATATGGGCTATGCGACAATGGCTTTCAGCTCGTGAAGTGAAGAAGAGATTTGAAGGTGCGCCTACAATATTAGCATAGTAGGGTGACTAAACCTTGTTCAAGATATTTCAAAATTATAGGTTATGGCTGGACCATGACGCACGCATTTTTCTTGGGAATGGGAGGATTCATGCTCTTTGACGGGGATAAAGCAGAACAAACTCTGACCTTTCCCGAATTCGATGAGCTTGAGCAAGAAGGCCTCATCATCTTTCCCAACATTAGCCAAGAAGAAATCAAAGATAAACAAAAAGGAGGTGCCTTTGCCAAAGCGTTGGTCGTCATTCAAACAAGCTGGTTTATTGTTCAGGCTATTGCCAGGGTTATTCAGGGCCTCGGTCTCGCCGAAGTGGAACTTTTCACCCTGGCAACTGCAGCGCTTAATGGCTTCATGTATTTTCTCTGGTGGCAAAAACCTCTGGATGTTTCCTACCCCATCCCGGTTTATCGTGTACCCTCGTCTGGGAACGAGTCACCAATAAATAACGATATAGCTTCGCAGGCCTCCAATTCGGGATCTAAAGAAATGGAAGGCGGCCTTGCACCGGAAGCGCCTCGGGAACAATCAGGGACAGATACAGAGGACATTGGTGAGAAGCCCAGTCGCGATGCGGACGAGTCAACCACTGTCCAAGAAATCGGGCAAACGACCACGCCGCTCCCCGGCAACATTTCCATCCAGTCCCCAAGTTTACTATCGAACCTCAGCGCCAACTCCGATTCTTCGAGGGATATTGAGCGCTCTTTCCGAGCACGAGTCAATGGATTCCTGCGGAATCTCAGGGCGGATATTGACAAGGAAGGAATATTCCGTTCGCTCTGTATTTGGTTTCTATTGCGACCTTTCATCCGCCCCGTGTCCCAACTTGTCGGAGCAAGAATGGAACCGACGTCCGGGAAAATGCGCGTGGGCACTTTTTACGCCCACAACGCAAAAAACACCAACTCCCCATGGCCAAAGCTATTCCTCCTCTTTCTATCCGTCGTTTTCGGGGGACTGCACTGTTCCGCCTGGACATTCTACTTCCCATCTCGCATCGAGCAAACTTTGTGGCGGTCTTGTTCCGTCATAATAACCGCGGTGCCGTTCGTTCCCGTCATGCAGGAATTCATGACCAAGCATCTGCTGTGGGACTTTTTGCACGAGCAGTCGAGTTCGACGGTAGGAACGATGGTGAACATTTTACTGATTGTGAATGGTGTATTTCCTCTTTTGATGGTGATCGCGTACATAGCGGCTCGGTTTTTGCTTTTCTTTCAGTGCTTGTTTCTCCTGCGAGACCTTCCGCCGAAAGCATTTCAAACTGTGGCATGGACGCATTTCATTCCCCACTTGTAGCTTTTGTTCCCAAGCAGTGCACGCACATACATGTATACAACTACCGATTCAATTGTAACCATCCTCATAAATGTCGCGACATATAGCCAAGGAAGGAAATAAAGCCAAACAGCGGGCGCTTAAAATAACCATATCTTATACCGCAGCCAAGTTTTGTCCAAGAAAATTGAGGCTCTGGGCAGTGTCACGTCGAGTACACAGTGTCCAAACAGAAGGAGGAGGACAATCGCCGAGCGCGTACGAAATCAGGATAAAATGCCAAAACAATGGCTATGGCGAGCGTTGTCACATACAACCCAACCTAAGTTATAGGTCCACTGCAAGGGGCCCCCATCCACATCCGTTGCCGGCAAGACCTAGTGTGAACCCGCTGCCCCCGTCACCAGTTTTTTTGTATTTTTCTTTCTTGCAACACTGATCTGCCGGCATTTAAAAATATATTTGGCAGCGTGTGGGTGGGCATCAGTAAATATCCGCAGAAGGATAAAACTTACCGATTGTCGCATACATCGAGCCACATTTTTTCTCGCCAAAGTATATGTCAGGAAAAGCGATAAAAAAAAGCAGAATAGAAATAGACTCGTACTACTACTTACGACACCTATGTGCTCATACCATCGGCCACTCCGTAAACTCCCCCTGCCCAAACCTAAAAAAGCTAATATTACCCGCATCAACAACAGCGATAACAATAATTTTCTTCCCGCTCTTCAAAGCCACGAACGGATTAGGTTTTCGTGCCATTGGAGCAGGTGGTATAGGCGGGAACGCCCATGGGAACAGTTTACGAATAAACGAGGGTTCCACTGTAGGAATTATTGGTGGTGGTGGGGGCGGCGCTGCTGCTGGGAGTGGTGCACCGATCGGCGAGCGTCGTTGCCGTGGCTTGGGTGGGGGAGCGTCCGGAAGGACTTCGAAGAGGTCTGTGAGCTCTTGTAATGTTGGCATGGGGGTAGTTCGCCCACTTAAAAAACGCATGATGAGAAAGGTAGAAGATAGTCAAACATGAACGAAAAAAGACGTACTTGATGACGACAAGGTGGGAATCAGGAGGTGGTGGAGCCGACTTTTTAAAAGACGTAGAGGGTTTGTAGATGTTGAAGAAGATCCGATATGGCGATGACGCTTTCGCCTTCAGGGTGGCTTCTGAAGTCTTCCACGGAATTGCATGTCCTGCCGGCATGAACCTCAATGAGCGGAATAGATATCCTACACGGGAGAGAATATGAATAACCCGTTCTGAGAAAAATTCCAAGTGGCCATACCATAGTTTTTATCATGATGCAGCCACCTGCTGATCTGGACAGGATGCCACCAGCTGAACCCCCCGCCAATAAATCGCGAGATAAAAGACGTCCATAAGGGAAATATTGATTTGAGGCATTGTAAAAAAGAGAATCCAGGCTTGACGTCCGCAAGACCAGGTGGTATCGGGTAATATGGGTCGGGAGGATCCGATCTCGTCACCGCATAACCCAATCGTTTAAGATATGCATAAACCTAACTCCGTAACAAAATTAACAATCCCCGAATATATGGGAACACATTGGGAACACACCTGGAATTTCTCCATTGTTAAATCACCCTTTCCAAGCATCTCACTGAAGGCTTGCTGCACGGTGATAGGCGACCCACCGACGTCGCTCAACCCTGGCACTTGGCCCAACTCCAAGTCCGTCTGTTTCCAACAGAACAGAGACCCTCTCTCGATGAGATAAATCGCCTCCTCCGGGAGCAGCTCCAAACGTTTCTGAATCTTCGCTAAACCTTCTTCTCCTGTACCCCCGGTCGTGGGACGTGGTGCAGAATGCCCCATGGTCGAAAAATGGATTCCACGAGCGAGGGTGACGTGAGTACGCGCGAGATCAGGATGCCAAGTTGCATAGCTTATTGCTTTGCTAAAATAGGGTTTTCAAGGAAAAGGTCAGCGAATACAGAGTAAACGGATTTTCAAAAAAAAGGCAACACTTGCCTGGAAATCGTTCTTGTGGCGCGAAGAGTTTCAAACATGGCCGATCTTGAACGATCCAGAACATGTAATTGGAGGTTCGTACCACCACCTGCACGCGGTTCGAACTCTTTTTCACCTCGTCGGGGGATAACAGGACGCGCAGAAGGGGGACTAGATTAAAGGAAAGACAGAGTTAGATGCCAAACTTTCTTTTTTTCAGAAAAATTGGGTAACTTGCAGGAGCTTTGTCCAATCTAAACCACCATCTTCTTCATCGGACGAACGTTCATCGTCGTCTTCTGGTGGAATATCTCCCAAAGGAGTCGTTGGTGCATGCGCGGTTGGTATTTCAAGAGAGTCGTCCATGGCGAAAGTCAAGAAACGTCAAGGACGCCTTCTGAAGTATAGTTCCAAAGATGTAACCAAACAACCTTCGACTCATTCAACGATCGGGGTTGTCATCCGAAGTTTCCGAAGAATCAAGAATCAAGATGCAGTGCATTCATTCGACGTTCAACGTTCAACGTTCAACGCTGGGTGTTGGCAACATAACACACGTGCTTAACTCTTGTGATGCTAACAAGCGAAGGCTTCTCCTTCTAGACATCGCGCATGAGCTGCTCTCCCTCGGTGCTCAGCAACAACCATATCGGACAAGTAGTTGTTTGTCGGCAGATGATTATACAACAACATACATAACCGAAATTATTTAACGCATCAACACCTTCAGCTTCCAACCCATACCAATTCATGAGTCGAAAACGAAATGGACACCAACCTGGGTGGAGAAGCAGAAAAAATGAGGAACAGTACTTGACAGACAAAAAAGGTATTCACCTTGTGGGCAGGGCCAATGGGGCTCGTCTCATTCAGTTTTTGCGTGTCGATAGCGAGACCGAACGAGGCCTTGACACCAGGGCGGAGGGATTGAGTGTAACCAAGGTTAACGACACCAGCGTTGTTGATCTTGGCCTTGACGAACGCAGACGAATCGAGGTAAGTCTTGGTACCAACCTCTAGCGCAACACCGCCGTGGGTGGACTTGGAGTCGTAGATGGCCTTGGCGCCGGCTTCGACGTCACGGCTGACGCGGTGGTAGTAGGACGCGGAGAAGGTCTTGAAGTTGTTGAGACCGTGCAAGGTAACGGCGTACTCAGGGGCATTGTAGCCGACGGCAGCAGCGTAGCGGGTGATGTTGCCACCGGTCACGTTGTACGCGGCCTCGGCGCCGACGAGGAAACCGTCGCGACCCAGAACGGTGTCTGCAGTGAAAGTGGGCCCCTGAAAACGCGAAGTAAACCATGTTAGTACAATGTCTTCGACACCAAAATAGGCGGCCGGACCTTGAAGACATCAAGAGCAGCGCGAGTGTGGAGACCCGACTGCTTGTAGGCTGCGTTCAAGATAGCGCTTTTGCTGCCCTTGTCGGGGGTGAGCGAGGTGGCGAGGTCAAGCTTGAGGCCCTTGGCCATGAGGTTGTCAAGCTCGACTTGGTTTCGGAGGACATTGGAGGTGGTCCAGGTCTGGGTGAGGGTGAGACCATGGACCTTGTCGGTCCACTTGCCCTCGATGTCACCGTGGATGGCATCAGACTTGGAATCGCGGGTGCCTTGGACCTTGAAGGCGACGTTGGAAGGGGTTTGGGTCTTGACCTCGAGCGAAGCACCGTTAATGTAGTACTCTTTACCGAGCAAGTCGTTGGACGACTTGCCAAGATCCTTATAAAGGTGTCAGAATGGTAAAGAAGAGATGAGAAAGGGAGGAAATACCTTCCAGGAGGGGGGGACGGGTTGTGGTAGGGACATGTTGGGTGTTTTAGAGCAAGAGCGGTCACCGACGCGTTGTTGTCAACAAAATATGAGGGTGAGGTCGTGGGAATTTAGGATCTTTCCGGCTTGTTGGGGCACACACGTTGGATGACGGCATCCTTGCTTCCCGTTCCGTTATCATCTTACACTAACCTCAGAGGATTTCGAGCAATGTATCATTACGAAACGACAAAGTTGTCGTCATTTGGCGAACACTTATGGCGTCTTGAAAGAGGCTGTATCACATCGCAGCTAGAAAATGGATTCCTTTTTTCGTTTGTTATCAGTTCATCCGCTCTGACTAGTGATACCCTGCCACCGCACCGCCGCTCCCTTCTACATATACCTCAGAATTGCCCAGTGTGGATGTACGACGCCTGTCCACAATGTCGATTTTCGCAGATCTTCCTCGCCCAGTCGCGAACTGCTGTCATGGCAGTAATATTTTACGTTGGCTACGCCACATGCCTCCGGTAAAATAGGGTGCCACGCCATATCACCAGCTCAGAAATTCTTCCAGGAAATTGAGAATCTGAGAGAACGAACGGAATGGGGTAGGGATCATGCAATTGAAAATTTCATCAAAAAAAAACGTGGCCTGAGTCTGCTCGTGTTGCTAGTGTTCCGACTTCGGTTGAATCAGCTCCATCATGGCGTCGGAAGGCTCGATACCACATCTCACCGACTTATCTCAACACAATAATCCACCGTCAGAATCAGAACTCAAAGAAGCTTTCCAGCTGCGCTCGCAAAATTACAGCAAGGTCTTCTTCAGGTTGACGCAGATATCCAACGACTGAAGGAGCGAAGGGCTGATATCCAAAAGTCCATCGACACATACAACCACATTTTATCCCCCGCTCGCTGACTTGTGCCAGATATCCTGGGAGAAATTTTCTACCACTGCTTACCCGATGACCATAATCCGACCATGAGCGCGAAGGAGGCGCCCATGCTGCTAATCCGTGTGTGCAGTACCTGGAGAGCCGTCGCGCTGACATCCCCTCTGATTTGGGCCAGATTACACATTTCATTTCCTGGCGATCCTTCGGTATCTTCAATACTTGGTGTTACCCTCTCTTCTGCTGCCATCGCGAAGCGCCATCGAATTTTCTCGAAAGTGATGCAAGTTCGTTGCCAAGTGGTGAAGGATTGGCTGACGCGGTCTGGTACTTGCCCTCTCTCGATCTCTTTCTCTTACCCTATTATTGGCTTTATGGAAGTGGCCGACGACTTTATGGGCAGCCGCGAACTTCTTCAACAGCTTATTTCGTTCTCGCACCGCTGGAAACATATTGTGCTATTCTTACCGCTCTCCATCTACAAGAAACTGGAATCCCTGATTTCAGACGATGCCTTACCTCTCCCTCTTCTAAAAAGTTTGGAATGCAAAATATATTGGGGCCAGATTGTATATCCAGTTCTCGTTCCAGTTCGCTTGCTGGAAGCACCCAACCTCCAACAATTGTCCCTCACCTCACCACCACATTTGGCTCAGAACCCTACCATACTTTCACACATGTGGGGTCGCCTCACGGACCTACGCATTCAATCATCAATACGCGACGTGTCTTTTTACGATATCATCAAGATATGCCACAACCTCGTTACATGCCACGTCGACAGCTTGGACATATATTCCGACGATTTTGGATCGTTTCAAACCGAGGTTGTTATTCCAACGCTCAAGATGATAAGGATTAATGAATCAGGTGGGCCATCGCATGCCGTTCGCGCGATCAACGCACCCAACTTGAAGTCCCTGGACTACAGATTCCCTTCCCGCTTTCGGGAGCACGACCCATCCACCCTCATGTCCGCCGACGTGCTGCTTGGTCTCGTCGAGAGAGGGGCATCGACACTTCGCAAGCTCACTTTGAAGCCATTAGTTATGCGACCAGAGGATACAATTACCTGCCTTCGCCTCGCAAACCAACTATCGCATCTGGTACTCCGATCGCCCTCTTCTGCGTATGGCCTCATCGAAGATCGTTCACTGGATTCCTTTAATCTTGATCTCCTCACAATTCCAAATAACTCTTCTCCCTCTGTATCCCAAGACATCTTACTTCCGAAACTCGAAGTACTGGAGATGAATTATATCAGCCAGTTCACGGATGAACGCATCTTGCACTTACTGACGACCAGGTTGGATGCAGCACAGCGCGGAGAGGTTGCTCCTCTCCGGCGCCTGAAGCTACACTTTGCAAGACAGATGCAGAGAGACATCAAAGAAGAAGCTTTTGAACGGGCAAAATCTGCTGGCTTCGAGTTGAGCCTCGAGTTGACCTATCCAGCAGATGCCCCCCCATATAATGGGCAGCTCTCTCCATCCTTTGGCCTTCCAATCTGCAATTCGCTAGAAGAAGTTTGGCCTCCTGTGAAAAATTGGTAAGGTTGGAAATATTTATTCATACCGTAATGTAACACTATGTTGCGTTCTGAGTGGGGAGTTTGCAGTGTGGGCTGTACTTAGCTACTCAGGGTAATATTTCTGAGCTGATTTACACTGCGTATTGAGTTGAGGAAACTATATAGCAACACTGAAAACAAAATTAATGAAAGGGAAAGTAGCCTTCGACGAGGCTGCGAATCTGCGATTCCTTGAAATAATCGGGCCGGGCGGGATATGTACTTTCCGATCTGGTATTTGAAGTCGCTTTGATTGTCACGATGACCATGGCATCGGAAGACTCAAGAGTCCATCTAGCCGAGTTATCTCGACACAATGATCTACCCTCGGAATCAGAACTCCAAGATGCCTTCCAACTGCGCTCAAATCTGCAGGAAGTTCTTATTCAGGTTGACACAGAAATCAAACGGCTGAAGGAGAGAAGGGCTGACATCCAAAAGTCCATCGACACATACAACCACGTTTTATCCCCTGCCCGCCGACTTCCACCCGATATCCTACGCGAAATTTTCTATCACTGCTTACCCGATGACCATAATCCGACCATGAGCGCTAAGGAGGCGCCCGTGCTGCTAACCCGCGTATGCAGTACCTGGAGAGCCATCGCGCTGACATCTCCTCCTATCTGGGCCAGATTACACATTTCACTTCCTGTAAATCCTTCTCTCTTTCCAGGTTTTGGAGTTCTCCTCTCTCCTACCGCCATCGCAAAGCGCTACCAAGTGTTCTCGAAAGTGATGGAACTTCGTTGCCGAGTGGTGAAGGATTGGTTAACACGGTCTGGTACATGTCCCCTCTCGATTTCACTTTCCACCCCTTTCAGATCTAAAGAAAGGGTCGACGACTCGGTGGATGCTCGCGAAGCATATGAAGCCACGGAAGCTCTTTTTCAACAGATTCTTTCGTTCTCGCCGCGTTGGAAGGACGTTGAGCTGTCCATGCCGCTTTTCTTCTATAAAAAACTTGAATCCCATATTTCAGGGGACGATTTACCGCTTCTAAACAGTCTAAGAGGCAACATCCAACGGAACCACGAGGATTCTGAAGGTGCAGATCCCTTTCCGGGTCGCTTTCTAGCAGCGCCCAATCTGCAAAGATTATCTTTCCACAGTGCAAAACTAACGCATAATCCGATGTTTCTACACACGTGGAGTCGCCTTACCGACCTGCATATTCAAGAAACAATACAGGACACGGATTTTTTCAATATCATCAAGCTGTGCCGAAACCTTATTACGTGCCAGGTCGACTACCTAGACACAAATTGGGGTGAAGAATCGCCTCAGGAGGTTCTCATCCCAACCCTCCAGATGATTAGGATAAATCAGAAATCTGGTGTATCGGATGTCGTCCATGCAATCAACGCACCCAACTTGAAGTCCCTCGACTATCGGTCCCCTGCCCGCCTGCTCGATCACGAATCAGAGGAACCCGCCATGATTGGACGTGCAGACGCGCTTCTTGCCCTCGTCGAGAGGGGCGCATCGACGCTTCGAAAACTTACATTGGTACCAGAATTTCTTCGACCAGAAGACACATTGACGTGCCTTCGCCTCGCAAATGGCATATCGCATTTGGTGCTCAGATATGGGTATTATTCTTATGACCCCATCGAACAAGATGCACTCGGGAGCGATTCTTTTGACCTCCATCTCCTCACAGTTCACATTGACTCTGGGTCCCGAGCGATTTTACTCCCGAAACTTGAAGTTCTAGAGGTGGACGACATTCGTCAATTCACAGATGAAGATCTTTTGTCTTTATTGACGAGCAGGATGGATGCGGCGCGACGCGGATACGTTTCTCCTCTTCGGCATTTGAAGCTACAGTTCGCAAGGCAGAGACAGCGAGATATCAGAGAAGAGGCTTGTCAACGGGCACAATCTTCTGGCTTTGAGTTGAACCTCGAGTTGGATTACGCACCAGATAGCCTTCTATTTAATGGATGGCTGGCTCCATCCTATGGAATCCCAAGCCGTAGATGCCTTGGAGAAATATGGCCTCCTGTGATAATGTGATAACTCGATCATGCAGATCGGGAATATTGATTCCTACCATACTTTGCTGCATCGTAGCTTGTGGGTTTCCGGTGTAAGTAGTTACCTCAGAGTAGGATGATCATAATAAGTATACTCAGTAAATATGTGGCGACCCACGAGCGAAAGTGAAGTTGGAGGACTTCCCTGATCTTCCGTTACATCTGCCGGGCCGTCTGGTTACGTACGGTACTTGCGGCGAAAAGGAACTTGGTCAATGACCATCATCATGGCGATAAAAGACTCGAAACCCCATGTCACCGAATTCTCTTGACACAACAATCTACCACCAGAATTAGCGCTGCAGGCGGCCTTCGACCTGCGCTCAAATTCACAGGAGAATCTGCTTCAGATTGATACAGAAATCCAAGGAGAAAACGGCTGGTATCCAGAAGTCCATCGACACTTGCAAGCTAATTTTATCCCCGCTCGCCGACTTGTGCCAGATATCCTACGAGAAATTTTCTATCACTGCTTACTCGATGACCGCAATCCGATCTTGAGCGCGACGGAGGCGCCTGTGCTGCTCACCCATGTATGTAGTTCTGGCGGTCAAAATCTCCCCTCATTTGGGCCAGGTTGCGTGGTCCGCTTCCTGGAAATCCTGCTCTGTCTGCAAATTATTTACCGCTCTCACTGTATGCCGCCATTGCCAAACGCTATCTAACTCTCTCGGATGTGATGTAACGTCGCTGGCCGGCGGTGAAAGATTGGTTGACGCGGTCTGGTACATGCCCCCTCTCGATTTCTGTTTTTGCCCCCCTTCTTGAGGAAGATTCACCGGAAGCGTATGGTATAACAGGACCTCTTTTTCGGCAAATTCTCTCATTTTCGCCACGCTGGAAGCACATTGAGCTATCGATGCCGTTTTCGGTCTACGGAAATCTGGTATCCCTTATTTCAGGGGATGTTTTGCCGCTTTTACGCAGTCTGAAATCTGAGGGCCAATGGAGTTCAGTGGTTTCAGGGCCTCCAGGACCATTTCCGATGCGGTTGCTGGACGCCCCGAGTCCCCAACAATTGTCACTCAGTGCCTCCCAATTGTTCGAGGAAACATGCTGGTTTCCTCCCGTATGGGATCGCCACACCGACCTATACATTCAATTACCAATATTCTACGTGGATTTTTCAGCAGCATGCTGCTGTGCGAAAACACCCTTGTTACCTGTCGACAACTTGCAGGTACCTTGGGAGATTCCCAGGAGATGCCTGCGCAGCGGTTTCGACCTCCAATAGTTGTTACCAATCCAACCCTCCAGAAGCTGAGAATAAATGAGTCAGGTGGGATATCGTACGTCGTCCAGGCGGTCGAAGCACCCTCCTTGTAATCCCTGAGTTGTAGGTGCCCTGTCTGTCACCAGGGTCCTTATATTGAGCAGTCCGCCGGCTCACTATCATGTGTGCTCATGCGCTTCTCTCCCTCGTCGAGGGGCAGCATCGACACTTCGGGAGCTCTCACTGAAGCCCCAAGCTCTGCGACAAGAAGACCCAGTCGATTGCCTTCGTCTGGATTAAGTGTCACGCTCGGTACCCAAGCGTGGTCCGTCTCAGATTCCTGGCTCCATTGACGATGATGCAATCCCCAAAGATTCCTTTAATCTAGATCTCCTCACAGTCCACGACGACTCTGAGGTGCGAGATATTCTACTCCCAACACTTGAAGTACTGGATATGAACGACATCAGCCAGTTCACGCGATGATATCTTGCGTTTCCTGCAAGCAGGATCGATGCAGCACGGCGCGGAGACGTTTCTCCTCTTCGGCGTCTGAAGCTAGCCAGCGAGATATCAGAGAAGAAGTTTGTAAACGGGCAGAATCTGCCGGTTACGATTGAGCATCGAGTTGGGTTAAGTATCCACCAGATGGTCTTCCATGTCGTGGCCAGTTGTCTCCATTTCTTGGAATTCCAAAACGCTGTCGCTTGGAAGAATCATCCCTATGGCCGTGAGAGATTGACAAGAAATTTTCATTCAACCACAATATAGGTTGTGTTGTGAATTTTACTCGAGCATTATTCGGGCAAAAGGATACGGAATAAGCTTTTCCTTGTGGTGTCCGGACTCCGCAAGCAAGTGAAATTCCTCCTCCACGTGATGCTATCGAGGAGCCTGCCCGCATGTGGGCCGCATTCGAAGGCGACAAGGCTCATCCAACACGTCCGCGGTGAATATTTCATGAAAACAACTCTCAAGTGCTATATCTTCGTGTTATTCGCTTTTTTGTGCTGGAAGGCACTGGACGACTGTCTGCATAGCACTCGAAACCCTCCTGGAAAGCGCATCTCAACTCGTTTTTGATTCGCGTCACGGTTATCTGCCCTTCTTCTTGCTCTGAACAGCGGCCAAATAGGGATACTCTGCCCCTTGGATACTCTAAATTGCTGAAATCTGGGATGGAATCGTCTTCTGGTGGCAAAAAAAGGCCCATAGTCATCCGGGCAAACCCAGTTCAGACCGCGATCCTCAAGGCAGCGTTTGCTCTTTCCGATAAACCTTCTCCGGAACAGATTCAATCTTTGAGCGCCGAGACTGAACTGTAAGTCGCTCGCTATCTGTTCTGGGCGTGAACTACTTTGCATGCTTTCAAATTTGCTGCGTATATGCTGACGATCTTGGGTTTTTCCTCAACAACTCCTACTCAATCGGTTATCCAGACCACCGAAATGGATAAACCTCTGGTTTGGAAGACAACGATCACAGGCGCGTAAGGCTGGGAAGAAGGTCACCAACGATGACAACGCAGATCCGGACACATCGAGTTCGAATACCGGTTTCTCTGCGCAGGAGATTCTTCAAGTCAAGCTGGAGAACGCTCTCGACGGCACGTTTCTAGGATCGGCCTTGTCCTCCTCGTCTAGCGCTCCCAGCACCTCCGAATTTGTGAATCTGTCGGAGTTCACAGCTGTCACTGCCGCTCCTATGCTTGATTCTACTCCTTCTGCTGTCGAACCTGTTACATCTGGGAAAAGAAAGCGCCAGCGAAAGGGAAAGCCGAAAGAAAAGGGCAAGGGAAAGGAATCTGAGGCACCGAACGACAGGAAGGTCGTTATCACTCGAACACTTCGGAGCAACAAGAAAAACGTCGCAGGTACCAGCAAGAGCGAAGCGCAAGCTCAGGACACTCAAGCTCAAGATACCTCTGTAAAAAGCGAGATCTTGGAGACTCCTTTCGCTTTACGGTACACGCCTTCACCGGCACCCGTGTCCGCCAGCGTCGACCTCGGCGATGCGCAGGTCTCGTCGAACCATGATATGGATGCTGATGCCAAACCCTGCAACCCCGTAAACCCGACTCTTGGGTTTGCTCCACCTACCATTTCTAAAGCTGCCCTTGACCAAATTCTACTCGGTATTGCACCCCCTCAAAGGTCGCCCATCTCTGCTACGAGCCAGAGGTGGGTAAGTCCCAATGCTCGTTCGACTCTCCTGGCAAAGCAGTTCGATGGCATACAAGCGCCCACCCCTGGTTTCCGTACATCATTAACCACTGGAAAGCTGCCTGCTGCGCAAGGTCATGGTTTCCGAGACACTGTCAACCGTTCTTCGAAATTCCAGAGGAGCGCTCCCTACCCACAAGGTCCCGCATTCCATACGCAATTTCAGAATAATGGACCTTGGGATTACATCTCGCTTGGTACAATGATTGAAAGCGGCTCTAATATGCAAGCTGGTGACATTCCAATGGACGCCGGTTTTATCTACGACACTGGCCCTGTGTTTCCTTCGTCCGTCGACGGACTAGCTGCGCCTATTAATATCTACAGTCAAAGCCGCCTTCAGGTTGAACAATATTACAACCCTCGACTTGCTCCCGCATTTGATTGGGAGAATCATATTCCCTCTTCTCCAATGGAGTTCATGTATCCACCTGATGAAGCCTTTTCGATGGATAATATCCCTCAGACAGGGTATAACGAGGTGATGTTAATTTATGAACCTTCTTAATCCGCAGCCTCTCATGTACATTTTGTGGCAGATACCGCTCGTTGATTATCCCCTCCACGATATTTCGATGGACGTTCTAAATCCATCCTTGGCGCCTTTAAAGCACTTGACCGATGTCCTCGAGGGATTCAAAGACAGCAACGGGACATATGCGCCTCTCCTCAATGAGAATGCACGAGGCAAGTTGATGAGCTGTGTGTTGGACGAAACGCGGGTTGAAACGAACCCGTTCCAGGCTGCGATGGGCCTTTCTCTGCTATCGAAAGTTGGGCATCAGTGGGAGTATTGACCGTATTAGAATTTGTTGGCTGTTTTCCAAGGCTTGGCTCTCGACATGTTTTTTTTTATGCAGCGTTAGATTGTATGTAGACTTTAGAAGTTAGAAATTAGAATTCAAATCGGATCCTGTTTATTGAGGCTCCAACTTGGCTGGCTCCAATCGCTCCAGTCAAGACGGCCTATGTAAGATTCAGGCGTTATACGACGTCATGTAATGTAATTGCCGGTCTGACCCGTGTTGGGAAATCCCCACGGAATCTTGGTTCACAGAATTGCTCTCCTCCCATCATCATAGCCATGTCTGCCCGTCTAGCACGCTCCGTATTTAGCTCGGCCACTCGTCGCGCCCAGGCCAGCGCGTCGTCGTCGGCCAGAACGGTATCCAGGCGCGCCATGTCCACCACGTCACATGGTTCAGCCGTATCAAGCGACACCCCCTGGATTGTGAGCATATCTTTCTCATTAATTTTTCAACGTTGTCCTCCCAACCAGTAACTTATATCGTCCTATTTATTTCCTAGATTGGTTCGGCAGTATTTTTCGGTCCCCTTGTGAGTGACTTGTGTCCCGGGCTTCCAGTTGCAAGGAAGACGTCACTCATCTCGGATTCGGCAATGCTTCATTATGTATAGTTGCTTTACCTGCTTTCCCCTTCTGCGAAGAAACAGTCGCATCCGGTTCATAACGACAAGCGCGACTTCCCTACCTTGGGCCATGGCCATGGCCATGAACATGCACCAGCCAAGGCGGTAGAGCCGATGCTCATGAAGGATGACGAAGGTTCCGTTGCGGATGTGGGTGCGTCGAGTGCGGTCGCAGAGGTGCGGGATTGCGTGTTGTTTCGTCTGGAATTGGGAATTGACTGGATTGTGGTTCTTTATGTAGGCCAGTGACATCCCCAAGGATTCGCAGTCGGTGAGCCACCATGAACCTCGTCTTTTTAGACGGCTGGTTGATCCGTCTGCTTTTGACCAGGCGGAAGAGCACGACCAACTAGTAGCTGCTGCTTCTGAAGGTGCCGAAGCATCTGAGGTACGTCGATATGTTCAATGGCTGAATTCACAAAGGATGCAAACTCACTATACCTTTCGTAATTTTTTTTCCCCAGGCGAAAGTCCCAATCTCAGAGACCAGGTTAGCAACCGAAGGCACTAAACCCTCTGTGGTATGTTTATCTGTCAAATGGAAAATAATTAAAGTCATGCAAACCCATCATACGTTGTATTTTCCAGGAAAAGCCTCCAGTCCCGGAGGTTAACTCAGACAGCGAAAGCGCCAAAGGCAAAAAAATCGGCACCTTCCAGGAGGAAGGCGAATCAGGCCCCACTGACTTGTCGGTCGCTCAGGAGGCTTCTCAAGTATGACATTCTCTCCTATGAACCAATGCAAATTCGTTGACCTTGTTTCATCAAATAGAAGGGTGTTGCGCCCAAGCAAGCTGCAGAAGCCCACAATTAAACGATTAAACGGAAGCCGTATATATTTTAAAAATGTATTGAGCATCGATATTTCATCCTTCATTATCCGCTGCTTGTCCTACGATAATCATAGAAATGATGAGGATCCATTCCATTCTTTTATTCGCACTCTGATTCCTTGTGCACGAAATTTGCCATGTACATCCACTTCCCGGCAAGGGATATTCTGCGCAAAATCATAGATTGGATGTTTTATCACAAGGAGGGCGTTCATTGGTCGCAAGACAGGTATCTGGAACTGAACTTCAGATTCAGAGCTTATATCGCACCGTTAACAACTGGCTGACAACAATTGGGACAAGAGTTTCTCAGACAACCGCTTTGACATTGCGTCCGTGAGGGCCCACGCCATCGTCTGGATGACTTCTTTGATTCAAAATCATCGGGTACAACATCCCGTTTGAGTTGACTAGAGACGAAGCCCATTCAAAGGCATTCATTACGCCAATTTCCGAATCGTGCTGCGCCATTGGGGAGATCTCTACCCAAGTGAAAGTAGGTATCCACGAAATGAGAAAATCCGCGCCATTTATGCCTTCGAGAGAATACAATGCCTCGACAGGAGTATTTTACTATTTGAACTGCGGACGGAAGAGTTCTAAGGCTGATCCAATGATGGTAGTACCCGAACCAGTTGGAAACGGTCGACGACGATGTGCACGATCGCTTGCCATTCTGTCATTGCACCAACACCTATAACAGCCCGGTTTAAACGATTGTAACACATACGAAAAATAAAACAACGAACCTATATCTCCACATGCCAGCTTCTTCCCTATGGGACCGACAATATTGTATCCAATGACTTCCTTCAAAGTTCGAAGATGTTGTTCGGTCAACGGGTGCTCGAACATCAGCGTATTCATGGCTGGGAATATGTATGTCGGCGTTGTAGGGGAAAGTGCACGCATCAGAGAAGTCTGCCAATCGATTCCATAATAAGTGGCTTGTCAGTTATTATCGAGTTCCAAAAGGGCTGACCACAAGATTGTCGCATAAACCGTGTGCTATCTTCGCAAGTGTGTTGGCGGAACAGGGCGCAACGAGGACGATGTCTGCCCAGCGCCTAAGCTCTATATGCAGAATTGGATCGCCAATGTTAAATTTCCCCTACAATCACTCACGTATTATGTTTGATCGAACATGCATGGAGTTTCTTACTTACCGTCCATTCGTCCTGATCTGTCCATACTCTGGACCCTGCGGCCTCTATGTCTTCCTTCTTATAGAACTCGAGCGAAGGCTTACTGGCGACGACTTCTACGAGGACATTCGCATACTGACCTGGACAAAAAGTTGTAAAACAAGGTCAGAACGTTTAGAATCTTGTGTTCGAACTTACACTCAACAATTCCTTGACGATCAATGGAGCCTTGATCGAGGCGACGCTACCGGTTGTAATTAAAAGTACATGCGTGTGGTTTGGACGTCGAGAGTTTTCGGCGACGAACGCCATCTTGTGCACGGCGTTCTTGAAAGAGATGATGCACTTATCCAGTTCGTGCTGAGTCAGGGGGCGGAGCTTTCCGGACCGCTCACGATCATTTTTAGGCGCCAAGTGCTCTTGGGCACAGATCATTCATGCCAAGGTGGTCCAAGCAAGACGTCGTCAAGGATATTCGGATACTTTATCCACGAATCGCAGCAAGGAAACGAAAAATGTATATGAACCACCGAAACGTGCCAACAAATGCCTCGTCTTTTGTCTCCCTTCTTTCCTCTTCCTTCAATTTCCAAGAGCAGAGTGAGTTATTTTCGCGGGGGTCGAGTCTCGAGGACATCCCCCACTTAGAAAGGTCGTGCTAACCACCGGTCTCGCTCTTCAGGCTCTTCTATCTAGCTTCCCAATTCTTGTCTTCGTTCCCTCTTGTACCAACCATCTTTTCACCGTTCAAAGTCTACCCATTTAAGAAAATACCATGCGTTTCTTCACCACATTCGTTGCCTCGGCCTCTGTTCTCGCTTCCGTCGTCTCTGCCGCCCAACACAACGTAGTTGTTGGTCAGGGGAATGCGAACGTCTTTGAGCCCAAGTTGTGAGTACAACAGTACAGTCCTCGTTTTTGTCTCGTTGGCTGACCAGATATACCTTGCCAGCCTGGAAGGAGTTGCAGCTGGAGACACTATTTCCTTCAAATTGTGAGTTATTTCCTTAATATTTCTGTGGCAGTTAATCCTGATTCTCCCCCCTAGCGTCTCAAAGAACCACGTAAGATCTTCTTGATGCGATATTCTTTCTAGTTTCACGGTCTCACGAATTTCCTGGTATATTTTCAGACCGTTACTCAGTCGACCTTCCCCGCGCCTTGCGTTGCCAAGTGAGTCCGTTACCATATCCCCGTTGTGTGTCATTCCTGACAGGAAACCCCAGGCCCGACGGTGTCAACTCTGGTTTCATCCCCGTTGACCCTACTGCTGCGACTCAGCCTGAATGGACAATCCAAATCGACAACGGTTAGTAGGATTGGCCATTTGTTCCGTCGATTATGAACCCACCTCTCTCCTCGTTCTCATAGTAACTGCACCTCTGTGGTTCTACTGTGCTCAGGGAGCGTAAGTCACTTGAGTTCCTAATCAAGGAGCAATGTTGTTGATTTTTTGTTCCCCATATCAGCCACTGCAAGGCCGGAATGGTCTTCGCTATTAACCCTACCCCTGAGAAGACTTTCGATGCCTTCCTTGTACGTACACTCTTTCATTTTTTTTATTCCGCCCGAACTTCCCTGCTTACCTCTTCCATCATCAGGCTGCGGCTCAAGGCGCTGCCCCACCCACGAACACCGGTCCTGGTACCGGCTCCCAAACATCCGGGGGTAGCGCAGGTGCTCCCAGCGCCACCCAGACTGACAACGCCGCGCTTGGCATCTCAGCACAGAAGTTGACTTCAGCCCTCGCCGCTCTCGGTCTCATCGCTAGCTTGACGCTATAAGATTTGAACCCGGGGGTTTTCTGAGGGGCGCTTTTTACTTGAATTTTTGCTAGACTTTGGCGTTTTCGATGGCATTGGACTTCCTTTCTACAAAGAGGCGTTCTTTGACGAGAGCCTTTTCACTCTCTGGTTAATATGGGCCTTCAGAACCTTTGTTCTTTTAGCTAGATACATACCTACATCCCGCAAATGACCAACCCATTTCGTTGAACCGAATCGACCCCCAGATGAAACATGGGGCCTGCATGCATGAGGCCTTGAGGTGCAAGCAAGTCAGCTCGACACATCCCCGACGAGTAAACATGTTCGTAGACGGTTGTATTGCATAGCAGAAAAATCCTTGTGAGTATGTACAGTCATAAAATTGGTTCCTATCAGATCTTGTTCAAATCCTGAAAAAATATATCCCCATATTCAACTCTCTAAAATCCCCTTCTCTTTCCACCTCTCCCAGAGCAACCCAACCCCGACGGGGGCGTTTGGCTCTCCCTTGATATCCCGTACCTCGAGGAGCTCGTACTCGCGGCCGAACGCGAGGAAATGCGCAAAGAGGGAATTAAAATGCGGCTCGGAGCGCAGGTGGAGGATCTGCGGATAGTGCGCGTGGTAGATGTGCGCGAACACGCGAAGGAGTTGGCGGTAGACCGTCCGGACGGTCGCGGGGAAGGAAGGGTGGAAGGTTTGGTCTGTGGATGGGGAAGGGGGGTGGATCAATGGAAACTTTGGGAAAGAACGTGAATATGGCTGTTACGTACTGGATTTGGTTGGGAATATGTTTTCGTCGTCGATGAGGTTCTGGATGGAGGTCATCACGTAGTCGATGTATGTCGGTGCGGGAAGCTTTTCTTGTTTACCACTCTGGTGTGTCCACACGTAGTTTAATCTAGCCAGATCGGAAGGACATCGTCCGTCAGCGACGCGTCGATATCGATATCAGTGATGGAAACCACATACGAGGGACCGCCTGTCATCGTCGGACACGCGTGCTGCGTGCAAGTCTCCGCTATAACACCGTAGAATTCGTTCAAGTTGGTGTAAAAGTCAAATACTTGAGAAAAGCAAGATCAATATGGGCCAACGCTAAAGGGCAAGAAAAACACGAACTGTTAACAGCCACCCATTCCATAATGTCAGTATATTTGGGCAACATCACGATCGTCTTGAAATTGCCCTTCACGAGAGCAGCATCTGCGAACGGGGTGCATAGATAGAGCGGTTTCGATCCTGGACTAGATGGCGATGGAGATCTGGAAGGTGGTGCGTTCACGTCTTTGCGGGGACCTGTGCCAGGTGTCGGGGACCGTCGGTTGCCTCGAGGCTGACGATTTCGACTGGAGGAGAACATCAAGTTGTGGGAGGTCAGTCAAATTTGATTTTTCGCAGATCAGTCCGACGTACAAGAACGACATGGCGACTGTTGGCCGTGTCGAGGGGCTCGTCGTGCAGGTGACTATGTGGCTTCAATCAGATGGTCACCGTTGCCGAGATAAAATTGCGGCGTTCAGGAGAGAAGCGAAACAAACATGAGGACCCCCTGTCGCAGGAGAACAATCGCTGGGGAAACTTGGAGAAACTGTTTCCAGGATCGAATTCCGAAAATTCATAGAAGCACCACATGATCCTGGCTGATCCTGGAGATATTTGATCTGTGTGATTCTAGGGTATATATACAATCCATCTAATCTAATCGGCCTCAAGCTCGAGCAAGGGATTACAGGTCCAAAGGATGTGCCCAATAACAAGAAAGCAGCAGAAATAAACTGCCAAGAATGAATGATCGACGCGACGAAGAAAAGGGATCAGCAGAAAGAAGGTCCAAAGCTGTCGAAGTTCAGCCTTCGAGAATCCCCATGTCGCGCCATTTTTCCCATAGCTGCCCCACAGCCACAGGAGAGCTCGCCGAGCCCTTCACGTCCTTCACTTCCAGCAATTCATACTCGCGACCAAAGGATAGGAAATGCGCGAACAACGAATTGAAATGTGGTTCCGACCGAAGATGCAGAATCTGATGGAAATGTGAATGGTAGATGTGGGCGAAAACACGCAGCAGTTGTCGGTATACGTGCTTTACTGTCGAAGGAAATGACTGAGGGAAATCATGACCTACATTTATATTTAGTAAATGTCTGCTAACGAGCGATACGGATGGACTACATTACCTGCTTTTGTAGGAAACGTCGCCTCGTCATTGAGCAGGTTTTGAATCCAGGTCATAACATAGTCGATGTACGTCGGTGCCGGCAGGTGCACGCTCTTCCGCTCATGGTTAATCCAAGTGTAGCTCAATCTTATGAAATCAGGGCTAAGATTCAGGAAACAACAGGTGGACATAAAAACATACGTATGGCCAGCAGACATTGTCGAACATGACTGTTGCGTGCAGCATTCCGCAATGACGCCATAGAACTCGTTCAAGTTGGTGTAAAAATCGAAAACTAGAACATCGAGTTGTGCGGATGAATTTCTGGGATACATTCATGGTGAGGAACACGTACTGTTCATGGCTACCCATTCCATAATATCAACGTATTTCGGAAGCATTACAATCGTTTTAAAGTTCCCCTTGACCAATGCGGCTTCAACGAACGGGCTAGAAAGATACAAGGGTTTCGGTATTGCGGGAGCGGCCACTGACGGAGGGATGTTATTCGGAGGGGCTACTTCGGTAGGTGAAAAGGTCGCCGAAGTCGGAGTGGTCGCCCTTTTCGGTGCCCTTTGGGCGCGCGTCATCGACCGGCTACATGAATATGAACAATGAGTCGCTCCAAATTGCTGAGGTTTGCAGCAGTACATACCTGATGGAGTTGAAGAAGGACATGGTGCGGTACTGAAGCTAATCAGTCCAAAATTGTTTAGAGAAAGTGGTTTGCAGAGAACGACGAAGAGCTGAAATTGTGTCAAGTCCGGAAAGATGAACGAACAAGAAATTGAATTGCAAGATCAGAATTCAGTTGTGAGAGAATTTCCCATCACGTGTATGTCGGTGCCGCGACGCGAGGTTCGGCCTCGACTCTCGGAGTGTTGGCGAGAAAATGCAGATATTCGATTCTTGTCACAAAAAGTGGGTATTTTTGGATTGTACATTGAATCTTGAATTGCATGAGCGGAGTTGTGCCATAGGGTGATCCTAAGGAGGCAACAGGAACTCCTTCAGAACTAAATTTCGGTACCCAGCGATCTCCGGAGCAGCGCTCATATTAACCGCAAGGTTTACGACCTTATCTTTCCACATATACATACACAAATCCCTCGCACTGACCCAGAACCCCGAGCGTTCACTGCGGAGATAAACCTAACAGTACTAGTAGGCCTGATCACACAGCGGTGGTCATGAGCAGCCCTCGCCAAGATTTTAGGTGTCAAAGCCCTTCAACACCAGCTCTTTGTATGGATGGTAACCGGTAACCCCCTAAGCGAGGTAGTCTTAGATCTCTTGTTACAAGTATTTGAAGCCTGAGCGCAGTCCCAGGAAAATCCAGGCACGAAGGAGTCGACCATGGCCTGCACAGAAAATCTCGCCCGAAAGAAAGGTGATTTGGCAGATCAAAAGATACACTGAGCTTGGTGGAATATATGTATAGCCTCCCATGGCGCGGTTGGAATGTTCGTAAGCTCTGTCTTGGAATTAAGCAGGTCGAGGACTTAAATTGAATGTTGATGTGAAAAGGTTGCCTTCAGAGGTATCATTTTGCAGATCGTTGACAGAGGAACGGACGGCGAATGCTGGCCAAGATAAACTCCGTGTGTATCTGTAGATCCATTTCACATTCGGTAATACATGTATAACCTCAATAGCACGCAAATCCTACGCAAATCCCGAAGTAAAGTACCTCGTGCTCGACCGCCGATCATACATCCACGGATGTTGTTCGGAGTCAACATTGAAAAAGTCGCAGTCCGAGATCGGAGCATAGGTGAGCACAGCCATGAGGTTCCGACAAGCAAAAGCGTTTTAGTAGTTGGCCAGAAAAAGTGCAATCTGACTCGGAGTTAGCCTTGGAAGTTGGAGATCTAAGTCTATGAAGGTCTTGGAACTGGCACTGGGATAAAGAGTACTTTGACTGTTGACGGGGCGTGGAGGGAACAGGCTTGGCAAAAGTGCATGTTAGCGCCGTGTCTTGATCGGACTTTTAATCCAAGTTTTTTTCCCACCAATCAACACCACTTCGAGCTTGATTTGAACCTCGACAAACTCCTCATTCGTCAACTCCTTGAAAACCTAACTCTCCAAATCCCTTGCCATATATACTGTAGAACATCACATCTACCACAAATTAGGCTTCACTTTGACTCATAACGACATGGCTATAATGGCGCACCCATTCCATCCCTTGCGCGAAATTTGCCATTCCTTGATAAGCTGGAGAGAAGATTTGTCTCGCAACGGGTGTAAAATCCAGATCTGTGCCCAGGGTCTGTAAAACATGATGGACATCGTCGGTATATAATGCCTTCATCCGCGCGACTGTCCTTGCACCTCTCCCGCCATTAATGTCTGTCACCGGCGGTACTGCAGAGCTAGGGCTCAATACCAAACGCACAGCGGTCCGCCTGGGGGGTCTCCCTCTTCTTGCGCTGAGTTTTCAGACACTGGGTATGTCGAAAATCTCTCATCAAAATAGCACGCATAACCTTACTAACTCACCTGATTTATGAGGCATTATCTACTCTGATATTGGTACCTCGCCCTTGTATGTGCTGAATGGCATATGGCCAGCTAGTAGAGATGTCCCTTCCAAAGAAGATGTCATCGGCAGTGTCAGCGCCATTATCTGGTCTCTCTCTCTCTTGCCGCTGTTGAAATATGTGAGAGATCAATCGAATTGGTTCGTCTGCGATTCTGACAAGAACCCAGGTCATTATATCTTTGCACTTCGGCACGCATGAAGGTTAGTATCCTCTATCGAGACTTTATATCTCCTCTAGAGCCTTAATGTATGTCCAGGGGAGGGTGGTTCTTTTGCACTATACCAAGGCCTCTACCCTCCCAAGGAGGTCGACGCCGAGGCGGATAGGACCCTCACCGGAGATGTCACGCTCGGTGGCACACAACAAACAGAAGCTAAATCTTTCAAAGCAAAAATACGCTGGCCGTTGTTGTTATGGGTGTGTCTTGGGCATCTCTGGATTCACGAATCTAGCTTATAATTTCCCGCTGCCCAGTGCTTGTTCGGGACTTCGTGAGCGCTTATCTCCCACGTCTTGAGCAATAGCCAACTTCCCCCCAGTTTGACTATGGCTGACGGTATACTCACACCTGCTGTTTCCGTCACGAGTGCCGTTGGTGGTATTGGAGTCGCAAAGCCATCGGTCATGCACGACATTACTGCGATCTCGGTGGTAATTCAAATGGTTTATGGTCATTCGTCCCTCACCGTCAAGAATACATAGGTCTTCCTCGTCGCATTGTTCCTTATACAACCATTTGGAACAGCACGATTGGCGTTTACCTTTGCGCCAGGTTTGTCGCCTCCCTTGCTCCAAATTCTTCCAATCCTGACAGCGATGCAGTGGCATTTGTATGGTTCCTCCTTTTGATGGGAACTGGGATCTACAACATCACCTTCTATCCGGGCATCTTCCGCGCATTCGATCCTTCCCGAGCCATCTTATGTTAGTTTTCAAAAGAGAAATCATTCCTACATCTCTGAATTTGTGGCTAGTGTTCGTAAGGACCAAAGATTACACTTTGCTAGCTGGTGTCCTTCTTGCGTTGACGGGTTGTGAGGCCATGTTTGCCAAGTTCGTTCTTTTCCAAATTTATGCGAAGCCAATTTAACGCAATCCTTTTCTAGCTTAGGACAATTTAATGCCACATCCATCCGGGTGAGTTGCATCCATTCGCCTCCCCCTCGTGCTGTTTTTCATTAAATTATAAGTTATCGTTCTGTACCTTCGTTTATCCCGGCATCATTTTGGCCTACCTCGGACAAGGCGCTCGTCTGATCCATGACGGACCAGCCATCCTGCCTAACGTGTTCTACAATAGCATCCCTGGCCCCGTGAATGGACCTTTATTCTGGTGTGTATCCAACATTTTTTTCTGTAGGTTCTTATTCTAACTGATGTTCAGGATCATGTTCATTTTTGCTATTCTTGCTACAGTACGGATCCCGTCTCTCCTCTGCCGCAATAATTTAATCAAGCAATTTTTCAGCTAATTGCTTCTCAAGCCCTGATCACAGCGACGTTCAGTTTGGTACAGCAAGTCATCAATAGCAAGGCTTTCCCACCTCTTCGCATGCTCTACACCTCAGAGACCATCCAGGGTCAGGTCTATATCCCCGCTGTAAACTGGGCTCTCATGATCGCCACTATCATCTTCGTCGCTGCGTTCTCTGACCTCTCGAAACTCACCAACGCTTATGGATTTGCCGTCGCCACGGTTATGTTCACGACCACTTGTCTAATTGCCATTCAAATACGATATATCAAGAAATTGAGCGTCTTTATTTCTATTGGATTTTTCCTTATTTTCGGCTTCCTTGATGGTAAGACTGTATCTTATATCCAATGGGAATAACCGCTGACATCCGATTTTCAGCTTTGTTCTGGGGTGCCTCTCTCCAGAAGGTCCCGAAAGGCGCTTGGGCACCCCTTATGGTCGGTCTTATATTGGCATCAATAATGACACTCTGGGTCTGGGCCAAGGTTCATTCCTTTCAAGTTATCAGTTTACTACCCAGCCTCTGATCATGATCACTTGTGAAATAGGGTCTAGAGGACAAATTCGATGGCAAAAATCGAATGAATCTCCGGCATTTCGTCCGACAGTCTCACAAAGACGGCCCAAATGGCATTGACGATCAAAGTTCCGATGTCCACGACATCACCTCGTACTACTTCCTCCAGAACGACACCAACAGCGTCAACGATCAGAAAACCGTCGAAGAGAAGGATGGGGGCAGGAGGGACCTGCAGCGCATTCCTTCCTGTGCGGTTTTCCACAAGATTGCTTCTGGACAAGGTGTACCCCACACGTTCATTGGTAAATCATTTCTCGAGACCTCGTTGCGCTTATGCTTACGAGCCTCCTACATAGGCTTCGTGCGACAGTGGCCTGCTCTCCCTCGTGTTGTGGTCAGTGAAAGAAATAGACTCGGATGAAATGGTCCTTGACATGTGTGTTCGATAGATTTTCCTCTCGGTTTGCCTTGTTCCATCGGCTCGCGTCCCCGTCGAGGAGCGCTATGTCGTAACCAAGGTTCGCACAATCGAAGGTACACGCCTACTACATAACTTCCTTTCCCGGTATTAATTTAGTATGCAGGCTTCTACGGTGTCACATACTACATCGGATTCCGAGACAAGTTCAATGTTCAGGTTCGAGTCTAAACGCTGTTAATCTGGGCTTCCTTTAAATCCCGATGAATATTCTTGCAGATTGGTGACCTGATTGAAAAGACCTGCATTCTGGAGCGGACGTTGAACCCAGGCATCGCGGAGTCGTCGATTCAAGAAATTAGGGATGTATCTAGGACAGCCACGCATATGTACGTCGTCAATTTTTCGGCCGTCCTTTCTAATTATAACACGCCTATATCAGCGCACCTCATTACCACGTCGTATCTAGAGAGGTCGACGTGGGTGCTATCTCACCTATCATCAACTACGTGAGGTCGATGCTTATAGAGGCTATATACCGTCGTCTGGGTTAGTGCTAGTATCCCTTCTCTTTTGCTTCCTGTTTTACTTACTGGAAATTACAGCGACTATGTTCCCCGAGACGGCAAACTGGTTGACATCTGCTGATGAGTATGTCAATGAACTCTATAAATATCTGGAAATCCACTAACTTTCCCTTTTATCAGGATTATTCATGTTGGGATTAACGCGGTTATTTAATGGGCCATCTCGCGCAGCGCTTTCCCCATCATTCGTCCTTATTTTCGTTGATATATATTATGCCTGTATAGTGACACCATATGTGAACTGGCTCTTGAAAATACCCTTTAAACAAATTTCTTGAGTGAAAAGCTTCCGGTTCGGATTAGGCGCCGAAATCTCCATTCACGTGATGTCGATCTCTTCGATTTTTGATAAGGTTGCAGCTGCTTCCTTCCTTCCCGCACCACCACTTTGCCGTAAACTTGAAACTACAGTCATATCATGGGCTCTATATCCAAACCGACAATCCTTACACTCAATGGCAGAGGCTTGAAACTGGACACGCGGGATGACATTAACCAACATCTGAAGGATGTTGACCCCACAATCATCGAGGAGATCCATCTCAATGGGAACACCATTGGTGTCGAGGCGTCGAAAGCTCTCGCTGAGTTCCTTTCAAAAACTCGAGTCTTAAAGGTAATCCTATACTCTCGTTCCTCCCAGCATTCTCAACCAGGCTGACTCATATTCCGCGTAGGTTGCTAATTTCGAAGACATCTTCACCGGCCGCCTGATATCTGAAATTCCCGATGCGCTATCTGCGATCTGCGACGCACTGGTGGATAAGACCTCGCTCGTCGAGATCGACCTGAGCAACAACGCATTTGGCGGCCGATGCGTCGACCCCATGGTTCCATTCCTCACCAACAACCGCAGCTTCCAGATTCTGCGGTTGAACAACAACGGTCTAGGTCCTGCCGGGGGAATCGTCATCGCCAATGCTCTGCGCGAATCAGCGAAGTTGAGTAAAGCGGAGGGCAAGAAATCGAATCTGCGTGTGGTGATCTGTGGTCGAAATCGTCTGGAGAACGGATCTGCCGCGGCGTGGGCTGAGGCGTTTGCAGAACATGGGACTTTGCAGGAGGTTAGGATGGTGCAGAATGGGTTCCGGATGGAGGGTATTACGCATCTGGCGAGAGGGCTGGCGAAGAATCCCGGTATCCAACACATCGATCTTCAGGACAATACGTTCACAGTCGATGGGGAGCTCAGCGGTGTTGAAGCCTGGACAGAATCGCTCGCATCATGGCCAGAGCTCCATACGCTCAATCTGTCCGATTGTGTCCTGTCCTCGGATGGAGAAGTCCCATCATTGATCGAGAGTCTCGCTAAAGGTTCAAATCCAAAACTCCACACCCTACAACTGCAAAATAATAATCTCGAGACGGCTTCTTTCGAGGTTTTGGCTGGTGCGATATCGGAAGGACTCCGGTCTTTGATGGCGTTGGAATTGCAGTGGAACGACGTCGAAGAGGATGACGAACACTTGGAGAATCTTTCTCTGAGCTTGAAGCAACGAGGAGGGAAACTCTTTGCCTCGGATGAGGAAGATGAGGAGGAGGAAGAAAAGAAAGAGCAAGAGGAGGAAGAGGCCGAAGAGGAGGCCAGGGAGAAGGAAGAAGAGGGAAAGAAAGCCATCGCCCCGGAAGTTTCACCGACGCCGTCCGCGGATGCTGCAGACGACCTTGCCAATCTTCTCAGCAAGGTCGAAATTCGGTGATTTACTTTTTAGGGCAGTGGGTTGATACGATCTCACATTTTCCTTCTCCATTTTACCATATACCAACGCACAAGATTGACAATAAAATTTTATTGATGAGGTGATATCTTGAGGAGGTGGAACGATTATTGCTTTACCGATTTACAGACGATCCATTTTCCCGCCGTATCTTCTTTCCTGCGAACATGGCCTAGAGATGCCTTGGTCTCCAGCCAGTAACCCGCTTCTAAAGTCCATTCATCACCATGGACGGAGTCCATGAAAAGCGACCTTGCGAGCCATGTTTCTGTGCCTGTTGAGCATTGATCAAGCTCTCGATAAGCCGATCGAAGGATGTTCCATGCAGTTTCTGAAGCCTTTCTCCGCAAAGCGTCGACCAAGAAAAAGACAGCGTTTGAGGCTAAAATGTCACTCCCTGAACCTTTTGGATTGGTGGAGATTGGCGGTTCCAAGAGCTTCGCTACTGTTGCTTTTTGCGAGAGAACAGAGAACTTAACGTAGTTCCTCATCCGCAAGTTCTTGGTGACCGACTTTAGCCAGAGCGAGAGCCGAGAACCTGGGGGTAAGGCGGTCGTTGGAATTGAGGCTAGATGCTGGTGATATGTGCCCTGAGATGGATAGGATGCGACAAGATGATGTAGGAGTGAACAAAGGAGACTATGCACCGAAGGTAACGCTTCTGTGAACTGTGCTGGAGGTTCAGAGCTGGGAGGAAAGAGATGTGGGATTATGGATATCGTCTGCTTCGGTGACTCAAAGATGACAGAGAGATATAGAGATGTTTCATAGGCTGATAAAAATTCTCCTTGATTCGACGTTAAGTAGAAAAGAGGATGACGGACCTTCCAGGGCAAAGGTATCTTTACGGGCGGACGAAGCGACTCCCTCTCTCAATTTCCCTACCAATCTTTGTAACTTGGCAGGGTTTAGGAGGCTTATATTAAAGAACTTACGAAATAAAATAAGGACGTTCTCCTGAGCATCTAATCGTTGCTTTTTGTGGTTCTCAGATTCGCCAGGATGTCGACGATGGTTCGCAAAGACACTATCAAGCTACAAACCATGAGTTATGAACGTAGCGTTTCCAACCAAATACATACCTTCTCTTGGATGAAACGTCGATACTCCTCTTGAGTTTGATGGTTTTTCAAGCTAAGAAACTAGAGTTCTATCATCACCAAAGTAGTATTTGAAAAGGTCAATGTACTCACTCATCGCCATCTTTCTCGAGCCCGCTACTTCTGCTCACGGATGCCATTAGATTCATACGTCTCCGAGCCATTACGGAGTCCGAAGATTGTGGTTGCAGTGCACCACCAGAAGCATATTTCTTGCTAGATGGTGCTGCCTGTCCTCGAGATGCGGTCCCAGTACCCCTGCCTCGTCCTCGAGCTCGCCAACTTCCTTCTGCGGGAGGTCCTTCAGTATTATTTCTCCGGCCAGACATGGTAGCTCAGTATAAGAGATTAAGTAAAAGCCAGGTGAAGCCAGATCAACGTGGTGGTTTGCGAGAAACTAGGAATCGGAAGTTTTTTGGAACCGGCAACTTTCTCACAACCACCACACTGGAAACATTTCTGTTTTTCTTCCTTATAAATGAGGGCCCTCTGAAAGTCCAGGAAGGTCGGACTAAACTGACCATTATCACTGCAACCTCACTCTTTGATTCCCAAACGCGACCCTTAGGTGGGACGAGCATATTTATATTCCGCTTTTCCGGCACAACCATAGAGATGCCTGCTCCTACCAATGGAATTATTCCTCTGACTGAGGCAGAAGTACCCCTTCGGATAGGGCCTCCGACTCGGGAGGAACTTGCGGTGCACTATCCAGCCAAATTCACTTGGATCCAGCTCAAAACGTTCGTTAATTCTGGGTGAGTATCCAATTTTTGACAGGCCTCTCCGGACCAGGTCTTGATACGACCCCGCTCTAGAGACCTTGGCCTCCTAAAACGCGATAGAAAACTCCAGGAACGATATGACGAATGGGCGGTTGGAATAACGTCGCAACATGGGTCAATGGGTAACTATATTCGTTTAGCAACTGGAAAAACATTACGCTGACAATTGTATCCAGTTAACTACCTAACCAAGCATCGGTTGCGTTGGGGAGAACCAGATACCTTGTCACTGTTAACGTCTTCCCTCGACCTCAGCAGGAGCTATGAATTATCGGCCTGCCGCTCGAGTCCGGGATCAACCGACGAAGCTAATGTAGATCCCCCTCCTTATTTTTGTTGGGAAACACCTGCTCGGTTTATCAGCATTATCCAGAACGATTGGCCCTATTCAGGTAAGGATGCGAAAACAATGGTCGAAATCATTATTGACCCGACTCCATTCTCTAAGTTCCTCCAGAAGTTGAACACACTCTCATCTGGACGAAGGTGCCTATATACCACTCAGACCTCGTGGATAATTCCATCAAGCCAAGAATTGATCAAGACGGACTGTGGGGTTTTACTGGAAACGATTCACCACCTCCTTCCCCTTCTCTTCTTCCGTCTTATTTGCCAGCTCTTGCCGACTGGGGTATCACGAAGGATAAAATGGTTTTATCGGCAAATCCTACCAAAGAGGAAGCTGTCCTCATAGAACGAGCCGGGAGGGAAGTGCATCGATATGTAAAGAATAGATGGCCAGAGTCTGATTGGGAGACGGCTTGGTTTGTTAACCCCCCTGTGAGCAATCATTTAGTTTCGACCTGAATGAAATCGCTCAATCGCTCCATGTTGTGTTGCAGAGACTTCAGAGCGTTCCAGGACTGGCCCACATTCACGTTTTCGCTCGCCGGAAGACATGATTCACTTTAAAGCATTAATGTTTCTAGATACCATAGATTTAGAAGTTGGACGATAAACCGCTTGGTGTGTTCATCTAACCTGTTATTCTGAGCCCTTTTTGATGCCAGAACCCCTCGCTACGGCTTTATCCCAATTTAACGAGCGCTGCGTTGCAGATATTTCATGCATATAAGCAGAGAACAAGATGGTCGCTGAGTGCTTTGGAATCCTCCGAGCGCTCCCGAAGGACGATGTCATCATTCTCAGTATTCATTACACGGAGTCCTCTCTTGGCCTTGACGCAAGGTTGAAATTGGAAACACACTAAAATTCGCAACAAAATTATCCTGGTAGCTCTTTCTGGACTTTGCTGTTTCAACGACGTCAACATCTCGGGTCCATTATAGATGTGGACACCCACGTTATCGCACTCGAAGGCTTCCGGTCCATCATAGTTATCCCATTGATGACCGATGAGGGCCTTCCAAGGATTCACAGGGATCACAATTGCTCGTGAGCGCTGATCATGACGAGGAAGTAGACTTCTCTTTCTAGGCCAAATAATCGATTCCAGGTGTATCCAAGTCCCTGTTTGCTAGCAGACAACTATTCCTCCCTTGTAAAATGGCCAACGAACCCTTATCGCAATGGGATTTCCCCATTCCGCCAATGGGTTGTGCCTGTGAGTCGAACAAAGAACTTGTGCTGTTCTACCCGGCGGCTCATTGCTCAGCGCTCAAACTCCGACGCATTGAATTGCGTAGCCGTTTCTCACAGCCCAAGCCTGACATCTCCATCAGCATTGGGATAAATACTTCTTATCCTCTAACGCGATATCTCCATTCTCCTAGATTCTCCCATACTATTCATCTTATTTGATACGATAACGGGTTTAGCACCAAGCCTCCTTCCTATACAGCACTGGCCATTCATCAGTTCATGGGAGGCGCCAAATTTCTATCTCCCGAGCGCACCATCTAAACACAACTGCAATCTAATGGGTTCCACAGCATCATCCACCGATAAATCCGCATCAATCGATTCAGAGCCACGCATCCAACCCCAGGTTCCCAATCGACGCCTACATCCAGAGCATTCGCCTACCAGAATTGCGTCCCAAGTTAAGGTCCGCGATGTCAAGATCAGCCCGGATGGTAAGCTGATCCTATATCAAGTCACTCCTTTCTACCGAGCCACCAATCGCGCCGTCTCTGCACTCTGGCTCGCTGAGGCCGATCAACCTCAGAGCGCGATTCAACTCACGAGCGGCGAATTCAACGATCGCGAAGGGGTTTTCCATCCGGATGGATCCCGGATATTATTCTTGTCGGACAGGAATGACCCAGGAAAGGCGAGCTTTATTTATGCGTTGTCCTTGGGCCACCCCCCTCCGGTTGGTTATCAGGGTCGTCATCGAAATGCAAGTGAGGCCCCCACAAAACCCGAACCAATTATCCTAACGTCCAAGTTCAACAACAAAGGGGTACGGGGTTTCGAGGTTTCTCCTGATGGGAAATGGGTCGCGTTTTCAAGTCCGGATGAACCCACACCCGAGGCCCTAGAGAAACTGCAAGAGAAGAACGATGCGAGGGTGATCGATTCAAAGGATGGAGAGTCTAGACTTCGAGTTTACAACTGCGAGACCGACGAAATCCGAACGCTCGACAATATTCGCAGTGACAAGCACGTCGAAGCATTCACTTGGAGTCCGGATAGCCGATATCTCCTCTACCGATTACGAGAGAACGTGGGCACAGAATGGACGGAATTTGAAGTGTCGCTGGAATTCATCAGTGTGATGGACGAGCATGCGCGACCCAAATTCCTCAGAAGCTTCCCGCGATCACCTTCTGGGCAGAATATCTGGTTATCCTCGGGGCACGTCATGAGCCTGCAGAGCTACGACCCTCATAGGTTGCTTGACGCCCGTACTCTCCATGTCCATCATCTCACATCGTCGCACCTGGACAGCGAGCGAATATATGGGGTCGAAAATGACGCGGTGCGCATTCTCCGTGCACACAATCCCCATGCAAATACAATCCACGAAGGGCACGACTTCATCGCAGCGGAGGTCAGCCATGATACCGACACACAGATCGATATCATCACTTTTTCACCTGGTAGTCCTCAACATATCCACAAATTCATGCTCTTCCGTACGTTCTCAGATGCTATCTGGTTCAATTCTTGGGATGTCAAACGTGTTCTGGAACCCGATGGGGAAATTACCTACGTCTTCGCTGGGGTGCTGAGTTCGGGACCTCGGCACGAACCGCCCAACGTTTGGTCTGGCAGAATCCGAGTGAAAGTCACAAAGAAGGCGCCGAAGAGAATGTGGACGAGATCCGGGCACTTTCTCGGAGGGAGGGCACCTTGACCTGCCTTTCGAAACACCTGGAATGGCTCGTAGAAGCTCCAGTGCTTAGGACAGAAGTTATCAGGTGGACGACAAACGATGGTATTGAATTGAGTGGGTTAGCTAGGTTCCCTCCTGGCCACAACCCAGAAACTGATGGTCGACTACCTGCGGTTCTATTGTTGCACGGTGGACCTTATAGGTGCGTTCTCACCTCTGAGCATTGCAACATCATTGAAAGGACCATTTAAGACGGGATATCCCTGGTAAGGTCTCCTCAAACTTTGTGCTAGGATCCAATCAATTCATAGAGTACTTCTCGAAGACTACATGCCCCACTTCTGTAACTGGCGCGAACTATTGGCTTCCGCAGGATACCTCGCAATTTCACCCAACTACCGCGGGAGCCAAGGGCGAGGAAGTACATTCGCCGCTGCTGCCAATGCCGGTATCGGTCTCTACGACTGGCCCGACTGTGAGAGTATGGTTAACGAAGTGATTCACCGTGGGTGGGCAGACTCGGACAGACTGGGCGTCGCTGGATGGAGCCACGGTATGGACAATGACTTGAATAGGGACATTATGATTATGACCATATCTACAGGAGGATCCCTAGCGGCTTCGGGTGTGACGCAAACAAAAACACGGTTTAAGGCTGCAGTCATAGGAGCAGGAGTAACGCACTGGGAGGGGATGGTCATGGAATCTGGATCTCCAGAACTCGAGGCATTGCATCTCTCCCCATCTCATCATCTCGTTTACACTTCCTTTACAGGTAGCAATTGGCCAATCTCCACCCTGGCTTCAGCCCAGCTCAACTGGCACATTCAGCTCAGAGCGCAAAACTAGCCCGATCCATAACGTCGGGGGGATTACAACTGCTATTCTCATTCTGCATGGCGAAAAAGATGAGCGCGTACCGCTAGGCCAGGCACAAGGGTTCTACAGGGGATTAAAGAGGTGCGCGGCCCTCAGAGGGAGAGATGCCGCACAATTGGTGGTGTACCCACGTGAACCGCATGGGTGAGTGCCAAATCAAACTGCCCGCGACTGGTGAGTAGAGTGGATCTCTTAGGTTTGTGGAACGGAGACACGCGCAAGATGTTTTGGAAAGGGTTCTGGCTTATTTCAACAGATACATATGAGAGATTCGTGATTGTCGACCGCATCCGATACCTAATCTCAAGGCAAGGAGATAAGTAAACAGATAAGTAACACAGATAATTTGTATACCTGCTTCCAGCGCTGCGAGAACGAAATAAGCAGCGCCTCCGTCACGTCATACGCTTCGCGATTCTCCGCAGAATCGTCTACAGCTTCAATAAAGCCAATAGGTATGGCATAGGGTAAGAAAGAGAGATCGAGAGGGGACAGGTACCTGACCGCGTCAACCAATCCTTCGCCACCTGGCAAGGAAGTTCCATCACTTTCGACAAAATCTGGTAGCGCTTCGCGATGGCAGCAGAAGAGTGGGGAACCCCAAAACTTGAAGAGAGAGAAGGATCTCCAAGAAATGTAATGTGTAATCTAGCCCAAATCAGAGGGGATGGCATCGCGATGGCTCTCCAGGGCATACGCGGATTAGCAGCATGGGCGCCTCCTCGCGCTCATGGTCGGATTGTAGTCATCGGGTAAGCAGTGATAGAAAATTTCTCGTAGGATATCGGGTAGAAGGGGGATAAAATGTGGTTGTATGTGTCGATGGACTTCTGGATACCAGCCCTTTTCTTCTTCAATCGTTGGATATCTGTATCAGTTTGAGGGAGAATCCCCTGTAATGCGCGCAGTTCGAAGGTATTGTATTTTTGACTCTGATGGTAATAATTGTGTCGAGATAAGCCAACAAGATGGGGTGTCGAGTCTTTCGACGCCTGCATGATGGCCGGTGAATTCAACCCAAGTTCAACTTAAGGTAGACAGAGGAGGGAGGGTTAGCAGGTTCGCATCCCCGCTGAAACAAAGTAGTACTGTTCAAGCTGGGGTTGGAGCATTTATGCTTGATTGATGTTAGAGAAATGCGTGAGGATTATGATGGTTGATTATTTGATACCTTCTTGGCAATCTGAGACCCTCATTTGGCAAGGCAAATGTGAGTAGATATGTACACCATCCATGTCGGTGCTCTCTTGAAGCCTTTGCATCACCTAGGAATGATTTCAACATCGTAATTTGAAGAAAGAATAACCGAGGAAGGGTATGTAGAATCAGTGCATGGATATAATCGAACTTCTTGAATTTCAGCTCCATTCTGAAGCCCAAACATCTTTGTCCCAATTTTCCACAAGCTCGGGATCATCCTGCGCAAGATTAAAACAAGCTGAATGATGAATTTACTTGATAACTCACCTTGTACTTGACTTGAAATTGGGAGAACCCATCGCGGAGAATGACGACTTCATATGGAATATCATTTCCAGCGAGGACGTTCTTTCTTGTCTCGGCATAAATCTGTACTTAGAAGAAAATTTTTCAACCCAATTTTCTTTGGTATTGAAGACAAAACTACATACCCTAGCAGCTTTTGGACCCCTTCCAGTAATATCAGTTGAATATAAGGGTCATACTGGTTTGGCGAACACTCACCGAACTTGCGATAGAGCACAATGGAAGATAACCAAAGGAACTTCCTTCGTCTCCCTGACCAACCCATCCACCTCCAACAAGAACTGTCTGGATGGAGAGTTCAAGCATCCCTTAATATTTCCTCCCTCAAAATCGTCATCCCGTACATCGACTACTAGAAAATCCTTCTTTGCTGCTTTGCCGCTCTTCATTATCTCCGCGAGTTCCTGTACCCTTTTTTAGCAACGATCCGTCTTAAAATCGAGTGCAAGGTACCATACATCCCCATTAATATACCGCAGGCTTGGAGTCATGGTCGATGGAGGACAGGACAAGCGACGACGAGGCGATATAAAATTGACGAAGGAACGAAGCATTGAATTACGTCATCATCAAATCCAAAAAGGCAATAAAATCCGCAAATTGCAATCGTTGATCTCTTCGCTATGCCATTCGCGATTGGCAACAACCCATGCCTTGAATTCACCACGTTCTTGGCAGATGGAACGTTTGCACACCAATAAAACTCTCAGAGTTATTTTCAAACCAAAGAAGTGGTGAAAGAAGCGAGAGAATGTCAATTTTATGGTTTTCGCGCGTTGCTCGTGCCCGAGAAAAAGCCCCACAGTGCTACACAGTGCGATATAGCTTATCTTGCATTGGGAGAATCTCGGGAAGTTGTATTCTGGAAGAGTGCCATGTATAATATATTCGCATGTGATTCACAGAACCGCTTGGGAGCAATATGCTGCATGCAATAGTATATGTGAGCATAATATCCAAATAATATCTTCTCCAATCCTGGATTCATTCCCGAAAACAGGTAGGATTTTAGATCTTAAGTACGAACCGACGGATACGTCCACTGGTGAACCGGGACTTTCCGGCTCAGTTATGTATTCAGTCGAAAGTGGGGGCGCTGTAGAAAGTAAAACTTTTCGAAAACAAAAATCGGTGCGGCAGGACAAATATCTACTCGTTTGACGTGCCTCCAACGTTCCCCTCATGAGGTCAGGATTGTGTTCAAAAGTGATGTGGGGCATAATATTTCGTTTTTTTTATTATGCCTTTTTTTACAGAAGCATTGTGGGGGTTCACAGAAATTTAAGGCAGGAATAGACTTTAAACCCGATTATCACCGGGCTACGCTACGAAGGAAAGATAGGAGAAAAGAGATACATATATTGATACGATACGAAGCTCGCAAGACTTCTTGAAACCGACTGTTCCAGCAGAAGGTAAATTAGCAATAACCATGGCTAAACCATATGTTCTATATCCATGGATATCCGACCGTAAGTTGCCTGTACAAACGGTCCCCGGATGTACTTGGATATGGCGGAACCGTGTTGGTCCCTAGACTATGCTACCGATAAGTTTGCGTGTCAGAATGATAATAGTTGGCGCGTGGACGTGAGTGAGAGTGGGACTCACAACATCTCAGAAACGGGCCTCTTCTCTTTCGTGGCTCTGAGCATCATGTTGCGAGCCTTTGCATTCCTATTGTCGAGGACGCGTTAGGGAGAGGCGCAACGAGACAGGATAGAGGCACAAACGGTTTGTTGAGAATACTGTCAGTGCCTGTATACAGCAAAGCATCGTATAAGAATGTGGCGACAAGAGCTCCAAGGATAGGAGCGATAATCGGGCACCAAAGCCAATATTGACTGATAAGCTGGAATTAGCAACGCGGCGAACAGAAAGAATAAATATGCAACGAACTTTCGGAATGAAAATACTTGTGGGCCGTATCCGACCACAGCGGTGAAGAGTCGGGGACCAAGATCACGAGCGGGGTTAAGGGCGTAACCTTATCATGCGGTTAGTCTTCCTTCGAACTTGGAAATCCGTTTGTCGTCGTCACGAAAACGTACTGGTTTCCATTCCAAGAGAGGTACCAATTCCCAAAACCAGCAGGAAGACTGCGAGCGGTGCCAGACCAGCAGGCGGCGGGCTACTTTTCTTGTCGAGTATAGCAAGAATAGCGAATACGAGAATGATGGTCGTAAAGAACTCTGAGAAGAAACATGAAGGATTGGTCATATAATCCAACTGGGAAAAAGGAAAGATAGTTAGCGCACGAAGGAATAGATTAAGGGTGAAGACTGACAGCATATGTTGAGAAGAGACGAGCAGTGGCGAGAGTGCGAATTCCATGACCCTCAACAAGATCAATGGCATGGAAGAAATTAAGATAAACAAGGGCGGCTCCGGTGCCAGCTCCAAGCACTTGAGCCGCGATATAAATCTGGTTTTCAAGGCGGTCGTCGTGAGCCCATTGCAAAAACAACATAGGCGAAAAAAAATACTCACTGGCACTTTTTTCCATGGAAAGCCGCGAAAGACAGCAACAGCAAGAGTAACCTTGAATAGAACGATGTATGCAATCTTCGCCTATATGGAAATAAACCTCACAATACTCACAGCAGGGTTAATGTGACCACCGGATATTCCAATGGAAACCCAGACACCCATCGCCGCGCCGACGGCCCATCCAAAGTTTACAGAAAGGAAATCCTGTGGGGCGAAAGAAAATTTTTATTCGAGAACGTCACTTCCAAAGGAACTTTCGAAAAAATACACACTCCGTGTGCTGAAGACGCGACCAGCGGATTTCCCCCGAGGGACACTTGACAATTGACACCCAGACCGAACACGATGAACAAGAGCACACCGAAGAACTCAGCAGCAGGTTCACGTAAGTATTCCCTAAATAACAAGCGATTTTAATTCATCAAACCGTCAAGGAGGAAAAGAGGTATCCTGAGCGTACCGGGCGCGCGACCAGCTGTTAGGATAATTCACGAAGTCCTCGTACGAGGACGCAGCATATTCGATGCGCGTGCACGAGGAGGAACTCGACTCTCCCTTAGTATCAAACGATGAACTCGGCATGATTGTCCACCAGACGATGATGATATGTAGGAATGAACGTGGGTTTATCACGGTGGGGCGTCCAAGGATCGAAAAGAGCCTTTATACCTCTGGTCTGGCCCAAAATATGTAGCAAGGATCTGAAACGAAAAGGTCTGGATCTCACAGCTCCCACTTACACCACGATTTCGGAGGCGCCCCATGCGACGCAAAGAATAGAAGTAGCCAGTTACCTTCACTCATGGGTAAGCACCAAAAATACAAGGAGATAGTGAAGAAGCTCGAAGGAGAGGGAATGGGTCTAGATTGGCCATAGATATGCCTTATGCGAGGCCTTGGGGTGTTTACCGGATCCTTCAACACAGGAAGGAGCGAATGGCGCATCGGTTTAGTCCATTCGTGTATCCCCGTATTCCTCGAAGTCAGAGAACGTCATTTGATCAATTTTTGGTGCATAAGAAGGCCAATTCGCCGAGCAGAATGCTTAGTATGGTAGGACATAGATCGCGAGTCCCCCAGCCGACGCCGTGCACGGAGTCCCATATCCATGATACGTGGGGTCGGGCATACAAGAGAGCTCCGAGCTCTGCATGAGGAGAGGTCAGAGAAGCCTCTAGAGAAGCCTCACACATGACTGACTCTGAGAGAAGTGGGAGATATCAGTCAGGTGATTTGATTATTGCCAAATTCCAAAAGCACCGAATAAATTGTTATGCATCCATGATCCAGAGACAAAAAGAAGACGACAGAAAGCGAAAAAGAAAGAAATATCTGACAACCGAACGAGCCACTCACAGAATACAAGCAACACTCAAAAAAGAGTGTCGCGTCTCTGAGGGTCATAGAAGTTTCAAGTATCGATGTCTCGAGAATGCTTTCGAGAGGCGACAGCGTGAGTTTTCGTGCATGGATTGGGCACTTGCGCTGTCGACTCATGAATTACTAGCGTAACGCACTCGAAAGAGAAGAAAAAGAAGACAGATGAATATATCAAGCAAAGATCTCACTCTCACATCGTCCCCGAAATCTCAAAATGCTTGTCAATTCAAACAGCACGGAGACGTCTCAACTGGGGCGGAACAAGTTCCGCCGGTACCATATTAACCACCTGGGGAAAAAAGTCGAAAGTCAGCGACATCATCGATAAAAAACCAATTGACGAGCAATTCGATGATGGGATCAGCTCAGCTCACCTTCCTCACTATATCCTCCCCACCCACCTCCCATCCACCCTCGGCAACAGGCACAATACTACGCTCGATCAGCTGGGCAAGGATCGTCCCCAACCCAAACCGCTCCCCGGTATACTTCCTCCACCTCAACAAATTCTTCATCAATTTGACCCGTCGATTCAAAAATCGTCTCCGCGCGGGGATCGCATCGGGGTTGAATCCAGCAGCGCGAGATTGCGTCTGCGTATATTTCACAACGGATTCCTCCGTAGCTGAAATCGCGGCTTGGAAACAACCAGCTACTGATTTAAGCAACGTCTGGATAAAAAAGAAAAGAAAAACCGCATCAACTATAGGCAAAAACAGACAATTGCGTCAACAAACCTGGAATTTCCCCCCGCCCTGTTCGACGCTCGCTTCGACTTCCTCGGCCAGATCGACCATGCGCCTAATATGTTTCGAGGAATAGACGTCCAATGCACCTCCATCGATGAGTTTGCATATCAGTGGGATCACAGCCGTCGAGATCATGGACGTCACCAAATCGCCATCGGGGCCGAGCTCGCGTTCTTCTACCACTTTATCCTCATCGCCAGGTCGACAATACTCGTATAGGCCTTTATACCATTTAAAACTATGTAGAGTTTGTTGATTCTGTTGGAAAGGATAGATAGAATCATAAGTCAAATTCAGACGAAAGAGAAGAAAACGGCGGACCTCAATACAATCCCACCCGACACACTCCAACCTCACCCAAAACTCCCAAACACTAACCACCCCAAGCCCACCCCACGCACCGATATAACTATCTGAATATTTCTCCCTCCACACACTCCAACGTCCCTTACCAGGATCCTTAAACTCCTCCGCCTTGACATCCGCCAACACTGCCTTCCTTCTTGAGGAGAGATCGTGCATCGCAACGGTATAAGCAGAGGCATCGGCAGCAGCCAACGAGGAATCTGTCGAATACCCTTCTTCGTCTTCGCCTAATCCTGATGATGGTGCTGGTGGTTTTGTTCGACGTGACGATCGGAGTTGGTGCCGCGCGGTACGATCTACGCGACGTTGGCGACGTTCGTTTGCGGGATTAGGCTTGGGTATTGTGCGGCCCAGTTCATCTGTTTCCTCGGGCTCCAAGGTGGAGGAGGAGGGCGTGATAGGTAAAGGTCCTATGAAGGTTGCCAAGTCGTCTTCGTCGTCTTGCCGTCTACGCTTCTCGACCATGTCGAATCGTTCTTTGAGTAAGGATAGGTTTTCTTCTTCCAGTTTCTCGAGTAGGGGATACTAAGAAAAAATCATTGTGAGTAAATGGAGGAAAAGGCCAAGTATTCAGAGATAGTTCACCTTCTCATCCAGGAAACCAGCCACGCTCTCGTTCCATTCTTTGAACCCATCGAACCACGCTCGCTTAGTTTCCGCTTTTTCGACTAGCTCTCGCATCTCCGTCTCTCTATCATCCACTTCAGACCGTTCTTGAGCAAGCGAAGTGAGGGTGGCAGAATTCTTCGCGTGCGAGGCGGTTAGAAGTGATAGTTGTTCTGATATTCGAGAGATAGCGGGACCGAGTAAAGGGATGGGCGTAGCAAGGGGAACTGTAAAAAAAAATGAAGACATCAGTACGAAACGAATGGAAGTCATTAACGATGTTGCTTACTTGGAGCAGCCTTGTATATTTCTTTCACTTTCGATGACGAGGGCTCGGGTGTTCGATGTCCACCCCGACGAAGTTGCTCATGTTCCCATTCCATCGTTTCTTCATCTTCCTCTTCGCTATATAGCAAATGAGTTATGTATGACGTATAAATGAGGATGATAGAGAGTTCAACATACGCATCTGCGATCATCTCTTCCATTGCCACTCTCCGCTGAGAAGCTTCCTTTTTCCGAGATTTCTTACCCAGCGCGATCCGTTCTTGGGCACTTGTGTACTCCGCGAATTCTGTACGAGGAATATGTTAATGAGATACACGGAGTAAGCGGAAAAGTGGGCTTACCATCGTCACCCTCTCCTAGCTCGTCTTCTTCTCTCATGAGTCGACTTTCAGGGTGTGGTCCTTTCGGGCCATCTTCCAACTTGGCCACCGAGAGCGAAATGAAATCCTCCTCCCCAGTAGCCTGTGTCTGCCGCAGTCGCCCCCGTTTCTCCTTGGCCACCTTTATGGATGACTCGGAGGGGATGAATGACGCGGATTCTTCTGTTTTTCCTCGTTGTGAGTCTTGCGGAGATACAAATGAATGAGCTAACACACATACCGACGTCCATATCGATGGTTTGGATTGAGATATCGCCGATATCCATCGACATATCAGCGTCATAAGGGTCCACATTGGTGGGTAACGGCGGCCGTGAAGTTGGAGTGCTGGCTTTCAGTTCTTTGAGATACGCTGCGTCGTATCTCGGGCTCCCATTACTCGTCGATATCGTCGCCTGGTCCAGGCTCTGCGGTACAATCCTAGACAAGAAAAATCTATCAAAGATCAGAAGAAGAGAAAAGAAAACGGAACACACGCAGGATGTGTCCCAAGCGCCATCTTCCTACTCAAACTCGATTTTTTGACCTTAAAAACCTCCCCATCCCCACCCTACCCAAGAACAAAAATAAACATCAGATCCTTGAAGAGAATTAACAACCCGCACCTCATCTTCATCGTTATCACCATCCCCGCCAAAACTCAAACGCGACTTGGTCTTGGACGTCTTCTTGATCTTGTTCTTCAACTTGATCGCTAGCGTGCTCGGGGAATTCTCCGTCTCTACTGCACCCACATTCTCGGGCGACGTCTGCCTCGTTCGCGTCGCCGGCTTCGTCTTGCGCTTGAAAATCACAGGTGGGGGAGACGACATAACTTCAAGTTGACTGTTGGTCAAGTAGTACCGAGTTGTGGACAGTCATATCACGTGACCTTTGAACGACCTGGTTGAATTTCCAAATTTCCCACGGATAATTTCCTCCTTTAAGACGGTCATTAAATGGCAGACGCAGCACCACCACCACGCCCCCGACCGCGTCCACGACCAAAACCAATTGCCAAGAACGCAACGAATGGAAATGCTGTGCCATCGTCCTCGTCTTCGTCATTGTTGACGTCTAAAGCGCCGGAGGCTACGCGACGCGCGAGCGCGATCGAGGATGAAGATGAATATTTTATGAAGAACAGGAACCGCTCATCCAAGACGTGGCAGAAGCTTGACCAGATAACGAAAGGTCCGTTAAAAACTCTTTCTTTTTATAAATATATGCACTTCAATTTGTAATGTTATTCCTCTAGAAGCCACAAAACCCAAACTACCAAACATGAGGACCCGAGTGATAGCGAGGCCGGTTCGTCGCCACGGAGTCGTAGCAAGAACAACAAGCGGACAAAGCGCGACAAGAGCACCAGTGTACCACTCTGGCAACAACGGAAAGACCTAGCCCGGATCCTCTCCCAGGGTCCCGATTCCGATGACTCTGACATCGAAATTACAGGAGAAGAGATCCGTACACCCAACGGGAAACGTAAACGAGCCAACAATCGGAGTCGTTCACGGTCCATCACACCACCACCTGCAGTTTCCCAAGCCCAGATCCAAAACGCGAAGAACGTCGTCCGGTGAGCTTTCCTTAACATCCATAACAATTATATCCAGCCCTAACCACCATCACCAAACCTACCAGACAAACCCTCCAAGCAGCCGTCTGACAACCATCTCCAACCTCCCACTTCGACCCTGACGAATCCACCGACACCATCATCTTCGCTCCGGAGCTGAACGCTTTGGCGCGGGAGATCGCAGCGGGAAGGGGTAGCAGTCTAGCACCAGAGTCGGAGACAGCGACAGCGACGACAGGAGACAACATTGTCTTTGTTGTCAAATGGCAGCCCCACCCCCTTGATACCCAAGCGCAGCATGGGGTGGAGTGGCAGTATCGTACGGAGAGGGTAACTAACCTTTCTTTCCTTCCGCGTGTAAATGGTGCTTATCATTCTTTCTCAAAAAAAAATCTAGACAGACAACTTCCGCGAGTTGTTCGAGGCGACTGCAGAAGATGCCAATATCCCAGTTGACAATCTCATCATGACGTACGAAGGTAAACGGATCTTCCGTTCCGTGACACCGCAGACTCTCAAGATATGGGCGGACAACGCTGAGCTCGGTGCGTAGTGCTCTCAAACATTTTTTAAAAGGGTCCATATCTTATCCGTCCCCCGCACAGTGGCCTATGAAAAGCGAGCATACGAATATATCCAAAACAACCCACATTCCATCGTCCGAGCCGCCGCCAGCACCGCCAGCATGGCCACCGAACCCCATCCGACTCCCAACGCTTCCCAACAACCCACCCACCAAGAATCCGACGCTGAATCTCAATCCGACGCAGGGAACGACGATGATGACGAAGACGATAAATTCAAGCTGATCCTGCGCTCAGCGCAGACCGGCGACAAAGATATCACTCTCACCGTCCGACCTACGACCAAATGCGGCGCCATCCTTCGTGCGTTCTTGAAGAAGGCAGGGTTGGCGGATCGTCCCGAGTATAAGGATGTGTTTGCAGGCGCTGGCGCTGGCGGCACAGGGAAGAGTAAAGGGAAACAAGGTGGGAAAGGGAAGGATCCGCGGTTGTGCGTCGATGGTGATAAGATGGACAACCAGGCAGAAATTGGGGATGCGGATTTGGAGGATGGAGATATGGTTGAGGTGGTTGGGCTGTGATTATGCTGGTGCTATGCTGGACGTTCCAAGTTATTTTCTCTCTCTTTCTCTATGGTAAAGCTTGGTTATTTACCCTTGACAACTCCCTTCTTTTGCTGGTTTTATTCTCTATGGTGTCGCTTACAATATTCCCCGCTGTATTTCATGCTAAATACCATATTCGCAATCGTAATCGTAATACATGCAAACTGTCTCCCAGAATCTAATCCAGACCCAGTCTACTGCCATCCCTCACCTGCATTCCTCACCAAAATCCTCGCATTATTCACAAACGCACGGATGAGCTCATCGAATGAACCGCGCTCAAAGTCAGACACGGAAGGGTCGTTCCGCTTGAGTGCAGTCGTCAACAGGAGCTCGGGGCGGGCGATCTCGAGTTCGAGTTCGTGAAGGATCTGCGGCTGTTCAAGGAAAAAAAAATAGAAAAGGGGGGTGATGAGAACGGAAAACAAATTAAATGAAGCCTTTTGTGTTTACAGGAGCGTTTGGGGACGTAGAAGAGGTGACTTGCGTCAAGTCGATTTTGAACTCTTCGTGCGTGTAACTCATCCGGTCCTTCCGTCGTGTATGCGTCGCGCTGCCGATGGGGTGTGGAACTGTAATACAAGAAAAAAAATGGGGGTCAGTACCATGTACATAATTCCAGCCAAGGGATAAGTAACAAAAAATAAAAAGTAAAAATAAAAATAACAAGCAGTACCCTTGAACGCACCAGGCACCTCGAGGTTAACACTGACCCTCCAATCGGCTTCTCGCTTTGGGCTGTAGACATTCAGATCCCCGAGTCGGATTTTGCGCATGCATTCGACGAGCGCGCCTGTCTTCTCGTCGCGCGTCACTCTGATCTTGTCGCGGTCCCCACCTTCCGGAGCGGAGTAGAACGAATCCTGGAGGTAGAGATGTGTGTACCCGATGGGTGAGGACAACGGTGATGATGATGATGACGGTGGATGGGAATCGGGTGAGGGGGTTGCGGATGAGCGCGTTTTGAGGTCGTTGAGGAGGGTGTTGAAATGTTTATGTTGGTGCTAAAGACCCGTCGTCATTTTGGACTCGCTCGGAATGGTGCAAATAAAAACGCACAACAGACATATTCGACTCGAATCGCACATCCGACAATCCTGGCGTTAGCACTAAACAAAGAAAAAGCCGCCATCGAATAAAGAAAACGCCCAAACGAAAAGAACGAAACATACCAGTCTCCACCAACACCGGCAACATAAACCGCGCACCCGTCCCTCGATCCCTCAACACCCCAATCTTCGCCTCCACCTCCACTTTACCGCCAGGATACTCCGCCGCCCCCGGTCGCGTCATAATCATATGGTGCACCCAGTCCGCGATCTCCCTGATAAACTCGTCTAGAGGCTCTACCCCCAGAATCGACAGCGAGAGCGGCGGCAGCGGGGCTGATGCGTGGTGTCCGTTGGCTGCATCGTCGGGTGTAGGATCGGGTGATGGTGCACGCCGGGCGCGTTTGAGTGGGGGGGATGTACGGGTTTGCATTTTGGATTTCAATTCATCACATACACGCGAGAGTATACATAGTTGTGACGACGGTGACAACTGATTACCCAGGTAACGGATTTCGGAAGCGGCGATACATCGACACAACGAAGTGAGCAATACTATCAGTATAAAGCTCTGGAATTCACATCTGAAGGTACAATTCAGCGATTATTATTCAAGTAGGCAGCTTATAAAAGAGTCATACTCCCAAATGGCTGACCTGGAGAACCAAGGCCACTCGGAGACCCGAAACGACACTATTAAGTAGTACGGAACCATACGAACGAAATCATAAATTCCCACTATGTATGTAGGAGAAATAAAGGGAAATATTCATGTACACCTTAGGTAAAGAGATACCATTAACGAATGAGATTGAGGGATTCAAAAAGTCAATTCAATAAGTACTTCTGCCTAACAAAACCCTAGTAGCTGAGTGAACGGCGGGAAAAATAATCTTCTCCATTTTGGAGAATACGTATCTCGAATCCTTCCTCGATGAGGTTAGAAATTTTCTCCAAAGTCTCATCATCAAGCACAACACTCCGACGTCCATCCACCTTCAAACTCAGCATTTTCCTGTGCGGCAAGCTAAAAATCTCGGGAATGCATTCAAACATATATCCTTCACCAGAATAAAGTTCGAGAGTCCGCAGATTAGGAAGGAGTCCACCGACATCTCCTTCGACAGAGGGCGGCGATGAGGAAAGTTGTGTGAAAAGGTCATCCATAATGAAGGCGGTTTTGGGGCCTTCGTCGAGTAAATCCAACCGTAATTTTTCGAGGTATGGTACGGCATTGAGAACCTTGTTGAAGTCTGCCATAGCAGGTGCGTCGTCCTCCAGCCGCAGCGTTATGACCTTCAAATGACACACTGAGCGGTTCAGGAGCGCCACAAGACTGTTCGCTAGAATGTCCCCTTCTTCGGACTGGTAGAAGTAATCTTCAAGCGAGGGAAGCTCCAGAATTTTAAGAAACTCGATAAGTACAGACACTGGGGACTTGAAGAGCTCCAATTTGCGGAGTCGCGTGTGCCGGACAACGGTCGTTGGAAGCATAGAGGAATTCCCGCTAGTGAGAATTGCCGATAGCGAACAAGTGTGCAGGTGAGACGCTCGTTCCATAACCTCGATACAGCTGATGAGATTCGTGAGCCAGGCATTGAAGGTTTCGAGCTTGTCCCACATGATGTCGATGTTCGATAACGGGAACATTTTGACGAAGAGGTGTTTTGGACTGGGTCTCGATTTCATTTTAAACGTCGGTGATGAAAAGTTGCTAAAAACGGTTTCGAGGTGAAGGCTGCGGAGGGTAGTGGGGGTAGACGCTGAAGCACCGCAGAAAAGACGGTAAAAGGAAGGATTGGCTAGACCAAGGTATAATTCGTTCCAACGTCCCGACTGCTGATTGAGGGCGTTAATTATTGGGCCGCATTGCGCCTGCGAAATGGGACGTTTATCTCCAGAATAGTTGTATACAAAAATATCCAATGGTAGGCTATGCGAGCGACGTAACCAATCGTTCACGATCTGGAGGACGTCTTTCACTTGAATCTTTTTCGGCGGCTTCGCAAGCGTGAATGATATCGTTGTCCACAGCTGAGGGGTTGACCAAGCCACCTGGCGCCACGCCCGAGAAACGGATCCCAGAGTAAACTGAGTTGGTAACCAATTTACCGCACGTTCAAGGCCGCGGTTCTTCATGGAGAGAAGAAAGATATGCGAAACTATTTCCGGCGGGAATTTATCGATAAAAGGATCATGGCTTGTATTCGTGCAGAGGGACCGATCGTCCTGTTGATCCTTATTCACTTCTGGTTTGGGTTCCATACGCCCCTTGCAGACAGAGATAGCTAGACCTTGCCGGACGCCAAAACCGCGAACAAGGTAGCCTATAGCATTGACCGATCGTGAGTGATGATCGTCTAGATTGCCGCTAGATCCGGGAAAGCTGCGTGGCTTACAAGTATAGGAGGTTTGGAAACGGGTATACTTGTTATGAACGGACTAGAGGGAGGGGAATAGAGGGTATCGTTGGGTATGGTGTTTAGCGTTGGAAGGAATCTCTGGGAGTCATACCGTGGAAATGTGTTTCCCATTTTATCACTGAGATGATTTCCCCGCTCTCTTGGCTTATTCAAGGACTTGCTTTCCTAAATCCCGTCAAGTGTAATACCGAGATGCAAGAGCTAAATCTAAATCCCCACTACATAGTTTCAAACATATGGTTTTTGTATGTTTTCTTAGGTTGAAAATTTGACTTTCATTATAATTAGTCGGTGGATCGTCAACTCCTTACACAAGCCAGGCAAGATTCAAGAAGCGTTTCATTGAAGTTATGGTCGTGAAAAAAGGCCATGCAAGAGTCGTGACTCGTGAGCGATACGTAGCATACGTAAACAGAAAAATAGAAAATAGAGAACGTAAACAAAAAAACCGTAAAAAAAAACGTAAAAAAAATGAAATGAAAAACAGACATGGCGCAGTCATGAATCATGAACTCGGAGAGCACGTAAGGAAAGCAAAAACGACGATAGCAAGGAGGTCTGTATGTGTGTGTGTGTGAATAGCAATGTTGGCGACGGAGGCCAGCGGAAAGCACGATGGAGTTAGAGTAGATTTCGAGCTGAGAGATTTAGTGGAAGAGCGAATAGATAGGATAAGATGGAGGAGCGGAAATGATCGTCAACGAGCGTGAAAGGTTGGGTAAATAAGGGTTCGGAGAAGGGGAAAACACAGAAAGGAACAAAGCATAGAGAAATGATGCAATATGCAATATATATGCAAATGTCAGATGCATGCGATGGATGGCGAGAACAACAACAAAAAAATGAAAAGAGAATAGAACAGAACAGAACAGAAAAGATGAAAAAAAATCACCAATAAAACCAGAGGAAAAGGTCAAACATCACACCCCTTCTAACCCATTCTCGACAGCCTCCTCGACATCGCCGTCGACTTGGGCACCATCAACTTCATCGCCTTCTTCATCTTAAACGCCACCGTCGTATTCCCCTCCTCTTTCCCATTCGCGCCAGGCGAATCACCACGCCTCGCGCCAGGATACACAATCCTCACCCCTAGCTCATCCACCGATGCCGCCCGCCTCTGCTCATCCCCCCCATCATCATCATCATCCCGCACAACATCATCGCTCGACACCGGCGGCGGCATCGGTCTCCTCGTCGAATAAAACGCCCTCGTCCTCAACGGCGGCTGCTGCTGGTTCTGTTGGTGCCCATGATACGCACTAGGCCCCAAACTCGCACTCGTATTCCCAATCCCACTCCCCACGGGTGCTAGGTTATCGGACTGATACCCCTTCCCTAACCGCTTCACCCCAGAAGTGGCCATCAAGAACCGATCATACACCCCTTCAATCCGATGTCGACTCGGCGTATCAGGAATCGCCGCAGCGTCCTGCGACGCGCGTGGGCGTGGCGGGTACGGCTCGACATGGCACGGCGACGCGTTCAAATCGTCCTCCATGGATGTTTCTCTTCGTACATGCTCGATCGACGAATCCAACAAGTCATCACGCGAGGTAAGCAGCGGCGCGATGAAGAGGTTTCTATCCAGGACTTCGGAAAGTCGTGGCGTAGGTGGTGGTGGTGGGGTCTTGCTCAATTCAGCTTCCAGAACTAGAATCGGGGCGATGTGTCTTTGGAATAAATTCCCATGCGACCTTGACTTTTCCTTCCTCTTCGAGGGCGATCCACCATCGACTTGAGTATCTAAAGGCGTATCGTCAAACGCGTGTGTCCGGACTTGGGATTCAACGGGCTCGGGCGACCGCGTTGACACTGTCGCGCGGCGCTGTCTTGAGGGGGTGTGGATCTCCGGAATGCGCATCTGCATCTGACTCCTTTCTTCACATTCCCCTTGTGCATCACCGTTCGTCATCGTCGTCGTCTTCGCCAATGGCGCAGGCGAACCCACACCTCCCGCAGAATTCCTCGAGGCAGCTGCAGGCGATGACGGCTCCTCCCCAGGACCAACACTACCCCTGGAAACATCACCATCATTCGCCGTCAAGTACATCGAATTCATCGTCTGATCTCCCATGGGGCTCAGATTCCCATTCTCATCCTCTTGGAAGATTTGGCTCGCAGCGAGCACACGACGTGGGAGCCGAGACGTTCGGTTCTGGGACGCGTTGCGCGAGAGTGGGAGAGGCAGAGCGGGAAGCGGGAGATCCTTCGTTGTGGAGGAAACAGCGGCGAAGTTCTGCTTGGCGTCCTCGACGACCTCTGGAGGGGGAAGTGGCGAAAAGTGTGCGTTGAGAAAATAGTTTTAGACATAAAGAGAAAGCTTTAAAAAACTTACTCTCGACGTTCCGCATCCAGATGGTCATTCTATCCATCCTCGAGTCGGCAGCGACGCGTTCGCTCTCAGCAGCATTCTTGATAACAGGCAAAGGCGAGACTAGAACCATGACAATGTCAGTTAATAAATCACCACCAGCACATGTATATATATAACCCAAGGAAGGAAAACCAGAAAGAAAAAAACTGCCATCCATCCATTCTCTTCTCGAATCTCCCACTCCAAATCCAAATTCCAAAACAAAAAGAATAGAAGACGGAAAAAAGGGAAACGCGACTCACTCTCAGGAACAGAAGAACCCTCCATATCAAACTCCCAAGCTTCCCTACCATCCTTCGTTGTCATCATCGACGTCGTCTGTGTATGGGTTTGTGTCTGTGTCTGGGTCTGCGACTCTCCACTGGGCCGCATTACGTCAAACGAGAATCCACGAGCGGGCGTCGACCTTCCAGAAGCGGAGGCGACGGACGATTTGTAGAAGCGGAAGGTTTTATCTACATAGAAGGAAAGAAGAGATCAGGAAGAGAAGAAAGAACGAATGTCAGATATGTGCGTACCGATGGAGGCTTTGATACTATGTTTGAAAATGTTCCTGTTCGTTTCTTTCCCCGCACGCGTTTGGAACGTCGACGGAGGCGGAGGAGTGTCAGTCATAACATTGAGGACTAGGTAAGAAAATAAAAATTAGAATCATGAGTCAATAATGAATAACGGATAGCAACGAATCCTCCAAACCTTGTGTCAACGGTGGCCCAACCTTAAACATGGGCAGGACAGGAGACGTCCCACCGATGGCATTCCCATTCTCCTTATCCCAATCCTGTCCACCATTATTCGAAGCCTGCGGAATCCGGATTTGCAAATGCGACGCATTCCTCCTCTCCTTGCTCTCCTCACCCACCACACGATGATTCTCCTTCTCCTCCTCTTCCCCATTGTCCTTCTCTCTCTCCTTCTGCTCCTTCCTAGCCTTCTTCTCCCGTTTATAAATCTCATCTCTATCCCTCTCCATCTCCTCCAACCTCTCCATCTCCCTCAACCGCTCCCTCTCTCGTTCCCACTCCCTCATTCGGTCCTTCACGTTGGTGGAATCTTTGCTCCTCTCCTGTGTGTAGGAATACGAATTTTCGTCTCCTCCGAATTCGGGTTGTTTCTTCTTCGATGATGTGATGTTTATATTCTTGGTACTGTTGTGGTTGTTATTATTGGTGTTGGTGTCAAGGTCACCCAACACCTTCGCCGCCTTCACACCAAACGAATGCCCAGAGGGTTTCTTCGATGGTATCATCGTCGTCGCCAGACGCTGTTGTTGTGGTTGAGGCAAATTCTCCCTCGCATTGAGAGCACCAAACGGCCTCCTAGCAGTAGCAGCACCACCAGCAGCACCATTCGCAGTGCCATATAACCCAACAGAACCATTCTCGTCAACGACATCGCCGACACGCTCCTTGCCTGCCTTCTTCGGCGCATTCGACTTGGAGCTGACGGTCGCTGCTAGGCGGTTGAATGACAGTATGTTCTCTTTGGCGGCTGTGCTGCCTGTGTACGGCGATGTGGTTGGTGAAGCCTGGATAGGTGACAGTTCAGGCATAGGTATCGCCTGTCCACGCTTCCTCGGCTGCGCAACTAAAAAAGGTTATTTAGTGCGATGCCAGCAAGAAAAAGCAAACAAATGACATACTCTTCGAACCCGAACCAGCAGCGACCTTTGATTGGGACCTGGATTTAGAGAGCGAAGGTCGCTTGTTGATGCTATTCGTGGTGTCGTCTCTGAATATATCCACTGTAGCGTCGAGTCCGGGTGGTGATTGGATATGAATAGAATGATAATTCTTGTTTTCCTTGTTCCGCCGTGACGAAGGCGTGGAATTGAGCAGCTTTTCCATATCTTTCTCGAAGACCATGGAGGAGTTATGGCTAGATGCGCGTTCTAGAGAAGAAAGAAAAAAGGTACCGTCAATAAAGGCACATTCGAAAATGAGAAAAAAGAACAAAGAAACGCACTATGCAACGAGCTTTTCGCCAAGGAATCCTTCCAATATGAATCAGCGATCGCCTGCATTGCCGTACAACGGAGATCCGCGTTGGGGGCAATCATCCGCTGGAGGAGCTTCTCCATGCCTTTCGAAAACTCCCATTTGCCGACCCACTTTCCACGAAGCTAGAAACAGAAAAAGAGGTTGTAAGTAAAATTAGAAAGAAGAGTACGAAAAGAAAACACATACTGTCCGCGACCAATACTTTTCCAGATCCTCGTTCGAATTGAACTGCTCGCCATCCGAGTTCTCGAATGGCGTCCGGCCCATGAGGATTTCGAAAAACGTGACGCCGAGAGACCACACATCAGATTTACGCGTATCATGAGGGAGCCCACGCGCGCGTTCAGGCGAGAGGTACTATCAAAATTCGAAGATAACCCATCAGCAAAAGACCAAAAACCAAAATTTCAAACGTACTTCTGGAGTTCCATACGATAAATTTGAATGGAAGGCCGTATCCGATGCAGTATCGTATTTTTCCGCAAACCCGAAGTCCACGAGTACGGGAATGTTCTTGTGTGATAGGAGAATATTGGCCGGTTTGATGTCGTTATGGACGACACCGCGTTTGTGGAGAAACTCGACCCCGGAAAGGAGGAAACGGAACCATTCGCGAGCTTTGGATTCTTCGACCTCTACTGGCACTAATGTCGGCAGATATGTCCTGTGGAGAATAAGAATAAGAAGCGGCGAATACAATTGGGACGAGTTGGTTGTCAAGGAAGAGAAACACGAGGCCTCGCGGCATTTTGCCGACGCCAGTGGGCGTGAAAACTCTAGGACCGAGGTACAGCATGTGTAGAGAAAGAACCTACATGGTAATGAGCGCGTAGGACGGGGTGATGATGAAGGAATGAAATGGGATGATAGAGGGATGCGGGTCGGACTTGAACGATCTGACAATCTTCATTTCGTTCCATCTGCCAATTTGGTCAGTGCAAATGATTATTGTATGACCAACATTGAACGTACAGTGACCTGACGCGCGCAGCGGTGGTGGACGTCTTTGAACGATGGACAAGCTTGACTGCGAGCTTTTGGCCGAGAGGTTTGACAACACCCTCTGGTGTCGTTGCTGGCTTGGGCCTGCACAGCCAGACGCTGCCCCAATTACCAAAGCCAATCTAACAAAGAACTTTCGTGAGCATTCGGCTCCCAGTTGTGGGTAAAGGACAAACTTCTTCTATGAATTCAAGTCTGTCCGAGAGAATCTGGTCGGAAAGCGAGAATATGTCGTTGGAGGAGTCGCTGTGTAGCTGGGCGGTGTCGGTATCCATGGTGGGCGGCCGCCAGCGTCGTGAAAGGATAATAGTACAGTACAGGAAGAACAAGCGTTAAACTTGGCTTCACAGGGTTCTTGAACTGTGCCTAAACACATCATAACAACGCGACCCGGTGAGAAAAAAACGGACGCGTCGCGTATCCCCATCATGCATGAGGCTTACACGAGGCGAATATCGGACTTGCATTCAAGAGGTTTTCGAGTTTTAATCATTGCGGCGTCTGGTGGTGGTTGGAGGTCAAAATCGATTTTTAAAATTTGCTTCCGTTCTACACCATTTGACAATTGGCAATTGACAGTCGGCACGACGTCAACGTGATCGCGTCGGATAATCCTCTGAGTTCCCGGGCGCCTCACTGCTCTGGAAACCCCTGAACCAGTCCTAGCATACGCACATTGTGCGCCATTACCGACGATATTACGGGCTGATTCCTGTCAACGTTTCAACTCATGCACGATATTGAAATTTATCAAGTCGTGGCCGGATGTTATTGCAAATTTGCAAATTCGCCCAATATATAGTACGCCACTCTTGGGCGTCGAGTAACAGCCCCAAGGTACGGTTATAGATAGTCACAAATTGTCATTCAGCGCATTCAAGAAGTACTGGCAAACAATCATCATTAATTATAATCGTTGATCAATTGCAATTGAAGGTATCGGTTCCGCTTCCAGTTCCACTGGACTTGGTTATTCATACATGTACTTTAATTGATTCAACGTTTAATAAACCCTCCAACTATGAACATTAGCATGTTCTTCAGAGGCAGGAGCATTCCCCATCGCTGAGAATTTAAGAATCTGAATTTACGGATCATGCAATACTTCGGCCAACTGCAATGTAGAATAGCGACCACAATGCGATCGCCATTTCCTTCAAGAAAACAGCGGGAAGTGTTCTGGTAATTACATCAGCAATTGACAACAAGGTACCAGTGAACGGAAGAAACCAGAAGAAACCCCTCCTGCATGAAAAGCGGCACCGAGCTTGAACCCACCGCGTGTCATGAGGAAAAGAATCGGGATCGGCGGACTCGCAGGATCATGAATGCAAGCAGATGCAGGCGAACGATCTGGTGGTCCAAAAAATTGTTTTCACGATATTCCCAGCCATTCCAAAGCCCTAGTAAAGGTGAAAATGAAGTCAAGAAGAAAAGTCAAGGGCGCTAACATGGTGAAGGCAATGAAGGAACGGTCAACGGAATATCGAGGAGGGTCGGCTCTAGATATCATCCACAGAGTTCAACTTCATGGATATGTTAAGATAAAATACATAACCCTAGGCCAGCCTTCCGGTTACAAGCATCGCTGGGAGAGTCGATCTACGGCGAAGCACAGTCACGGCCACAGACCACTGGGAAGAGCCCGAGCAACCCTAGTTATTTCGTCCAAGTCCATAGAAACGCTGCAATAACACGCAGACATCGGCCCTACGCCAGGGGGAATGACTTTTTAAAGTTCGTTGTTGATAAGCACCGCTGAATCGCGGGCATTGCGATATTGAACCTTGGAGAAAAGCTGAGACAATACGTAAGCAATTTTTTAAGATTTTAGTGTCGAGGACAGAGTCGAGAAAGGCGAGACGACATAACACGAAGATTGAACGTTGAAAGCCTTCGACAAGAGTGGTGGGGCTGAGGTGCGTTGACAACAGAATGATAATAAAGGCCGTGGGAATGATTGTGGCTCTGTGCTTACTCTGCAAGAAACCGTCATGTTCCTGGACTGAAAGCCTTGAATTCTCATTCCAAGCTTTATCTGGATATATGTCTGTTTAAATTTCAGAAGTATGACCGAGCCTGCCTACGGGACCATGGGAGATTAACCTTGTTCCAACCATGTTCCTGGTCTATGATGATAGTCACAATTGAAGTTGACATATCAGATCCCCAGAGCGCACAATACCACTTAGCCGACAGGGCGACGTATGGAATACACAGCGATGAGACCAGGACAATAAAAACAAGGCAGCCCTGGCACCCACTATTCCTTCGATTGACAGAAATGATCCAACCCCTTCGACGGGAGCTTGTCAAAACAATAGGCCGTTGTTACCCGAATTATAGGAAAGTACGTACCCGCTGGAAACGTTATTATTATACGCTCTCCGAGGAACAGTTAAATACTGACCCCTGCCTTTGGATGGTTCTCACTTATCAACACGGTCATCCCCAAGTTATCACCTTCGTTTTGAAGCGCTGAGCGTTTTCACTTTTTTTTCAGACATCTCAAAGCCACACACACACACTCGTTATTTACGACCACGAATACGTTAATTCATCATGCCCCCAAGCCAATTTATCATCGATTTCAACCGCTGCTTCGAGCCTACTCCCTTCAATACGGGGCCCCGTATTCCTTCCAAACAAATCTTTCCATTGACCCCGCTCGTCTCGCATGAAAGCCTGCCAGAGATTCATCGGGGTGATACACCTGGATTGACCAACTCTCCTTCCAGCGTATCTTCAGCGCTTCCCTTGGAGAGCGACGAGATCAAAAGGATATTTTCATTCCCCGTATACGAAGAACCTGAAGTCGACGTTGTCGATCCTCTCCTACCTCCCCTGCGGTTCTCGCTTTTCGAGCAAATAGGCTTGTACCGTTCTGCCGATTTCTACAATAAGCGTGCACACTCTCACGAGCTGGGAGGCGAAATCTATCTACCTCATATAGAAGATGCACCGAAGGACAAGTTGAACCCGAATGCGCCAGTATTTGTCCCAAAGTTCTCGAAACCACTCCGAGATCGTATCGACCTCGTTTTCAAACCTGAACTAATGGATATACCGTTTATGGGTTTCCATCCTGACAATGTGCCGCCTCCTCCTGGACTTCCTCATCCCCCAGCATACGTACACACCCTGTCGTCTCCACACACCGATAATGAAGAACTTCAACCGTGTATTGGACCTTTTTATTTCCCTCTGCTGCTCCACGCTTCACTTGAAACGTCGACATTCCAGGAACGAGGCCACCTAATGACAACCCTTGTCAGAAGCAAGCCACAGTGGACGATGGAATGCCTTTTGGAGCTTGCCAGGTACATCTCTCTTGGAGCCCTCTTCCCGGGGGACTTGTGCGATGAGAGTGGGGTAGCGCTACCAGCCTGTGCTCCCTCGAGATATTTCCTGGCGCAACTGCCACAGGCAGGCTACAGCAGCCCTGAAGTCAACGAACAGATGAAGCCGGAAAATATTCTGGCGGATATAACACTGCATTTGCACGAGGCGTTCAAGCAGTGGCACGGCGATGAATGTGCCCAAGCCTTCATGTGGCATGTGAGAGAGCTTGTGGTGGTGCAATTCAGACATTCGTGGGACTCTGTGAGTATTTCCTCTTCGCCTTTCTACCAGATGGAGTCGTCGCTAAACGGAACTCGACCAGACAAACCCATTGGCTGTAAGTTTCCAACCTGATACGTCACCTATCTATGTTCGGTCCTGCCTTGCGCTCTGCAGGTCCATTGCAGCTCTCTTCCAGCGCGGGTTATTCATGCACCGACATATCGACGCGTGTGTCCAGATACTCCTTCAAGGGCTCATATCTGTCGAATACGCCGAGGCTCTCGTAACACTGGTACTCGGCTGCGGACCCGGATACCTCGATCCGGAAGGGGAACCTCCCCTCGGTGAATACCACAGACTTACGTCTTTGGTAGATGGTATCCAATGGAACCCGGTGACATCACGGCTTTCGGACAGCACGAGCGTGGTATATCAACCCTGGGGGCAGGGCCAACTTCGAGCGAGATTGTCGGAATCGATTGATACACTCAATTGTTGGGCGGAAGGTTGGGCAAGCACTCCGAAACTCGGACAGTAAACGCCTTAGGATTCAACGTTCCTGTCGGAATCATTGCGCTCACAAGGGAAATTTTTTGATGACCTGTTATTATTCACGTAGTTATACCCGCATCTAGATAGACGAGTAATGACCATACCCACCTTTTCAATGGAGAAAATGTTCATTCGAGTCGAAGATTAAAGCTCGTCGGCTTGGACCACGTGATCAACGCCCATGTTTTTCTCGCAGGTTTCTCGCTTCGTGACAACCCTCGATGAACGCTGCGATTTCGCCCACGTACACACAAGACGGATCCGCATCTATGCAGGGATGTCTATCCAAGCTGTCCGTAAACAACAGAGTCTCCTCGATTCCCACATCAAGAACTTGAGTGCGTCCTTTTTCCTACACTTTTCTCTCTGCGAAATAATTACGAAATCATGTCCAACAAGAGCCTCGAGGCAAACTCATCCAAGGCTTCACACCGAGCCAATTCTAAAGACAAAGATGCCACTTTGCGCTTAGTTTTGTTTGCAGTACGGGCGCTTTCGTTTCCGGCAGCTTATCGAAGGATTGGCGGTTAACGAAACCGGAGGTTGTGGTTCACGCGCGCGAACACAGTATTGAACGTGGCCTTGCTTTGCGACACCTAACAATTGACTGGTGGCCCTTGTTTTCGGTGGACAAAGGGCTCAGGACAGGTGGGCTACATAACGGCCTCCTGAAACGGTACCTTGCGCTTCGAATTCGTTTCCTCGCATTCGCATTGAGGCCCTCGCCCCAACCCGCTTCTCTACCCTTCTTCTATTCTATGGCCAAAGCGTCGATTGACTTCCCAAGAGTTGTTGCATTGATTCTTCCTACGTCGTCTCCACCGCATCAGCTTTGCCATTACAGGACATTATCTTCGAATATTTGGCCCAGTGGCCCTCAGAATTTTTCTCCTAAATTGCGCTGGGCCATCATCTGAACGACTTAAAACCCAGTGAGTTGTGCCACCTCTTCTCATCGGAAAAATATCCTACAACCCATTTGACAGTAACCTCTTTCCATCCCACGACACCATCACTACCGCAATACTTACCACAATGTCGCACGTAGACCCGTTGCGCGCTAGCTTGAATTCGTACTTCGAGAATTCTAAATCAACAAATACCTCAAGGCCTTCTCACACCATCGATGTCAATGCTGCACAAGCTCGATCCTACAGTCCTTACAGCAACGGCACCTACTCGCCATCTTCCACCGTTTACAGCTCCCATACCCTAGTGCCCCCCAACGACCATGCTCGAGACCTATTTGAATCTGTCCCCGCTGAGCATGGTTTCACCAAGAAGGTAGAATCCCGCCCTTACGCGCATCCTTTCACACCTATCAATGAAGAGCTTCCTATCAAGAATCCCCAAAAGACTGCCACTACCCCGATGCAACGCGACTACGTTGCTATTCCAGCTGCCACGCCCCTTGTGGTCGGGCCACGCCTATCCTCAAGCAAGAAGCTTTGGGCGGATTCGTTCGAAATGGGCAGTCGAATCCAGGACCCCAACCTCAGTCTCCAATGTGCCTCCAGAATCGTTCACTGTGGCTACGAATGGAATGATGATGAGATTGGGGACCTTGTCCGCGCGTTCGTCTGGAATGCCTCTACTGTCCTTGCCGACGGGCATGACGCGTTGGCCGTGTTCGCTCAAAGGGTGTATCGTTTCTTCTTCCAGCTGAGCTCGGACCGAAAACTCGGAGATATCTCGAAACGTGACCCCAAACTTGGAGATATCTTTAAACGTGCCCTGCACGCAACTGTCTTGGGAACGTTCAACGCATCGTGGAGTGGCGTCAGTTTTCTTTTTGTTCCTTTTTTGTTTGCTAACGCTGATAATTCGTATCTTCGTACTTATTCAGGGGAGCCAACACAGAAGAATATCTTACGAATTAAGGCCATCAGAAAGCCATATTCGGCGCGTGTCTTCAGCGCTGTTGCTTTGCAATTTCATCGGTGCATTGTACAGGTTTCGCTTCCTCGGAAGATCTGACATCCAGGCGTGTATCCACATTCTCATGAACAATATGGATGTTCTCGAACATCTCTGTGCCATTCGAAACATTCTCTTGCACGCTGGGACTCGCTATTGGGAGGATGCTGGGTTGACGTTTGACGAAGAAGTTAGGACCCTAGGCGCTGAGCTGATACGGTGCTCCAAACGCCTTCGGTTGTCGCACAATAAAGCGATTCTTCCTCATCGGGAACTCCCTTTTGCGACAGTGGGGGAGGGCGTCAATACCATCCTTGAATATATCAGGGAGTGCAAGAATTTCGTGGATAACAAAGCCTTGGGTACTCAGAAGACATTGGTTCGCGGAAGAGATGTCTAGGAGTAATTTGGGTCGGGTTTTGCCTCTCTACTTCATCGTTATTTTGTAATTTCTACGTACATACTTAGTTCATAGGAATACTTGAGGAACACCATTCACCATTCTTGATCTAAGTGTACCCGGCCCGTTGTTCCGCTTTCCATCTTGGTTTACTGTCAACCACCACAACCTCATGTCATCCCGTAACACAGAACTTGGCTATCGATAGACCTCCGTTATCTGACCCTTCGAGATGATAATCCCCTTATCGCTTGTGTTGTTGGCGGCGGATTTATTCAGTAAGTTCGGCAGATTCACAACTTCAATTTGAAGACGGACTCGAATCTTTACAGTCTCTCGTGCATGCGGTTGTCACGACCTTTATGAGCCCTACGCCCAAGACAGTTTACATCAGCCCTTTGGAAGATTCATGAAAAACCCCTCACATGACGCTGTATTTGAAAACATTGCCGATACCGACCAATCCATTGCACAACATAGGTTATCGCTCGAGACAACGAAAGATGTCGACGCTGCTCTTGAACCAGAAGTACCGCCACCTCCACTCGATGTGGTGCCTCTCATAATTTCAGGTCCATCGACGAATAGGGTAGATTTTGTGTTTTTCTCCGATGGTTGTGAGTTGAGGTTGATTGGGGAACGTGTAAAAAGCTGACGAAATTCATTTCCTGAAGACCTTCCAGAAGAGCGTGCAAAATTCCTCAGTGATGCTTTGAGGCTTGCCGAGGATGTTTCGAAGAATCAAACGTTCAATACTGTCCAACCACTGCTGAACTTTTGGGCGGCGTTCTCGCCTAGTAGAGAAGTACGTTATGTGTCGATCTAGTCTGCAGCGTTTTAAAAAAAATCTCATCCTTCAGAGTGGGATTGGAGTTGGCGGTCTCCCGAAGGAGTGAGTATTTTCTGTGGGTCGATTCTTTCTCTATTGAATTTTTCTCACGTCGGCCACAAGTACACCATTTGGTCTTTTCAGATACGGAACAGAACTTCGAGGGGTGTATTATGCACACCCGGAAGTGGGGAAAGCTGCTTGTGATTCCTTGGGAACGCAGTGCGACTATCCAATTTTACTAGGTCTGTCATATTTCCGGCTTCTCCTTTAAAACTTTCGTCATGGAATTATTTCCCAGGAAATGACCCGCTATACGGTGGTAAGCCACTGTTATTTAAATCACCATGCAATTGCTTGGAAATGATTTATCTCTTTCGCATCAGGACTTGGTGGAGATTTCACGTATGTCATCGGAACTCTGCGTCGAGTCGTTTCATCGTCTTGACCTCAATACAGCGTGATCACGGCTTCTACTCTCAATGGTGCTCTGGTTTTACGACATGAACTTGGTCATTCTATCCTCGAGGTGGGAGAAGAGTATGATGGGGGCTTTGGGTACTATGGCGCGAACGCCGCCCACGACCTCAAAATAATCCCTTGGCGCCAATGGCTTTCGGACGCAACTAGAGTTGACACCTCTGGCGCACCACGCGTCGAACGATCTGTGATGGCTATGCAAGCATATCCATGGACGCTCCTCAACGCTACCGATCCTTGGTCGATCAAATTTGAATCTTCTGGGACATATTCACGATATTCAGTCCAATTCTCACTTTCTGGAATCCCCAATAAGAAGGACTTGCGTGTTACATTGGATGGCGATGAGCTCGGGTGGTTACCGAGGGAGAAGATAGGAATGGATCGCTGGTTTTATAACTTCCATTCTCCAAAGAAATTGGCAGCTGGAAAACATGTCTTGTCTTTTAATCTGCTCAATGGCAAGAAAGAGGGGGCAGCCCAATTGTGTAGTACGGAGGTCTTGGAATATGGTACCGAAGACGAGTGAATTCTGGTTTTCTGACCTTCCCTGTTGTTCCATTTCTGATGCACGTTATAGGTTTATCTCTACTCCCGGGTTTTATAGTCTGTACCCAACGTTCGTGCCTCGCTTTAATTATGAGATCGCACTAATTTTTTTATTTTTTATTTGTTATTAGGTTTTCCGACCTCAATCAGACGAGCTACCGGCCTACAAATGAGGACTGCCTCATGCGTTCTGTCACCGTCCCGAACCTTTGCAAAGTATGCCTCGAGACTCTCTGGATCAACCTCCTAAAGGACTTGGATTTCGTGGACAACATCAAAGAAAGTTGTAAACAGAACCATGCTTCCACGCTCAAGGTTCTTGAACTCGACCTCCTTCCTGTCGCGGACCTTCGCAAAATTCCCATTGCACACAAAGAAACTTATACCATCACATGGGAGAAAGATGGCCGCCCGTTATCCCAGTTCACAAATAAAACGAGGGCTGAAATCGAGGATGACCAGTCGCTGGGAGAGTATACAATACATGTCAAGTTTTCGACTGAGGAGGTTCGATTGGAGAGCCCCTCTCTGCAGGGGGATTGGCATCACAAGGTTACCGCTCTATGTCAGGGATCGTAGGGGAGGGACGTATTTGGCTTTGTGTTTTATTTTTCTTCTGTATCTGATCTTATGACATTTTTGTCAATCCAGTATTTCCAATCGATGGGAAGCTCTTTTCAATGCAATTGTTCAATACGGACATGATTCTTTCGCGTCTGTTCGCGCCCCCCGCCCCCCCTTCCCCCAAGCTAGATTAGGCCTGGCCACAAAAATTGGAACGTCCATACTTGGATCCAGGATAATTCTACTTTGCAATCTCTAGTCTCTGCGATAAACGATCCAAAATTGCTGCGGCCTTTGAGTCCCCTGCTATTGTTGAGGGATCTGTTGCGACTACCTCTCTTGGCGCTGGACTCCAAGGGTCAATCGACCTGTGCAAGAGCAATGTGCAGATTTTATACTTGGCTTCGGAGCTCAACTCGCATACCTGACAACATCAGGAGTCGATTGAACATTTCAGTATGTCGTCACAATTTTATCTGGTCCATAAGATCGGCTTTCCACAATGTTCTTTGACTTCCCTTCTCTTATTTGATGGTCTGCCAAGGCCCAAGATCGAAGATCCGTATGCAGACCATGCAATGGAAATGATTTAATGAATTGAAGCAGCGCTTCTGCAAGTACAACGGGGAATTTGAATAACAATGGATTGATACTATAATCTACATGAAGTGGGCCGTCTGAATCGTGTACTGCCAGTGCCAACTTGAAATACTTGGACAAATAAATCGAGGAAAGAGGTGCGAAGCAGAAGATGGCACAACTATGAGATGATTGGTTTAATAAACGCACTCAAATACCACTCACCCTCCTGTTTCCGTCGCATTTCATTACTGGAACGAATGGAAAATGGGCCAGGGAGGAGGAAGAACGGTGATTGGGCCAAGGCGACGGCCGGTGGTCCGATAGTGGCGCGGTCACGTGGTTCTGTGTTCTAAATTGCAAGGCCAACCTTTGGCTCCCTTGTCTTCAACTCCCATCTCTTGACTCCCTCCCCCCACAGGGAACCCATTTTCTAAGACTAACCAACCCTGGGACACCAAGGATTACGCGACGAGCATGCCGGTAAGGGTACATGATGTTATGTTCCATCAATAAAGAAGAACTCACTGGCCAACAGACACTTTCGGCAGCAGATGTCAAATATGACCTCGAAAACCTACGCCAGAACCTCTTGCTCGAGGAGACTGAAGATACATGGGAAAAGATAGCGAAATCGATAACTGCACTCATCAAGATATACGAGAATGGGGGATATGAAGCGGCGCCATCGGAGTTGGTCAACACCCTTAGAACGTCGCATCGACGTATCATTAGTGCGATGAACTCGGAGCGGACAAGGCTCTGCCTGATACCGCTGGAGCTTCTGAGCACAGTAGCGACTGCAATGGGCGGAGAATTCGAGCCGCTTCTCCCCATGTTCATGCCTCCTCTTCTCGCGCTCTGTGGACGCACCAACAAAATCGTCATTAACCGTGCACGAGCCTCCATCCTCACCATCGTCGAAAATACTCAGCTGGCTGCTATTCTCTCCTACTTCCTACAAAACGTCAAGGACAAGTCAGCTTCACTCAAGCTTGTTGTCGCGGATGGTACCTTGGCATGCCTCAATTCATGCAATCCACCGGATGTTGAAAAAGATGCGCGGGCACTTGAGGTCGAGGCGATCATCCGCGCGACAGCACACGATGCGAACGCGGATGTGAGGAAGGTCGGGAGAAAAATATTCGAAAGCTATAAGATTTTGCTTCCATCGAGGGTCCAAAAGTGAGTGATGTGACGATCAATGTAATTTTCCCCTGATTTTAATGCAATGTCTCCAGCTTCACTGCTCCGCTCAGCCCTACGACCAAGAAATATCTCGATATCAAGACTGCCTCCATCGCGAACCAGAAATCGGTAGCTAATCTTCGGGCTCAGGTGAATCTCAAGCCAGAGCCAAAATCCTCTAGTTCTGTGACTGCATCCACTTCCACTGCAAGGCCTGGTCATAGTCGCACCGCTTCATCCTCAACAACCAAATCTACAACGAGTCAAACGCGCAACGCGCCCACGACAATGACGCGTGTCAGTAGAAAGGAACCGACGCCGGCGGCGCCATATGTACCAGTCCGACCAGTCCAACCAGCCAGAGCTACTCAAGATACTCAAAGAACCAATCCGCAACGAACAACCTCCACAGCTGCTTCCATCACTCGCCCAGCCTCTTCCCAAGAATCGAGAAGACCAATACCCCCTCTTCGATCCCAAGCCAGTGTTGCTACAATATCTCATGCAGCTGGCGGAACATCTGGAGCTCCTCACAGAGTACAATTGAACTCCGTCAACCCTCCTGCTGTTGTTGCGGCAGGGGCCACCACAGGCCCACGCCGAGTACCCATGCCTCCTCCTCCTGTTCCCGCCGCTGCAAAAGAAAAAGATGTGCCTAAACGACCTGCATCCAGAGTCGACAATGCTGCATCATCTTCCGGACAACCCAGTCGTCCCGTCGTCCCTCCTGCCCCTGTGAAGAAGAAAGCTACCTCGACACTTTCATCCACCCTCAAAGGCCGTGTACCCGCAGCGAACCCAGCGAAGCCTAAACCTACAACATCGACAACCGCGGCTGCGGGACCCAGTTCTGCTGCTCCTTCTGCGAGCGTCAAGCCTTTGGCAGTCGCCAAAAGCAAACCACTGTGGGGAAGATCCGCACCACCAGCTAAGCCCGTATCAACAGCTAAGCCCGTTCCAACTGCGAAAGCGTCAACTGCAGCTGCACAGAAACCCCCTCCGAAAGCTGTGGTCAAAAAGCCTTCGAGTAAATTTGGCTTCGTGCCCAAACCTGCTTCGAAGGCTTCCAAGTCGCAGTCGAGACCCATCACTCCCGCGATGATCGCCCTTCCTCCTTCGCCTACTCCCGAAGATCAGCCAGAAGTAAAGACCATCGATGAGCTTCAGGAATCCGAGGTCAAGAATGAAGCGGAAGGTGACAAGCTCGAGACAGAGCCAGCCAATGAAGAAGAGGCTCCTGTTGTCGCTTCAACACCTGATGTGGAAGTCGCTGGGGTCGATGAAGCCACAGCAGATGACAAAACTGTCGAGGTAACTGAACCCACAGAGGTTACCATTTCACCCTCAGAGGAGACGGCCAATCAGGACAAAGGCGAAGTGGACGATGCGAAACTGACGCCCTCGTCTCTTTTCGCGACCCTCACCAATCAGGATCCAAAAACCCCACAAGGTCTCGTCCCAAAACCACCCAATAACATCAACGCATCCAAAACCCCCATCTCAGCGCTACTCAACTCCATCGAACGCGGTTTCATGTATTCTCCCATCACCCCACTTTCGCCTGCGGACTCTTACCTTCCCAATATCAACGGCGCGACGCCATACAGCCACCAAACACACGCACCGCATATCCAAGGTCCGATGCAGCCTTTCAACTATGCTTTACACGCCCATGCGCATGTACAACCGCAAAGGAGTGTTTATGCTGGTTTCGGGTACACCGAAGGGCTGAGAGAGCAGGACATGATTCGTGGTGACATTGGGGTGGTAAAGGTCGACCATAACAGGTTGTTCATGCCATCGTCGTTGCCAGGGTTGGATGATAGTTCTCGGCTTGCGTTTCTGGAGCTGAATCACTAATGTTAGTGGGGGATTGTCATGTTTCTAATATGTTATTCTGGGGGACGCACTATGTTTTTACCACGCCGTTACTTAGTTGCTTTCTGTTAAATTGCTTCATTCCGTTTTATGTCTTTTGGGTATGAATAAAATTGTTTTATGATTGTATTTTTGGGTTACTTACCGAAAGGCAAGCAATGGAAAATAAAACAACCTGACATTGCCTCACTGACGCAGCAGATGATGTTATGTGCGCCTAGTTCCCTCGACTCATTACCACGAAATGCATATCGGCCGCATTTACCATAAGTTTCGATAGGTAGCTTGGGCGCTTAAATTTGCTCTGTCGATGCCCGATTGCCTTGCCGATCCCCCGTTGAGCGGCCTTGATCATCTACAGATGCCTAACCTGACTGTAATGATAGGGTCAACGTTATACTTGTGAATGAACAACCATCCGTTTGTCCCGGATTCCGAAGGGGGCGGCAAAGAAGTCGGTGGGCGTTTCCTCGCCCTGCTCGAAAGATCGGTCTCTATATCGTCTGGGGTGGATCGTGCATTACACATTATACTAAAGGTATAGTATGAGTATGATCTCTATTGATTATGCGCAGTCAGTAAGGGAATATCGGGGGTATCTCATATCGGTCCTGGGCACTCATCAAGGTTTCATCACCAAAAGGACTATCGGGGTATGTCATATCAAACTCATCAAAAAACGTTTTACCAAAAGCGAATGCTGATCGGCGCTTTCCCGTCTACTAATCTTCGGTGAACGACGTTACTCGTGAACGATGACCACTGTGCCGTTAATCAGACCGTGGTTCGGGCGATCGATAGGGTGAAAAAAAAAGAGGACGTACCCCGTTGCCGATGAACACTGCCGATCGTCTGCCAATGTCCATATCGACCGCAACACCGACATCTTTTTGCTCTGCGTTCAGCTTGAGATCCCTCCCCGTCACGATTCGGCCCCATCCATCCTTCCTGAGCAATTCCTTCAAATCATCCAACCATTCCGTACCATCATTCGACATGATATAGAGAACGTCCAATAGCCTTTTCGAATGCCTCGAGTCCACGTTTACGAAGGAGTCCGGAGCCGAAAATGAAGGATTGTTGAGGTACTCTTTTCTGGCAGCTCGGACTTTCTGGACGATAGAGACCGCGGATGGAAGACATCTCGCGAGATATAATTTTTCGTTCTCCGAAAGGATTTTGCTTTTGTCTGGGACCGTGTCAACCCGGGCAGGAGGCGGATAGAATTTATCTGGAAGGAAAGGTAAAAGGTTCCAGTTGTAGAACGTGGAGTTTTCCGCGGCGTGCTCCAAACATGCCTCCTTAAAATCCCCGCGGCGCACATGAATGGAAAGAACGTTGTCGAAGGGGTCTATAGAGGGAGGGTGGCCCGCTGTGAAAAATAGCCTCCGATTACGCTCGATTGCCGACTCCACCAGGCGCGACGTGCCTAGGAGCCGTGAAACGGGGGAGACCTTGAACGCGTCCCATAATGAAACGCTTCTCTCGCCGCTCCAAAACCAGATATCGAACGTCTCGGGGATGGGTCCTCGTCCTCGCCAGCGGGTACAATTTCCACGCACTTCTCCGGGGCGTCAGTCAATAGCTTCTGCCACGTCTCGAAGACGACTTTACCGTCCGCGGATCGCAAAGGGGGTTTTAAGTCGCGAGTATTGATATACCTCCTCTCGGATTTTGGACAGACGATATTAAACCAATCCTCGGAGACGGAACGTGGAGCATTGTCACCAACCTCCCAGGGTCCACCGGCAGACGGTCCGGATATAAACGCGTTCAAAGGTGTGCGAGGAACCCAGTCGCGATAGGCAGATGAAGGTCGAGGATAATGGGATTTTGTCCAGACGAAATCGTGGAAGACGTAGGCACGGTTCGATTCGTGTGCGAGCCATGTGTTCATAAGCCTTAAGACAGATGGAAGACGAAATAAAGAATTTCGAGGGTAAATGTGAATGTAGAACATAAGTCAGATACAGAAGGAAGAAGAGATTGAAAACGTACATATCATTTAATTTATTATTCCAGCCCACTGGGTGCGCTTTCGAGTTTGCGAAGAAGACAAATCGTCCTCCCTCACCTTCGGGGAAAGGGAGATCTAAGTTATGTTGCGGGAGGTTACGTTCCCATTCCCTCAACCCGGTAAATTCGGGCGGATGGTCCTTGCTGGTAAGGCTTTCGGTAGGGATCGATCTATGATAGGGGATGGCGGCGCGTGTCAACTGAAAGCTGTAGTACAGGGAGGCGAGCATGACGATGAACATAAAGGTCGTCCAGGATTTTTGTCGAGGATGTTTAGCCACATGGAGCGACCCACAGGACCTCTGTTTTTGTTTGTGGGGAAACAGAGGCTCACAGCGGTGGTACATCGCGGGGGGTATGCGACCTAGCACACGAGAAGTGAGAAAAGCACGCTATAAATCGGAATTTCAGCTGAGGAAACTTTTTCCTGTCGGCATAAAGCATTTTAAGGTGACGATGATGATATCTCCATCAGTCTTTTGCAGCAAAACTACTGGGATCGCGAGGAACTTCCTTGGGTCGGTGCACCCGGAGTTTCCGTCGTAACAGTGTCAAAAATTTAGGGGTTAGCGCCCTTCAAGATAGAGCAGATAGGCCGCGATAGCATTTTAAGACAAGCAAGCTCCGTTGACGAACAGCAGGCATATGTGAACCGGAGTCTGAACCGGATATGATTGTACGGAAAAAAGAGGTAAAACTATGGCGCGCCGCTTCGTATATGGCCTTGTTTGGCGCCACCGCGCCTCGGTGTCTTGTCGACCCGCAGGCCTGGTAAACCTGCTTTACATACGGCCTACAGCATACATAACCTTAGCTTATCTGCGGTGGCTGTCAACGGCATAGATATCTCCGAGCGATCAGGAAACTTGGGGAAACTAACCACAAGTCCTCCAAGCCCTTGCCACGTCGAACCGTTTCTCAGGAGGTGTTTTTTTTCAGAATCAACTCGATCAGTGGCAACGCATCGGACCGCCCACCGGTCCCTGGCAATCCATGCTCTCATAGGCGATCCCTCAAACTAGCTTCGAACATCAACCAAATCTTACTTGCCCGAGATCGCCAACTTTCCAAGTTCGCGGGACCTCATCCGAAAAAAATACGACCATATGAAAATCATTCTGCAGAGATCCGACATTTGGGTTTATGATGCTCCTCTTCCAAGGTGCGCTTACTGATTAACACTGATTTTTCACGATGATGCAATATCCTGGTTGTCTGGCGACGCTTGGCCAGGAACACAAGGAGGATGGACGCTCTCAGACGCTCTCGTGCTGCTTGCTTGTGGCAACACCTTGGGATCCTGGACTGACACCTGCGCTGAGTTGGGAACAAACGTTTTAATGTGCCTGAGGGCGACTTTTGCTTTCGATGCCAACTTTCACTACCCTGGACTCTAAGGACCGAGTTTCCCTATCTTTTAACTACTCCTTGAGCTTGATCGAAGTGATCACCTTGGCCTACTATACTGGACATCCACGCATGTAGATTGGATGAGTTTAGGGTAGCCTTCGGCAGCCTATGTCGTAACCCAGTCTTCGTAATAATTCTGCCCTCCAGACTTGTTTTATTCGTTTTGCATACCTCGGCTGCTGGCAACTCAGACCCGCTGTTATGAACGATACCTAACTAATGCTATTTCCCACAAATACTGATTGGCGGCGACTTGGTCTCTTCTGTACCCTCTTCGAAGCCTACACATGGGGTTCACCAAGAGGATGTGCTTGGTCCCGAAAGGCAATGGCAGCCACCTACATCCACCCGTTGATTTTCCCGCGAGGTCATAATACCGGACCGCTCCGCCTTGATCGACATCCTTCAAACGCTTCGAAATCTGTCCGTAATCATCTTGCGCCATCCATCTCCTGCCATCTAAATTTATGCACGACATAAAATTTGTCTTCGTACCAAATGTGTTCGTCATGTCAGCAAGAGAATCTCTCGACCCTGGATCCGATTCGCGCTCTCACCAGCCTCATATCCCATGTACCACGTTCCCTGCATGCACGTTGATACGCCATTCAGTAGGTCGTGAGCCTACCCAGATACTGTGTCCAATATTGCTATCTTCTACGTATCGCACGTTCTTTATTTGCGACAACTCATCGGATGCTTGAAAAATTCCAAGTGCACTGTACCCACTTGTAGTCTGACCAACCTCGTTCTGATTCGGCGTACCTCGACACATCCAGCTCCAGAGGCACGCGGAAGTATTTGTGAAGTGAAGGATTGAAATACACGCCATAAACATCGCATCGGACATCATCATCTTCTCGAATTCTACAAATCCATCTAGGCCCACCCTCTGGCGAAATCATTGACATGTTCTTCCTGAGACATAGGACTGTCTATTCCAATCTGGGTTGACAGTATCGTTCCGTGGTTATCTGTTGTTTATGACTCTTATGAAGATGGCATCAACTCGCATCAACGTCAACGTCTCAACTCAAAATCGGCGGAAGATATGTCCAACTCATTGATATGGCGAGCTTGCTTAGTTTCAATACCAACCTTTTATTTGAGAGGCTCCATAATTTCTTGATAATCGTTCTGGCGAACTCGCGGTGGAGTCGCGGATCATGTATAATGTACTCGAGTATTGGATTTTGATGACGTCTCCGAGTTGTGAATTGAAGTCTCTGGGAAGGCACATGCAAAATATATACATGTACTACACTGTACACTTGCAGCAATATCGACCAATGTATGGATGAGGGCACTTGAGCTTTTAGTTGCAAGCATGAGCCGCTACCTCTGACTAATGCAGACTTTATTCATGAGCGGTCTTATCAACGTGTCCATCTGTTCATAAGCCGTGCGCAAGCCATGATGCTGCTTGCTATTCTCGGCCAGAGAAACATAATGCGCAGCGGTGCGTTCCACCTTCCGATGTGCTTCAGGTCAGCGTCGCGCCGCATGCGGAGGTATTTGTCCCAATCTGGCCTGCCGCGCCGAAATTTGTCGTCATTCTGGATGGCTGCAAATACCCCGCGTAATCGTTCGTTCTCACAAATATATACCTTTCTTCTATCGACCCCCAAGTATCAACCAGAATCAGCTCGATTCCACGGCCCTCTCAAATCAATCGTGAACAATGTCGAAAGTGATCCTTGTAACTGGTAAGTTTCTGTCTCGTGATGGTTTTGACGTACGTGAATGACAACCTAAATTCAGGTGCGAATTCTGGGATTGGCTTCGAGCTTGTTCGCATTCTAGCAGAACAGAATCATACTGTATATCTTGGCGCCAGAAACGAAGCAGCTGGGAAGGAAGCAGTGTGCGTCGCTCAACGATTGCTTATCTTGAAGATCCAGAACCTTACTACATACACCTCCAACCATTTTCAGGGAAACTCTGCATGCAGACGGTCTGAAAACTGTTAAGTTTGCACTTATAGATGTAACCAAGGTCTCCACCATCGAAGATACAAAGGCGGCTATCGAAACTGCCGAAGGGAAGCTCGACGTCCTCGTCAACAATGCGGGGATCAGCAAAATGGGGGTAAACCAAAATGCAACGAGCATCGAGCTGGAAACTATCCGCGACGCGATGGAGACGAATTTCTATGGCTTAATCCAAACAACCATCACACTCCTCCCGCTTATTCGGAAGTCAAGCAACGGCGTCATCCTCAATGTCTCCACCGATATGGCTTCCAACACGTACCAGGCTCGCCCTGAAGCAGGACTCCATTTCGTCGCTTACAACACGAGCAAGGCTGCTATGAACTCGTACTCGATCGCTCTGGGGCACGAGCTGAAAAACGAAGGTATCAAGGTCAATGCGGTCACGCCTGGATTTACGACGACCAAGCTGAATCACCATGCCCCTGGGGGGAAGACTATGAAAGAAGGTGCGGAGTCTCTGGTACCTTGGGTCTTGTTGGACCCAAGTGGACCGACGGGAAAATTCTTCGACTGGGATGGGAAAGAGTTCCCTTGGTAAAGAAGGTTTTTAATGGCTCTGCACGATCAATTCATCTAGCACATTCCAATTCATCACGTCAACATTCCGAGGTCATATCGGGAATTGTGTTGCCTTACCTTCGTTTGCAAGGCCAGGTATTTCCCAGAGATGGAAGCAAGTTACCTCATTCCGTGAACACTGACATGACAGGCATGACGGAGGTTATTTACACTCTGTCGCCCCCTCTGAATATTCCCGACTATCACAATGAGTTTTTCACACGTAATCTAGGCCGGAGGATGTCGAGGGCGAATGTTGACAACGACTCACCTGGTTCTTTATTTTTGAGGCCTGGGCTCAGAGAGTCTGCGCTAGAATCAAAGCACGAGCGTTCTTGATCAGCGTCGCCCTGCGTTCCAACGCAATTGGAACAAGTCAGAGGGCGTCCCAAAGATTGCTTATGATAAGTCTTGAAGCAGTTATTCCGCCCAGTATCCCTGCCTCCTGACCAGGGCAAATGATTGTTCCGATTCATAGAAATAGTCAAGATTTGCATTGGCAATTTACATGGGTAACATACCTTGCAGTTTAACAGGTAAATGAGTGCACGTCTGTGATCCCAATGAGCCAGGAACTAGAAATATTGCATAAGATGACCGTGGGCGAGCAAGAACCTCCCAAGCCCAGGCGAAGCTTGACTGGATGTGTCATTACATGTCAGTGTCTACATGGTCGGCGCTTGTAGAGGCAGTCATTTGCACACGAAGGTACGAATGATGCCGCCAATATGCGTCATTCTTGACATGTAAGTCCGATTTTGGAGCATGACCAAAGGTTAGAGGCAAGTGCCGATTTTAGAGAGCCACCACGTTCCACTTCGGATTGCCTGACCACAGAAAATATAAAATAAGACAGGGGATCCCGTTGTCACTGTCAGGCCTAGCCCATGTGAATGTTGCCAGAAAATGCTTGCTCGACAAGTCCGAGGCTGTGAGAAACCCGAAGCTCGAGCGTTAGCTCAAAGACTGCCATCTTTCGGAGGGAGATAGCGAGGGAGATAGTAAACCGTCTCTGCTGGTCTCAAACGTGAAGTCAACGATAGTTTTTCCTCGTGAAACAGCCACCGAAGAATTCGAGCATCTCGGATTGCTGTTCATTTCTGGAAGAAGCGACAGGATAAGGTAGAAGAACATGGATTGAGTGATCCCGATAGATAGATCTTGCTCCCGATCTAAAGTACGGGATCAAAGACATGAAAACGCGGTCGACGACGAGAGGCTTCGAAAATGACAACATTTGCCGCATGAACTTGCATTGTTCATCAAACATCTTGATATGCACCTGCACTTTTTTGTAACTCGCACGAGTTTCACTGATAAAAAACTCAGCAAGACAGAGTGGCTCTCGACAATATTCCCATAGGTCTTGATTGTAATGCGGATTTCCCAAGGATGCCACTTTCAGTGTCATTTAAATCACTAAAAGAAAGATAAATTAAACAAGTACTATCATGAGCGAGGATTGGACACGACTCACCCAGGAATGCGTGCAGTGACGATATGCGACTTTCGAGCACTTTTGTGATCTCGACTAAAACTCTATCGACTCGCCTCATAAAAAGTGGTAAAGAACATATACTCACCAGTTTAAGCAAGTTTTGTAAATGGGTTCTGGAAAAATCCCAGCGCCACTGAAAGAAAAGATTAAAACCCGGCTCCCCATGATTGAGTGGATTTCCTTCAGTCGTACTTGCCCTCGTCAGCGAAAGGTGGATAGTATCGGGACGATTATTTCGCAAATGTACCCAAGTAGAATTTAAATAATCGAGATTCATCTGGGGGAGCAGAATCATGAGGGCAGCCGAGGGCTCGTTCGTATGCGTGGTGGCAAGCGCCTTGAATTCATGGGCGTGGCTGTGCACTGTGCTTGCAACGATTTGAGGTCACGTGCCGGCTTTGAGCCGAAAAGGGAATAAAACATTCGGAACCGTTCAACCGTTCTCTTTTTTTGACGACGCTCTCAACTGCTTACTTCACTTACTTCTAGGGCGGTGAACCACTTCATAGTGTCCCACGTATTCGCGAAACCTGCATTTCCATTAATGATGCCATTGGCTTCACCTTGTTGTCCAGAAGAGTCCAATCGGCTCAGGCCATCCCTTTTGTGTGTCAACCTATTCGCCTTCGATCAGGAACTGGTCTACAAAGCGGGAGCTGGCCATGGACAATTGATTCTGGGCGCCTTGATTGGATCTCGGAACTGCAGTGCTTTGGGTATTATCCTCAATTGTTTTGACCTTCGATGCCCCGGCAACCGATCATGATGTGTTGACCTCCGGAGGAAAACAAGGACTTTCGGAGGACCTTGTTGTGCGAAAATGTGCCTCGTTGAGGAAAACAAGAACCTAAAGGCCTGTTCTGATAAAGCCTCGGGGCGACGTTCGGGGGACCTAATATCATTGTTTCTTTTCCCTCCCATTTTGACGACTTACTTTCTACCGTGTGCTAGCTATGTTGATCATCCACACGCAGAGCATTCCGCTCCTTGTTCTACTTCTAGTCACGCCATTCGTTGTCGCCTCGACGAGCCACTACACACCGCGCAAGAGAGTTGTTTTGAATCGTGTTTTGAATCGAGTGGATGTTCCAATTAATGAGGGTGTCCTCACCACAAATGCCGCTCGCATGAGGGTTGGACTTGGGCCAATACGGCCGAGATCCCTTGACATTCCATCTCGGGTAAAAGGTGAGCATCTCTGCCGCAAGCGACATATCCAAACTGAACAGGATGGCAGCTCGCACCCCCAAGTCCAGCCCATTACCACCGTGAGCGGGACGAAATGATATTTCAATCAGTTTATTGACTCCCCCTTTTCAGAATCACCAACGTCCGTATCAAGGTTCGTCGCCAATCGGATAACGCGTGTTATGGATATCTTTCCAAAGTCAAGATATCGGAAGGGTGGGCACCCAGTCTTTTCTGTCATTCCCGTATTTAAATAACGTACATTTTATAGCCCCACACTTGTCACCAATGGAACTGACGTTCTCAAAGTAAAATTTACGCCAACGTGCGAGGGTGAGGAAACTTTCAACATTGCTATTGTAGGTTGTGTTATGTTTTCTGTCACTTTCTTTTAATACCTCTTGCAACAGGACTGCGCAACTTACCCTTGGCTTGGCTTTGCTGGCCCCAATCTGTGATTAAATGCCTCTTTCCATTTCTTAACTTATTTAACGCCGTTCACGCAGCAATCCCAAATCCGCTACCTCTGCTACAATGGTTGCAACCAAATCGAGTTTGTGTCCTGCATAACCTGTCATATATCCATTTTCACTTATTATGATTGCTTAGCACCTCCTGGGAGCTGTCCCGTTCGCGTGGGCAATGCTTTGAGTTCAAAATATGTGAGGATTTCTCCGTTCGAAAAGCCTTAATTCCATGTAACCTCGTGGCCTTCTTTTCTCCAGCCAAATTCCGAGTCGTCTGTTTGGTCGTATGACAAGATCACGAAACGCCTTTCCGGTACTTACTTTCGTTGCCTGATTGAATATCGAACTGATATTCTATTGTTCCAAGCTCAGTGGATAAATTCCGATAAGAGTAAGCTCCCTTTCGTACTACCTATATTTTCAACTAAAGCCACTGCTGCATAGGTAAGCCAAAGGGATACTTTTGGTATTTCCCGTCAAACAAGACTGTTGGGCTTGTGTCAAGTCTGACGGCAAATTCTAAGGATGGATTCCATGCCGTGAGTTCTTCCTTTGGCACCCAATAACCTGACTTCATTTTTTTCTTTCCATTAGTATCTAGAGGTGGCGGCTTATTGATGTATTCGCACTGCTCGATGCCTGTGCATTTCCTCTCTGCAATTATTTTCAACTTTTCGACCATTGAAGCCATCTCAATAAGCGCCATCTCCGCCTACAGTCCCGAGTGAGCTCGATGGCCGTCATTACTTCCACTCCGCCCAAGTGGGCGCTCGGCTCTTCCACCCTTAACCTCTCGGGATCCGTTATCGGGAGGCTCGGCAATTCTATCTGCGTCTCGCGAAGGAAGGTCCACCGACACGTCGCGTTCATGTCGGCCATCTCATTAGAGTCATGTTTATAATGGTTTTCCTTCAGGGAGAACTTTCGGTGGCAAAGAATGTGATGATTGTTAAGAGGTTTAATATGACGGCGATGCTAATATGCTCAGTCAGACAGAAGCAGGACTGCATAGGGCTTAAGTCACGTATAATAGATCTGGCTATCTTGAAGAAAAACCTTTGTGAACCTTTGTAATTGATCGGCTGCTTTCCAGACACAGGACATGGCGACGATCAAGAAGAATTCGATCTCGGAAAGTTCCAGTACGTTGCCAGATCCATCGCTGCCACCAGCGCGGATGAGAGGCGATGCAGAAGAACAAAGGACTTCCTTGGCAGTTTGTGATGGGGAACTAGTCTCGACAGTGTCCTTTGTTTAGAACTTTACCCAAGCAACACGGCATTCTCTAGTCCCTACATAGTTAGTAGTAACGTCACTCTATGTTCCGAGTGATTGGGAAGTGTATATATTTCATGAATCGTGATCAAGCGCCCACGGGTGGGTACCACGCCACGCGATTGTCCCGGTCAAGCTTTCGACTGGAAGTTGCCTTCCAGCCGCGAATTGTAGACTGGGAGTATCCCAGGTACCCATAACGAGCGATACTCGTGTCACAGGTAAGGGTAAGGACCACGGAGAATGGTGCATCACATTGGAGCACTGGAATATATACTCAACCCATCCAGAAAATACACCTCGTACTTCTAGGCTTAACTTATTTTATCGCGGACCCGGGGAACCCCCCAGATGTGATGAATTCGCATGTAACTCCATCTACAGGGAATGGACCTTGCAAGAGGATCAAACAAGACTGATTTTTTTTCTGGTGTGCTTCAGCAAACGCTTTGACAACGCAGATGAGAATGAGGAGGGCCAAGCTCGTGTTGCAGACAGAGATCATCATCAAATCATAAGCGCCCGCCCGCGATCATCATGTGACAAGTTTCGAAATCCTTGGAATTACTTGTAGCCAAGCAAATTGAAGCCGGGCTGGTTTTAATCACCAACGTGCTCTGCGAAGTGCTTGTACACTGTCCTAGATATACTTATACAGTGTGCGACTGATCTATGTTCATCTCAATCCCGAGTGAGCTCAATAACCTTGGTTACGTCCACTCAGCCCAAGCGGGTGCTCGGCGTCTCCATCACCGACCTATTGGAATCGGTTATTGGCGCGTCCATGTCTCCCATGTGGTATAGGTTCTCCCCATTGATAGTAGGTTTGCAATCGTGGTGTGTTGGGTTCCCAGCTTCGATTTGGGTGGGCATGACAAGGACGCGAGAATACCGGCCGAGTTTGACATTTCTAAACACTCGACATGCCATGATGCTCACAATGGCAGCTGCTGGGAAGATTATCGTGAACCGAACAGGAGATTGGGCAGGAGTATCGACGGCGAAGAAGGTGATGATGGTTGAAAGGTTCAAGATGACGGTGACCCTGCCAGGTATCCCAGTGGCTCCGGTCAGACAGAAATGACAAGAGGGTGTGGAGCTCAACTCACGCATAATACATCTGGCTGTCTTGGAGAAAAACTCTTGTAAACCTGTGCAAACGACCTGTCGTTTTCCAGACACCGGGAATTTCTGAAGTCGTCACACCCAGCTTGTACATGATGGCAACGAGAATCAAAACGTCGTTTGCTAAGTCGGTAAGTGACAGCAAAATTAAGTAGTTGTCTTTCACTATAGAAGTGCAATACTTTGTGGGGCCGATGTAGGTTGATTCCATGGCGTGGAACGGTGTTATTGCGCCAATGATAGCAGCGAGCCAAGTGAAGCCGAAGAAGATTACGACGGATCTGTTCATGGCATACACGGCACACACCCGAAAATACATCAAGAATGCTGTTGACGCGCGCAAGAAGACAAAGCATATGCACAACGCCATTCCCAATAATTTGCAGTGGTTGGTTTGAGAATCTGGAAAGGGCATGTAGAAATAGGCATGGGAGTTGACTTGTACACTTACTCAGCTGGACATTTTTTACGACTAGCAAAGCTAAAGCGGATGTCCTGAAGGCGATATTCAGCCAGCCCTCAGCTTTCTATAGGTCATTTTCCACCTTGATACGAAATACACAGCAGTTGGCCAACGGAAGTCCTTTTTAAATGCAAGCACATAATCATCAGATAATGTATGCAGTTGATCCCAGATTAGAAGCTGAACATCTGTTTAGCGCTCGCAATTTCATTCCCCGCATATATCGAGAGAAAACACACCGCAAGTGAGCAGGCAATGACAAACTCGGAAAATTTGGCTTGGAATGCCAGGTGGGGAGGAAGGAACGCCATCGGCGTGAAAGGATTCGGAAGTTCATTGCACAGAAGAGCGCTACTGAGGTTTCCCTGCAAACCGACCATATTTGAAGCTGGCGAGGAATTCTCCCTCTACTTACGTGCAATGTTTGGGGTCATTCGATAGCCACACTAGATCCATTTTTATGCTTACGAGCAGCGATGACAACGGTACGATAACATCACGTATTCCAAGCAACTGTGGAAACAATGGGCGCATCTCAGTGGGTGCATCATAGCGGGCGCATCTGATAAATCGAAGAGTGATCGACATCAGATCTAGAAGCCTTACCACAAGGAACGCCCCAGATTTAGTAAAAATGAGTATGATCAACGAAGTCGCAGTACCTAACGCCCTTTTCGAGTTCATGACTTCCGATCCTAGAGGTTGTTCCCGCAACAAAGCTAGCCACAGAGCAAATCGGAGTAATGAATAACACCGCGGAGATCCCGACGGGAAAGCTAGGGCTGCATATTTGTATAAGTACCCGTTCAAGGATGAAAGGGAGAGGGTAGGGGTTTCGCCATTCACTAGTTGATGGCGTAACTATGTTCTGAGTCGTCGTGCTTACCGTCTGATTCCAGAGTGAACATGACGTTGCTTTTAGCTTATAAATGGGTAGCGTTCTTTCAGATCAAGCGCTTACGGCACTAAGCGCTGGTGGTGATCGAAAATTGATGAACTCGTAGATCACGCACCCTATGATTTCTCGGAAATTATGGGAACACATCAAGGCTAGCTTGAAACGGCTAACTACAGATTGATCATGGAGTCTGCATGCCTCGTTGACTCGCATCGCCTAATGCTTGGATAATCTCGCCAGGGCGAAAGCATTGGAAATTCTGTATATAACGTCCTGTAAGATCTACATTACCGATCATGCCCTCCCGTCAGTTGCCTCCCTATTGCCATCCTGGATACGCATTGGATATACCACTGTAACTTTTCAACTCTTGCCCTGGCTGACGACCGTTTCCTTTAAGCGCCGGTGGCCGATCACTGGCCGGTGACATACATCGTTGACCTATTGCGCCGCGCACAAGCTTTCGCTAAAATGATGGTAAACAAATTGAGGTGGCTCATTGAATTTTTAAACAACACATGAACATGCCCCATACAACAGTGAATGAAAATAGACTACACGTGTAGACCAGTATCGTCAAGTACATACTATAAGAACGGTACCGGTAAGCAAGCCAATGGTTATTCCCATCCCATCCCGATCCCAATAGACGATGTCCCAATTACACAAAATCCTCCAAAATCTATAAATCATTAATATCATGGTGGCGCCGAGCAAGGAATCTCTGTGGCGTACTGCCTTGGCATCGGAAAGCCAAGTATACGGGCCTTTTTTGGGGGGGTATTTTAGTTAGTAGAAGCGATTGCTCATGGGTATGCGTTCGTCTACGAGCCGTCGATGTAAGATATTGCTCGTAAGAGATGACCACTGCGGAGAAATGAAATAAGTACGGTCGACTCTGACAAGAGACTCTACCACTCACTCCATTGCCGATGAATACGGACGCCCTTCTTGCGATCTCCATGTCCACGGCCATGCTGATATCCTTTGCTTCCATATCCAACTTTAGGTCTCTACTCGTCACGATCACTCTCCAACCATCATCCTTCATGGTCTTCTTGACCTCCGTCAACCACTCACTCTCGTCGTTCGTGAGAATATACAACACATCCACCGTTTCCTCCCTTCCGCCCTTCTGCGCCGCGAGAAGATAGTCCCTCCGTGAATCGCGTATCTTTTGCAAAATGGCGTCATCCGAGGGAAGACAATGTTCCATATACCGCGCCTCGTTTTCCGGTGTGTTCTTGCCCGGAGTGCCTCCGCTTGGTGGGGTGAATTTGTCGGGAAGGAATTCAAAAAGATTCCAGCTGTAAAACGTAGCATTCCAATCTGATAGCATTTTGCAAGCCTCTTTGAAGTCTCCCCTCCGCAAATGGATCGCGAGCATCCGACTGTAAGGGTCGACAACGCCGACCTCGTCGTGGGTGGCATGAAAAACGTGTTTGTTGGCGTCCAAAGCCTTCTCCACGATGCGAGACGCCCCGAGGGACTGAGAAACGGGGGACGCCTTGAATTCGTCCCAGATTTCTATTAGTTTGCCGAAACCCCACACCCAGAGGTCGAACACCTGAGGATATGAATCTTCCTCCCTCGACGCGCTTTCGATCTCGATGCAAAGCTCCGGTCCTTCCAGCGCCTTTCTCCATGTTTCAAACACCTCCCTGCCGCCTGCATCCTTAAGACTGGGTTTGTATTCGCGCGTATTAATGATTTTTCGCTTTTCGCGTGGGCAGACGACCTCGAACCATTCCTCGGAAATGGATCGTGGTGCAGGATCATTCGCAGGCCAAGGGTCACCAACCGCAGGCCCAGATATGAGAGCAGGGAGAGGAGTTCTTGGGGGCCATTCGATGGCTTTCTCCATAGGCCAGGGATAATATTCCCGTTTCCAAACGAAGTCCGAGAAGACGTAGGCGCGATTCGTCTTATACGCGAGGTAATTATTCATTAGCCTAAGTAATAAGTGAGAAATTACATCCCTATGGTGAGAAAAAAAAAAAAAGAGAGCGACGCACACCTCGTTTAACAGGTTGTTCCATCCCAGCTGCTGAACTTGGCATGAAAATTTAACGTAGCGACCGTCTTTTCCTTCAGGGAATGGTAGGCTGAGGTTATGCTGAGGAAGGTCATGAATCCATTTGCGAAGTTCCCTGTAATTCGGTGGGTAGTCGCGATCTGGGAGCGTTACGTTGTCAGGAAGTGTTTCTTGTAGTTCCTCGTCGGCAGCGATAGAGCTTATGGTGATGCCTTGAAAAAGGGATAAAGAGACGAGAGCGCTCAAGAGCAGCAATAGACAGAGCAGGGAGCGCGAGAAACGTCTATGCGGGGAGAGCGATCTCGAGGGAGGCTCCTGGTTGCCCATCTAGAACGGTGCTCACAAAGATGGCTATGGAACGGCGGAAAATAGTCATGTTTTCCAACCTCCTGGTTTCTATATTTAAGCAGGGTATTGGCAGCGGTGGGAAGTTTTTTTTTGCATTGAGGACGTCATTCAAGTTTACCGTAATGCCGCGCCGATACAGCATGGTATAGAAAAAAGTGGCAAAACGATGGTCAGAGTCTTGGCCGATATCCTGTTTATCCTGGGAGTCTTGGCCAATATCATGGTAAACGTCACAGGGATCTGAAAGAGAGGGATTCCCAGTCTCAAGCTGTGTGGCTTTGGAGCGGGTTGCAATGGACGTGATCGATTGATCGGGGATAAAGTGCTCCACAATTCGTCATATCACCATGGAATTACTTTTATCGGGTGAAAAGAATATGTTGAGTTTATTGCGACAAATGTGAAAAAAGTGCAGGATCAGGGACAACTCAGCGTTCCCCTCCTCACTTCGAAAGAAACTCCTCAACCTCCTGCTTTATATTCGCGAAAAAATCTTCCTTTCCACGCATCGGTTTCCATCCCAGGGAGCGAGAACGATCTCCTCTTGCATAGCTGTTCGTAGCGAGGAATGGCCAAATGGGCTGGAGGAAAGGTAGAGGTCAAGTTAGAAGGAATGTCAGCATCTAAACGGCTCGAGATTTAAAAGGATACGTACCCCAAAGAACTTCTCGGACTCTTCTGCAGTGAATGCAGCAGGTTCGCGAGATTCTCCGACTCCTAGATCTACGAGCTTCTCTGAAATGGCACGGGCTACCTCGAGTGCCGAGTATTGACCGTTTTCCGCAAAATAATAACCTTCGGATCCGTGGCCAGTCGACTTGGGCTTGGTTCGGATGGCATCGAATAGGATGATAAAAAGATCAGCAGCTGTGACGCATGATGAGCGATAAAAAACAAAAGGAACCAAAGCTAAAAGAACACGAACTATCTTCAACGTCGACCAAAGGCCAATGATTCAACCCTTTCCCAAAATAACCTCCTTGTTTTCGAGCGATTGATGGCTTGATGAAGAGAGGCATCTGAATAGAATGTTTGTTTTGAATTCCAAGGTCGACCGCTGGTCCTGAGGGATACCCAAATATAGTCCCTATGTTCTAAGTAAGGCACATGGCCCAGAAATAAAATCAGGAAGTTACCTGGGGCGATGAGGTACGCCTTGACGTACCCAGAGCTGTCCGCCTCAATTATGGGAATGTCGACGTTTCTGTGCAGCGCAGATATCGGGAGCGCATTCAATTTTTCGACGTCCAGATCGCTGTAAATGATGTGTTCGCTGTGCAGGCCAAGCGCATTGTCCGCGATCAAGGCTAGATTTGGGTCATAGTGAGAGAGCCAAACATATTGAGAAACCTTTGTAGACATTTACCTGTTCCACTCTAGAACATCGGGGGTGAAAGTTTGGTGAGTAAGTAGCTCGAGCGATCAAATGGGCGGTTTAATACTCACTGTGTGAATCAAGATGGGTGCTTGGCCAGATTTTTCGTGTTTAATTTTCATTCCATCCAAAATGGCCTTCGCGGCGGGATAGTTGTCGGCATCAACCTTTGAAATAAGATGGCCGTACCAGTAAGTTGACCGCACTCCCAGGAATAAAGACTGAGACGCACAATCGCGAAAACGACGTCAGCCTGGGATGCAGCTTCAATCAGGAAACCAAGATCCTTGTCGGTGTAAGAGCCTAGAACGGTAGCGTCGACACCGATGGATTTCAATTTATCGCCTTTCTCTGCTGAACGAGCAAGTGCAGTAATGTGGAAGTTCGAACGATCCGCATGTCTTAAGAGGCGCGCAAGTACGCTGCCCCCGATGTAACCTGGTCAAATGATGATTGAGCAAGGCAAGCAATACGGTAGCGCCTGTCGAAGTAAACCCACCGGTGGCTCCAGTAATGAAGATATTAAGTTTGGAAGACATTGTGAGTCGAAAGTGTGGTTAAGATTCGTCGTGTTTTCAGTTGAACTTATTAAGTTGCAGGTTATCGTCTCGGATTACACATTATACAAAGGGTCGCATTTTGTGCTGAGTAAAGCCAGAGGGAATTTTCAATTATCTCTGTCAGCGTCGAGTCAGCGTAGTGAATTGTCGGCACCTTTTTGCCGTGAAACCTCCTTGATGCTTAGAAATATCGATTCCATGCGTGTCAGTGGCGGATATTTCGGTTATTTTGTGGCGCGTTTTTGGCAAAGAGTGATGGAGAAACATGTATTAAGTAGAGGTAGAGCGGCTGGTTCAATCTGGCGGTCTAACTATAGGTGTGGTCTCTCGAAAAGAATTAATTAATTAAATTAATTAATTAATTGACTGAGGGAGAGCCGTGGCTCGAAATTTATGGGTCAGGACTGTAAGAAGATTATATTTACCAAGGGCGCGTACGGTAGTAGTGAGAACATTCAATTCTAAACTGAGATGGCCATCAGAACTTGTAAAATATGTGGAATGATTGGTTTACCTGATTCCTGACAGGAAACCGACCCCGAGTCAATGGTATTGACATGGTTTGCTGAGGAATTTCCCCTGACAGTCTTCCTTTTTACACTGAACACATTTTCGTGGGGCCCTCCTCTTGATTGCTGATGTACCCGCACTGTTTGAGTCAGGTTCACGAGCCCGTTTCTTCCCTTTGTCGGCACCGTGGCTGTCGTGAGTCAGGGGAGCAAACCGTGGATTAGTGGATGGGTCGACATATTTGAAATGTATCGATGTTTGCTGACTGCTCCGTTTCCCGAACAGGAGGCCGATTTCCCAATCAGTAACAGGTGCATTATCAGGACTGTCGAGATGGCCGTTCTGGATTTCTAGGTCGAGGGTAGTGCCATGAGAGGCGGGGATAGGTGGGATTTTGGATGAATCAGGGACCAGGAGTGCACGGATTCGGTCGTATGCCTTGCGGTGTTGCTCAATCGTGTTCTCTTGATTCCTAAACTCCTTCCAGGCCTTGTAGTATGTCTTGAGGTGATCGGGTAGCTATAATGTAAGGAGATTCCGTGAAAACGTGTATTAAATAAACAGATTAAACATAAGAGATACCTTGTAAAATATTGTCTTTCCGTCACAATGTTCAGACCAACGAGAAGTAAATGACGTCCAGTTTGGTTGTGAATGGGATGACCCTTCGAACTTCATAAATAGTCGGAAGAGCGCACGCTCATCAGGTGTATGGATTGGAAGAACAGCAATGCGTGTTTGTTGTTGCTTCGCAAGGTGGCGGTGTAGAGACTTCTCGCCAACTGCAAAATGTTCGGAATAATCATGCATGCCATATTGCCTTCGTAGATTTGGTGAGAGTGGCAGGATACCAAAGGTCTCAGAGGCCTGTTCAAAGTCATTACCGTTCACCCAACCAACAACTGAGAGTTCTGTCGTGTTCTGAGGAAAAGCATCTCGGGTTTCATCTACAAGGCGAGCGAGTCGGTTTCGTTCCCAGATGTCAAACGACCCCTGATAAGGCTTTCCTGTGCGGTTTAATGTGCCAACCTAAAATAACATAGTCAGAATAGACGATCACCACAAAATCAATAAACCCTTACTCTAAGATTGTGAATGAGACAATAGTCCCGCAGCAGATTTACAGCAAAGCGAGGTGAAGCATTATATGAACCAAATCTCTTCGCAATGTTTTGGTGAATTCCTCCTTCAATGCTGTTTGTTCCACGTAGACAACGATAGAGTGGGAGGCCATCAACATCTCGTCCACGTTCCATGTATAAGTTAATGCCAGGAGGATCGGAGTAGTGGCCGAGGGAAATATTCTCGAGCATAAGCTCTGCCTGAGCATATACTGTACTCGAAAATAATGGCTGGGAGGTAATAGCATCTTTCATGGGGCCAAAAGTTTGAAATACCTCAAAGACGCGCTGATGAAGAATATCAGGTCGTGGAATGAGGCGTTTAACACGATCAAACACCCATTCGGGGCTCTTCAGAATCATCTGGTCAATAGTCAGATCCTTTCTTGCAAGTGTAGCCTCCACATTGGCTTTATCTTCATTATCGAGAACAAAGAGTGCGTCACGAAAAGCACGGCTAAAGGGACGATAGAGGCCATGATGAGGAGAGAGCTTGAGTTGATTCATGAGATGAAAAGCATCTCCCAAAACTCGTGAAATAATCTCAGAGTTTCGGTAAGAATTACTGTATGATTCGCAGGCAAAATTCTGTGAGCGGAGCCTGGTCTCCAAAGCTTGAAGTTGGAGGACTGCAGAAGAGTCGATAGCGGATTCCTCAAGGGATTGCTCGGAGTCAGGATCGAAAGTTGTCAGTGGTAGATTCTCGTCTCTGTCAGAAAATAGCGGTGCTGAATCAATGGATGATTCCAGTGTGCTGTCGCGAGTGGGAAATGGCAGAGTTGGTAGTGGAGATAGATGTTGGGTGGGTTGGTTGATCATGATGTCATTTGCAATCCGAAGATCTTTCGCAAGGCAAACTAATGTGAAAGGAAGATGGGGGCTCATCATATGAAGTGGCACTTCTTGATGAGAAGACGTGACCTCGGCACGAACAAGATAGCCAGATTGAATAACCTTGGTAACGTTCATGAGAATGCGAGTTTTTGTGATATTGACTCCCTGAAACTTTGCAGGACGATCTGGAGCAATGAAACCAACTGCAACAATAGATGACTGATCGCGCGAGAGAAGCTTTATGGGTGTACCTGCAGGAGTTTCAAGAACAACATCCTCGCTTGGTTGTAATTCCGCAAACGCACTCCTCACGGCCCACGTAGCATAGACATCGAGCGCTGCATATTGAAGATGTTTCTCGGAGAGTTCTTCATCATCCCAAGCTGTACTCAGTTGAAGCTCGCCATCCTTCGGTAAATTTCGCCGAAGAACTGAGCTTACGAGTGAGACAAGGCTCACATTCGCTGTGTTTGAGATGTTACGTTCCTTTGCTAGCCGTCCAAGTTCAACAGCACCACAAAATGGCGGATCATCTGATGAAAAACCACAATCTTTGAAAAGCCGTGTAAAATCAGCTTTGATGTGTACACCGTGCTTCAAAATGCGGGGGCTTCGGAGAAAAGAAAGCAAGGCATGAGGTGGATTCAAGACTACACCACCATTCTTATCATGCTTAAGGAATTTTGACAGCTGGAGGGTGATTCAAAGGTTAATCTCGAGATAGAGATCATTCAAAAATCACATACCCGGATGATGTATATAGTCTTCTCAAAGGAAATAGATACAACTGCGACACGGCCATAAAGACCAGTAGTTGTGTTAACTGACCATTCCATGTCCATGGCGACGTCAAGATTCCTTGATTCAGGTAGATGGCGAAGATCATCCATCAGATCGTTGAGACGAGAATTAATTTGGAAGGGGGTGCTGAGTAGCATCGTTTGCCAATCAACAGGAATTGAGAGAGCCTCTAGTGAAGAGGGAGGTACAACAGGCTTGACTTTCTCCTTGAGGGATGGAAAAACGGATTCGTACATGTTCTTGTCACCGCGCACATTGTCCGTGTAAAGAAGCTCGACATCTGGATGGCCATAACGCCGGATTGAATGGGCCACCTCCGCTAGCACAGGCATAAATTGATCATGTGCTTTGGTTGGCGTAAGTGTCATTGCACGAGCTTCATTATACTCATTGACAACGGAATGGAGGGCACCGAAAACAGCTTCACCGCCAACTTTACCCAGATGTTTGGGTACCTAAATAAAAGGTTTAACAAAATCCTTGAAACGAAATGAAATACACACCTTGAAGCTATGGTCAGCTGCTAAAATTCGTGCAGGGAGCATAGCAGTATATTGGTCAATTTCACGTGCATGAGACTCTATGAAGTTGTCATAGAAAGCACGAAAATATGGGCCTGATGGCGTATAGCCTGCATAACCATTTCGGTCATTCCAACTACTAAAGCGAACATGCTTTGCGAGAAACATGGAGCTGCTCCCATAATGACGGACCTTGACCATTTCAAGGTATTGGATTTGCAGCAACTCATAGTAACGGACATGGAAATTTCGTATCATTTCAGAGAATGGGGTTGGACCAAGCCCACGTTGGAAAGATGAACGAAGGAGGGCAACGAGGCGGTCAGTAAGACCGCAGCGGAATGTGAGGTGAAATGTGAACTGGGCAGCGAGAGGTCGAGGGAGTACATTGAGAATGGCGGAGGACCAGCTCTGAAATGTCTCCTTGCAATCCTCGTGATTGCAGTTGTAGCGGTACCCAAAAATATAGACACAAAACTCTATGTCTACCACACGTCGAGGAGCACGGGGCCATCCAAGAAGGTAAAGCATAGGAGTACTACCATCCGCACGTGTACGACCTGCTTTTTTGCATGACGGGCAGGGTATCTTGACGAAAAGATGCGGCAGCCAGATAAAATAGCAAGGCCGATAGAAAAGGGTTGGTGAAATTTGAAATTGATTGGCTGTGGCGAAGAATGGGTTCTTCGGGGTCAAGAAAAACTGGCCAGCGTCATAGCATGCAGGCTTGCATGATTTGCTGGTCTTCATCTCCATGCGAAGCTGCTCACATATATCCTTGTATTCCGAACTGAGCCATGTCGGAATTGATGTGCGAGGCGTGAATGACTTAGCCGAGCTCTCAGGTGTTTGTTCATGGAGCTCAGGCTCATGGTAGGGGGCGTTGCCTTGAGCCTCGTCATCGTTAGGACATGGGCGGGAATCGTCCAACTCTGGATCTTCGTCGAATCCAATGCCCTCTGTGTCGTCGATGGTTCCGAACGAAATGTTGCCACATGTTTCAGACATGTCCTCATCGGCGGCACCACCAGCAGTTGTAGAAAGAGAGCTGTGGGGCTCATTGGAGGGGGGAAGGTCATAGGTGGCGAATTCCGTTATCTCTGGGGCAGTGCTGTTGTCAGCCGCATGTCCACCGATGTTCAAGATGTCGCTGGGCTGCTGGTCTTGCAATTTCGGTGGAGCCGACTTTCGAAGCAGCGATGGAGGCACGGATGACACATGTGATACACCAGATTTCTCGAGTGGAGGAGCAGCTGGAAAAAAACATCTCGTATTAGTGAAATTACAAGTGTGAGACGCTTAGTCGACGTACCTTGGCCGGAAAGCTCTGCGTGCGCATTTGGGTCTGGGTTCTGCTCTTGAACTGAATCCGTGGGTGTCACTACATCAGGTATTCTTGAAGATATTCTATTGAATGGAGGAAAAAAGGCTGAAAAAAGCGGTAAGATAATGAACAAATATGACGAAGAATAAAACCAACCTCGAATTGACGGTGCAGAGCCTGCTGATTTGCTGCGCACAATGTTTCCTCTTGATTCATTTGCGAGTCCTGCTGAGCTACCATAATTTGTTTGAGACTCTGAAATTGTGTTAGAAATGTGGTTTTTTGATGAATAGACATTAAGGTGACATACCAGTTACCGGGCTTCCATGCTCATGGTCAGGTGCATTCTCGACAGCCGACGTTTCTCCACCACCCGTGGCTAGTGTGATAGTTGGTCCTATTAAGGAGAAACCTGTCAGAGATGCCGAAGTTTTAATGAACACATTACCTACGTTCGGGATTATTGGGGCCGGCTTCATTGTCGGTTATGGCAGCTTTGCGCTGGTGGACCTTTTCTACAATGTCAAATGAGTCTTGGAGAAAAAGAGATAAAATTGCAGGGCCTACCTGTTGATTTCTCCTTTGAGTGTTTCATTGAAGCGTTTGCAGTGTCCAGTTTTTTTCGCGGTCTTCCAACTGGATTTCCTTTCGTTCCAGCATCGGGTTTGTTTTTCGAGCCCTTGGGACGTCCTGGGCGGCGTTTGGTTGGTTGTTGAGAAGGAGGCTCGGAGTCGGCCATCTCGCGACGCGTCGAAGGAGGTGAATGCGTGGGAATATTGAGACACGGTGTCCGAATTATTATTCGACATCCAGATGCAGTAAGTCCTGTGAATATAATGGGTAAGTCAGCGAGGTAAAAATGGTAAGTCAATTGAAACTCAGTTAGGTCCTAGGCAGGCCACACCTATAGTTAGACCGCCTTCAATGGATCAAAAAACGGCCCTCGGGCCGCTACTGAGGCAAGATCTACGCAAACGGCAAAGCTTTTATGACAGAAACACATATTTTATGCGGCTAAAAATACAGACAACGTGGGCTCTCGAAAACGCGATAGCACGTTGAAAGTTTGGCCCACCAACTTCCAACGTCCCGGTGGTCGGATTATCCTATAGCTTCATACATGGCTCTTAGCTGCATGAGGGTAGGTCGGTCCTCCGGTTTCTCCAGCGTGCAGGCTACAAAAATGTCGCGGAAAGGGGGAGGAGGAGGGTTGTCGAGCAGAACAAGACGGCATTTGGGATTATTGTAGAAACAAAGTTCCCACAGCAGCGTCCCGAGAGCGAAAACATCGCTGGCAAAAGAGAACTTGCTGCGACCGCCATCATCAATCTCAAAAGCTGTGCAGTGACGAGTAGCATTCAGGCATTGAAGGTCGCAGATGACCAGCGGGTCCGCATTGAGAATATTTCGTCTGGTAAGGTCGCGGTGTGTGATTCCGAGTGAGTGCAAGTATCCGACACCATCGATGATGTCGAGCATCCATCGCCTGATGTTTTGGATCCTCACTTGATCTTCGTTGACGCAGTTTTCGATGGAAATGTCTGCCAAATCTTTCTTGAATCTGGGAAACACAAGGGCCCCTTCTTCCGACCTTCCCAACAGCTGTACGACGTGTGGGGAGCCCCGGCATTGCAATAAGTAACGAATCTCTTGTTTGTATGTCGTGGACTTTTTGAAATGTTTTTCGTCCTCGAATGCGATGAGGGGTAATTTGGCAACTTCCCCGCTGCAATCCTCGAGATCAGGGTCCGGGCTATCGTCGTCAGACGGCATCGGTTTCCGTTCCACTTCGCGGACCTCGTCTCCTATGATCTCCACGTTACGATTATAGGCATGTTTAGGGAGGTCACACCTCCAGCGCAATATATTCCCGGCAAGAGTTCCAGGACCCCCAATTATTTTCACGTAGAAATAAGGCGGCTCCCCGTACCAGCCTTCGTATCCCCCAGGTATAAGGTAGTCCTTTTTCGAGTGCGTTAAGTAGTCAAAATTGTCACCCAAATACATCATCTCCGTTCGGACGCGATCGACGTGCTCGGAGAACGTTTCATCCTTCCCAGGATGGTCGGATGTAGGTTCTACGATGGTCAATCGCATGTCAGTGGCATCGCGGCGAGTGCTACAAAACTGTGAATGGGCTCACTAGATGGAAAAGAGGGCTCCTGGGCCTCTGCGGGTTTGCTCTTGAATGACGCGATCTGGTCAACACCCTCTGATGTGTGGAGAGCAGCCATTCGTTATCGATGAGTGAGGTCTCACGAAGGGTAAAATTTCATCTCATGCCAAACGAAATATATCCCTCTTAGCCCCTCGCGGGAAATAAAAATGAACGGGATTTTTCTTTTGTCAGTCAATGACCCAATCCCACAAAATTAAAATCGCACCCACCGTCATAAAAAGAAATGAGCTTCAAGTAACCCATGCATCCTTCTGCGGGCTCCTGAACCTTGATCCCCGTAGAATATCTGGTATAAAAATCCCCTTCACAATCAGTAGTTTACTCACTTCTTTCGGACCGCAGATTTCCAATACCGTTGCGGCGATAAGGCGACAGAGTATGACGAGAGGATCAGGCTGAACCTGGTGGGAAAAGCAGAGTCACGGCGACCGCTGGCCAGTCAGCCGTAAACGGTCCATCGAAGGCTTCGTGCCAACCACCTCGACCAGATTCCAGTCCGCGTATCTAGTAGCGCAACAGAATTCTGCCCACGAAATCAATCATGAAACCAAAACCAATTGAAAGCTGGCTCCAACATAACAACCTGTCCATAACCGCTGCAAGTACTGATTCTCTGAGACTCAAATCCAATGGGACCACGGGGACTCATAAATAAGATAGGTTAAAACAAGAGACAACAACAACGACACACTGGATCCAGATTGACGGCTAGAGGAGAGAAGAGAGACGTGAAGAGCTCATGACAACGGACGATATAGCAAAGAAAAATAAGAAATGGGCGAAGTAAAAGGTGGAATAAAGGCTTCAATCGACCCAGAGCGCCACGACGCAGAAGTAGGGTTCGTCTCTGGATACAAGGGTTGTAAGCGAGAGCGTGGCCAGGCGAACGTTGAACTTGATAACAAAAAAGATATGCAGATCAAAAAGGTCCATTTTCCACGGGTTGCGAACTGCAGCGGTTGGGCAGTGAGCGGGCTTGTGGTGCGCAATGGCGAAATAAAGTAATTATCAGGTATACTCCCTAGTTTCTCCCCTTTCCTCTCATCCTCGACCACCTGTCTGCGTTGTCTCGTCCTTGTCAGAACATCCATGATGTTATGACATTTAACACTGATATAATAAAGAGTTCTGAGTGACGCGAACGGGAAAGGGTAGCGAAAAGAAAAACGTACGAGCATTTCCTGGGACCTGGTGTTCATGATCAGGGCAACAATGAGGCCTTTTGACAAAGTAAATAAGTAAAACGAGCAAAAAAAATCAAAATGTCTCTTCATACCGTAAAGACCCAAAACTTCAGCAAAGATGAGGATAAGAATCTGTCCAACACGAAAACATAATCAACATTCCGCAGTCGCAGGACAAGGCTCCCAACAAAAACGTACCATGCCAACGAAGAGCCTGGGTTGTTGAGCTGTGCCGCGCACACCAGCGTCACCAACAATACCGACAGCGAAACCCGCAGCGAGACCAGCGAGACCGACAGCGAGACCAGCACCGAGCTGGGTGAAACCTTGGGCGAGTGACATGTGTGTTTTGACTATGAAGAAAGGAAACGTCAGCACGGTTGAGTCGAACAAAAGTGGTTTGGGCGAAAATGAACAACTCACGGTCACCAGCGATGAGTACTGACACGACTAGTCCGTAGATCTAACAAAACGACAAGAAAGAGTCAGCCAACATATTCGCTCATTCATTCATTTACAATGGCGAATTGAGAAAGTAGAACCAAGACGCTGAGAGAGCGGCTGCGCATTCGGTTCTGCGGATTAAGATTTGGGCCGACTCACAGCAATAATACCAGCCATGATAACTGGCACAACACACTTCATCATCAAGTCGGGTCGCAGAACGGACATGGCTGAGATTCCAACGCCTGATTTTGCGGTACCATAACTAAAATGAAATGGCGACAACGTTGTCAGTGAACCCATCCCAACTCACGCAAAACTTTGAAACCGAACACACCTAGCACCAATGCCTTTCATGCGCAGAATCAACCAAGGTCACGTCAGCATCTCGAACATCACAAGTCCCTCATAAACTCACAAGTAAACACGATGGCGCTGGTACAGCCCTATCCACAGCAGCAAATGCGTTGAGTACGTCACAAACACCGAGACGCGAAAAGCCAGCGCAACTCACCATGGCGCTGAAGAAAGGAGCGTATACGGGGCAAAGATCCGACATAATTGAGGATGTTGGTTGAGGAAGAGCAGAGGACGGATACGCTGAGAGGTGGTTTGGGTGCGGTAGTCAAAATCCAACGCTGAGCTGACAGCACCGCCAAGGCGCACGGCAACTGCCGAGCTTCAAATTCCGATTTCCCCCTGGCACCATCTGCCAATAATCAATACTTAGGACCAGAAGTTCATCTACACAAAAGTTACATTTCTTATCATAGGGATAGGTCAACAGGCATAATGATGCTCGAGAAAAGAAGGAAGATATAAGTCATCGAAAGGCACATTTTTAAAAATGTAAAGAGCGTGGTTTGGGTCATCAGAGAAGGGGTTGCGACGTGGTCTACTCCGCGTCTATAGGAATTTGTGAGGCAAGGAATCATAAAGCTGTATAGAAATTCGATGAAGAGGGGATTACGATGATGAGAAAAGGCGTAAAGGAGAAAGAAGAAAATAAAATCATACAGTAATTCGATAGGAAGTGAAGAAGGAAAAGGTGAAATGGAAAGAAAAAATCCACAATCCAAATTCTTTTCTTTTTCTTGTTGATCATTCAGCAAGTGGCGCCGAGAGTTTCGACATTCTGCACTTGCAGTCGGTCCAGGAAAGGGTCGGCGTCGTCGGAACAAAGGGCCACATTTTTTCTTCTTGTTTAAGCACCAATGTTCTCCAAGTTGGCATCGGCCCTAATCGCGCCGGTCCTCTCTCCAACGTTGCCAAACCACTCCTTGGCCCTAACCGCCCTCTTCTCCATCTCCTCAGCCCCCTTCACCTCCTTCGACCTTTCCTCCATCGCACCCCTAAACCTCTCTCTCAAATCCCAAGACGCCAACCTCAACACCTTCCTCGTCTCGCGACTAACTCGACCAGCATGGGCATCCACAAAGTGCACGTCCCTCTCATCAGCGCGTGAGAGGACGGAGGCCTTGACTCTCCTTCCCACCGTTCGCGGGATGGAGCTAGGCAGCTCGAGGATAAGATACGCCGTCAAGCCGATAGTGACAGCGCCAACCACAGGCGCAGCCCACTTCCTTGCCGTCTCATTACCCAACAGGTCGGTAACGCGAACAATGCCCTCAATAACACCCCGCATCCCGAGGGCCTGCCCACCAACCATGGTGAGGGCACCCACGCCGACGCTGACGAGACCAAGCGCAGTCGGGCTGGCAGTATCATCCTCCGAACCAGGCTTCCCATCGCCAAAGTGGAGGAAAAACTGGTGGTTGACGTCAAACAAGTCGAAGAAAGTCGTGTCGAGCAACTCAGGGCGTTGAGAGAGACCGATACCCAACCCATTCATGCCACCAGCGACAATGGCCCCGCCGATGTTCGAATACGATGAGGACCGCCTGTTCTTGATGCCACGACCCCCTCTCCTCGTCACGCTGAACATCGCCTCAGGCATGAACACCCTCCTACTCCTCTCAACGCCCTCAGGGAGATGCTCCTCCCCAAGGTCCTTAATCTTATGCACACCCTTCGTCGTGATCAAACGCGCCTCATCCTCAGCCAGCGCAACCGCCGCATCCAAGCTCGCAAGCAGTGCACGTCGGACATCACGGGCATAATCCCAGATACCCAACAAACCAGGGTAGGAAGGCATAGATACAGGGGATTTGCTGACGCCCAGCTGACCTTGACCGACAAGTTCAAGGGCATCGTTGAGCGTCTTTTTGGTGCGCGAAGAGGCATCACCAGCCCCTGACTCCTCGACAGCCTCGAGAGCGTCCTCGAGAACGTCACGTCCAGCCTTCATTTTTTCGAGGACAGGGCGAGCCTGCGATAGATCCTCGCGGGCACGCTGGAGCTCCGAATCGGCGACGATAGCATTAGCACCGGCCAGGAGTTCGATGTCGGAGAGGAGGTTGGAAAGGTAGGTGGAGACGGGTTGGAGTTTAGACTTGGATCGCTTAACGAGGACGAACGATCGCAGAGATTGCTCGAGGTCGTCAAATGAAGGGTTGGCGGTGAAAGGTTGAAGAGCGGAGGCAGAGTCGACGAAGTGTACAAGATCCTCCGCATCCTCGTAGGTCCTCGGGCTGAGCTGCTTGATTTGTTCAAGGACGAGGCGTCGGCACTTCTCCTTGTTCTTGATCTGATCATACTTGTTGACGACGATAAAGAGATAGGCCTTCTCATTGCTGGCGTTCCAGAGGAACTCCTTTGCCGAAAGGGTGAAATGGTTCTCGGCGGAGACGACGAAGACAACGACATCGATTTCTTCCTGGCGAGCAAAAACTGCGGTAGTCTTCAAACTATCACGGTTGAGGCCTGGTGCGTCAATAAGGGAGATGTCGACAACACCGTTGTTGAGAAGTGATTCTGATGGTGCTCGTGTATCCGCGAGATAAAGCTTGATCATGCGCTGGGTATGTTCGTTGTCGGCTACAATTCCTTCGAGATCCGAAATCTCTCCTTTGGTGAAGGTGGAGGCATCATTGATGTCATATGTGACTCCGTCCTTGACAACATGAACTTCTTCCTTTCCGGAATTTTCAGCTGCATCGCGAACCTCGCAGAAGGCGGTTGTGCATGGTTGTTGGTCGACAGGCATGACCTCGCGACGGAGTAGGGCATTGACGAAAGTTGACTTTCCGGCATTGAGGTCACCGGTGACGAGAACCTTGGAAGAAGTATCCTCGACGCGTAAACGCAACCGGTCAATATGGTTGACAGAGGTAGCAATCCTCTCGTCAAGGAGATTGGCTATTGATGATTTTTCGAGTTGGGAGACGAGCGTTGCTGCCGAAGTTGATGTATGATGTGAACCGAGCTTGAGATCGAGTCGGAGGACGTTGAAGTCTGAACTGGGAATTAACCGGTCTTGATTCGATTCTTTTGAGGCAGGGGTGTCCTCTTCGCTGTCGGAGAGAGAGGCCAGGCTAACTGAACGAGGCAAACCGTGTTGAGGGGTGTCGATGACAACATGGGCTTCAAAAGTAGGATCGTCCGCGAAAGATAGGGAACGCCGAGCAGCAGCAGGACGAGAAGAGGAAGACTCTGCTCGTTCTGTCTCCTCTTTATGTTCCCGAAGCTGTGGGTAGCGCACGACCCATTCGTCCTTGTTGAAAGTCCGAATCTCGTTCAAGACCGACTTGGTCGAATCAATGGCCGTCACCAGTCTACGCGAAAGGTCAGCTGTGGACAGGAGACTTTGTAAACATCAACGCACCGGTCCTTGCTCTCAATGTATGCCTCCTGGACATCCTCTACCTTGAGCTGCCTGTCTCCATTCAGAACCGCAAATACCGAGTCGTGGAAAGCTTCTTTCACGGGTGAGGCGACGCGGGTGGGGAAATATGATTGAGCCATGGCAGCCTGTTCTGCTACTGATTGTTTTGGCGCTGCGTGGCCGGTGGTGGACGACGACGGCGACGAGTAACGAAAGCTGACGAAAATTGGCGGGTGATTTTCAGGAGGAACAACTGTTGTCAACGATTATGTGAGCTTCCGGGAACAACCGAGTTTCCTTTTTCTGCCAAGTCCCTTAGTGTCGTCCAATGATCAGAGGTTGGTAGGTTCTACTGTCTGTTTTTCCGCTTGCAACCTCAAATTGAACTCGAAAATCAAGTAGATCGTCACTCCATAATGCTAAGCTACAATTTGAAACTTCAAGCTTCAAGCTTCCAGAACCTTATGTGGCAGTATCTGCCGTCAACTTGAAGGCTCCTGACTCCTGACGCGACAGGGATCCATTTACCAATGTGAACTCACTCCAGGGTATAATTTAGCATATCCACCACAGCGATGGATTTTTTGACTTTTATAAAAGCGACGCAACCCAAAGGTATCCTCACAAAAGTTATTTTTGCCTTTATTTGTTTCCCCCGCCAGTCGTATTCCCAACGTACGATCGAGCCTTATAATCCAGCAACCCGTTTTGGTCTATCCATCCCCTGCTCAAAAATCCCCTGTAACGCCCTGACCTACCAAAGCGATTCTCTTTGCTCAATGTTCTTGGAACACGCCTTTGACGACGGCCTGCCTCTGCATAGTTTCTTTTTACGACAAGTGGCGCACTCTTCTGCTGCCACTCGCATAGATTTATGTATCACACGACCGCTACACTCTGTCAAATCCCTCGCCCAACGGGTTCTTCGCGCCGCATCTTCAACGAACTCGTTACCGGCGCTTAAGGCTGTCAGTCAACCCGAGTACGAGCCCACGCCGCTCTCCAATTCTCCTATCAAACGTCGGAAAGATGCCTCGCGTGTGCTCGTCGTGTATTTCCCTTTTTCTGAATGTCCACCAAAGGCGGATTGCGAAGGCACGAAAGAAGGGACTATCTTCCTCTTCCTTTCTGTTGACAAAAAGGGCTTCGTCTCTCTCCTGGGGTCCATCCACGTTCAGGCCTCCTTTTCTCTTTTCGAGTGCTCGCCTCGCCGGTTGACCTTCCATGGTGCTAAGCCTCGATTTTTCTCGACACCCCGGCCATATCGATTAGGCATCATCATATCTACTCTTGCGATAATCAAGCTTAGTCCTTCACCTTCATCACCGCCACGATTTCTTGAGTACCGCATCTGCCGAGCTTTGAAATCTCTCTTTGGGTTCTTGAAATATTCTGGCCAAAGGCAGCTCGAAGCATCTCGCAAAATCCTGCTGGACCAAGACGGATATCAGATCACGCACATCGGACAGGGAGCCTTCGCTACGATTTCTCGGGTGCTGCACAAGCCTACAGGGGACGTCCGGGTGATGAAAAGGATAACATTCGACAAAAACGGCTTGGCGAAGTATTTGGTGAACAATGAAGTGGATACTCTCAAGGCGATGGAGGGGAATCATTGGTTTCCGCGCTTATTGAATCATTTTTCGGAGGGGGGACAGTTCGTCGTGACTATGGTACCTTTTCGCAACTGTTTTCGGTGACTACTGATATACCGTCCTTCCTCGTAGCCTTTTTATCGTCGTGGAGACCTATCGGCGCTCTTGGAACATAAAGGATATCTCAGCCGCGAACTCGCCAAATTTTACTCCGCGCAACTCGTACGTCATCCTTGCTTTCGTTCGTCCTCCCCCTCAATCAACACCTATTCTAAAAAAAAAATCTCCCTCCCCCCGCTCTACACAGATCCTGGCCATTCAGTCGCTCCATAAGGAAGGCATCATCCATCGGGATATCAAAACCGACAACATCTTCCTCGACGACGCCGGGCACCTCATCCTCGCCGACCTCGGGCTGGCAGAAGACATCGCTACTTTCGAAGGGGGCGAAGCCGTCGTCGCTGGTTACCCGCTGTGGCTCGAGGCTCGCGCGCGGAACGAGGACGACTTCCCGTTCTTATTCGTCAGCGAAGATAATCCACTGGGGACGACGGGGGCGGCTGGGACGTTTTGGTACACGGCGCCTGAGGTGTTTAGGGCGGAGCAGTATTCGTTTGGGGTGGATTATTGGTCTGTGGGGGTTATTTATTATGAACTTGTCACTGGGCATGTGAGTACTTGGTTTCCTTTTCGTTTGGCCGTTTGTTTGATGGTTATTTTTTTTTGATGATTTTTCGTTAAGATACCGTTCAACCACTATAAACCGTACCCTGAGAATAAACGACCAATGCTGGACTTCAGGAACAAGCCCGGTCAACTCAAGAACGTAGCAGCTTGGGAGCAGGACGCGATATCTGAGGTAGGTTCGGATTTGTAAGGCTAGATGGGTATGAACGACTTACTTTTCCGCTCCTCACCGCGTATCGAACAGATGTTGGCTCCCAACCCCAAGCACCGCCCACAAAGTCTCGTTGAGATCAAGCGTAGTCGGTTGTTCTTCGGAGTGTAAGCCCATTCCTACGTTGTTTTTTTTGGATCATCAGAAGCGATTGGCTGATACTTTCTTTTTTTTGGATTGTGTTAGGGATTGGGAGAAGATGTCACGTAAAGAGATATCCCCGCCTTGTCTTCCTCCTCCGCTGCACGAGGGTTGAAGGTTTGAAGGTCGATGGTTCAGTGCTTACTCTGATGTCAACGTCAGGGGTTGTCTTTTTTCTTGCATAGCGGTACTGTAGACGTGTTTGTTTAATTATAATTCACGGATATGTATCTACAAGTGTGTTGATTCTCAAATTTGGGAATCTAACTGTGTTCGATATAAACATGGGCCATCATTCCATGGCTAAGGTGCATATATAATGTACAAGCTTTCTTTGACGTCCTTTGCATGCCCCATGGCCATGTCATCCACAATCAACGATGCGGCAATGCGAGGCCGTCGATAACTTGCGATGGCAGATGGACGTCCCGATGTCATTTGCGGGTTCATGGACTCGATGACAAGGACGCTCTAGAACGCTGAAGGACGAGGAGAATATTGTCAGAGCCCGAGTTAAGAATGTTTGGCCTAGTTGGAGTGACGAGACGAGGGTTGTAGGGGAGAAAATCGTTCAAGGGGCGAAGTTTTAAGGACTTTTGTACGCGAGAAGTTAAGTTGGGTGTGGGCCGCCGCTCGCGTTGGTTTCTCGGAGCCGTCTTAATCTGAGCGGGATCTTAACCGCTCAAAAGCTGATGCCGCAAGATACACCGCAGTACTTCATTCCGTCCCTTCGACGTGGCTTTGAAGCTTTCGGGATCATCGGAACACCTAGCATATTTGGCTGTGATTTCCACCTGGCCCTTTAGTGCTTTTTGTTAGATATCTTTACTCTGAAGAACCGGCACACTAACTCGATAATGAACGTCTGGGTTGCTCGGAACCGTCCCTCAGAGAATATACGGAGAACCGTGGATCAGGATACTGGAGACCTTGTTCAATCAGGGATCTTTGATTTGGTATCTTATTACTAAGAATCTTACTAGTAATTAGTTTCATGGAAACGGAGTGATGGAAGATTGGGCGCTTACTTCCACAGAGTCACCCGATCCAAAGCGGATCGGCCGTATTGCAAAAGTTCTCCGCTTTCGCGCCCTGTCACCCAATGAACGGGGTTTGTCGTTTCCATTAGGTCCGCTCCGTGAACTCCAGGTTAAAGGTGACGCGTGGAGTCGGGGGGCTGTTATCCAGAGGAAGTTCCGGGACCGGCAAGTTTTCTAATCGAATATTCACGTCAAGCCAAAGTATTATGTACAATATTTCTCAACGGCCATGCCCATCGTGAAGTGTATCTGATTGAAACGAGTCAGAAGTTGATGTAAGCAGTGCCAGGTCGCCGTCGTCGTTTGGAGCTCGTCGATTCCATCGGATCAGACAAGCGTCCATTAGTAGCTCAATAATAAGCATTTAGGCCGTGTCCATCCACGAGCTTCGAGACTGGAAGTTCGCATATCTCAGGTGCGTTGCACAGGTCAAACTTGAAGCAGATCTAGAGAACGATGGACATGTTTTTCAAGCTGTACATGATTGGTTCAAGTTATTTATAAGTCCCAGGTGTTTGATAACAAGATAAAGATGATAGGTCGGAGGCAATGCCATTGGGATATCAGAGCGCGTTTCAAGAGGATAAATATACAATCTTGAGCACGATGGGACCAAGCATGAGACTGACGCCGTGACGGATGTGTGACAGGTGACATATGTTGAGCCAGCTCAGCCTGTGTCTTTAGCCAGAACCACTGCGACCACAGCGTGTCCTCGCCTTTTCTTCTTCTCATCGCCTCCACCGTCCTCGTCGCCATCCGCGTCGTGCACAACAGAAGGCTCTTCGCTAGACCGGCAGGCTCCGCTGGTCTCGTCTATCAAGAAATCGACCCCACGGTTCCCAGGGTTTCCATATCTTGCGTGCGCAACTAGCTCGAACCCATATTCCACACCTATCAGGTTCCCTCCCTCGACGTCGAGGAAAATAGAACAGCCCGTTTCAGCGGCAATTCATTGGATTTGACAGGAAACAAAACAAGAAACAAAAGCGAACGGCCTTTTTCGATCGTTTTTCTCATTGTTCCAACATAACATCTACCCAAACACCAACCTAATCCCACATTTTTTCTTTTTCTTCTCCAACATGAGTCTTCGTCCCCCCTCCACAAGCCCCAGCCCGAGTCCCGGACCCCATGAGAACGGCAAAGCTCACGCTCGCCAGTCCATGGGTCCTTCTTCTCGTGGCACACCAACTCTCGCCCCTGCTTCGCCCCGCCCGGGAGGTCAGTCCAGCGCCAGGCCTACTAGCGAGCTATTAGGTACAGGCACCATGTTTCAGACACCCGAAGGTCCGTATCTGCTTCTTCTTTCGGTCTCATCCATACGCTGACTCGTTTTTCTTTTTTTCCTTTTTTATCAGTGGAGGCATTGGATCAGTGGTTCGAGAACCTTCAAAGCTATGAGGCTACATTGGTACGTCGATTTCGATGGCACTGATATCGTTATGTTCTGATTGTTTCTGCAGGAGGATATGGCTGCTGCCTCATTGGATGTAAACTTTAAAGAAGAACTCAGCGCCATCGAGCAATGTTAGTATTCGTAGAATTCTGGCGGACTGATGCTAAACTTTTTTCGTGGCGAATAGGGTTCAAAGTTCTCTCAGAAGCAGAGCGCACAGCCGCCCTTTACAGTCTTCTCCAGCATTCTACTCAAGTTCAAATTCGCTTCTTCATTACCGTCCTTCAGCAGATGGCGAGGTCCGATCCGATGACCGCCCTCCTTAGTCCTGCTATGGGCGGTACGTATTCCCCAAGTTTTTGTCCCACGCCTCTTGCTGACACTGCCATTAATATTAGGTTCTATGCAAAGTCAAATGGAAGCCAAACTTGCGAGCATCAAGTCTCCTGGTCTCAAGTCTGGCCTCCCAGCGTCGCCAACGGCGCGCAACTTCGCTGGCAATCGCCAGTCTTTGGCGTTGGACAATTCGTCCAACTACCTTTCTCCCGATTCAGCCGCCATCCCGCCCGATTCAGCTGCTGCAACCCTCGCCCAGCAGAGGGCTAAGCTCAAGGCCAGCAATGCATCGCATAGGATTTCCGCGCCTGTTTTGGCCTCGGCGGGAGGAGATGGACGCGCTTCCTGGGGACCATCCACTTTGCTCAGCCAAGTCTCTGAGCAGCAAGCCGCTCCCGCTCAAGAGGTCGCTGTTAATGTCTCGCGCCCCAAGAGCACTGAGTTCTCTGGCACCGTCGGTACCCCAAGGACTGTCAACAACGAGGCCACAGTCCCGCCGGCGAATGACAGCTGGGCGAGTATGGTCAACACGCCATTGATTCCGATGTTCAAGAAGGAGACACGCGCCCCGCCGGTGGTCGACAACGCGCCGAAGAACGACTGGCACGCTTCGGCTGCTCCAGGTGTTCCTCGCATGGGTGACCCGACTATCCATCGTCGTAATCCCAAAGGCCAGCACGATAACAGGAACAACAACAGTAATGACCACACTGGTGGTGTGTATGACGATAATGGAAACCCAGTCAATGCTGGACAGGGACAACAAGGACAAAACGCCGGGCGTCCAAGTGGGATGAGGAACGTTAGTGGAAATGGCGCTGGATGGACTGGAACGAGGAGCCCGGCGCTCAATAACAATCTTAACAACCAGCTGAACAGGTTCGGCGATGGCTCCGATGCAGGAGGCAACAACCCGAACCCGAATAATATGAACGGCCTCGGGATGCAAATGGGCGGCTTCGGGATGGGCCTTGGGAGCCCAACGATGGGGATGGGTATTCCTGGACTCGGGATGCAGCCGATGAGCCCGTTCAACATGCTGAGTATGATGAACATGAACCCGGACGCTGCGCAGCTCCTTGCGGCACAAATGGCCGCAGGTCAATTCGGACAGCAAGGGATGGCGGGGTGGCTTGGGATGCAGCCGATGAGCGCTGGGCTTGGGCCTGGCGGGATGGGCGGAAATATGCACGGGAGAAAACCCGGACCTGGGGGCGCGAGGTCGCCTGGATTGCGCAGCGCGTCGAGTGTAGGAAGCCGTGGTGATGGTGGTGGAAATAGCACGCCCAAGGGCGAGGAGGATGTGGACCCGGCGCTGTTAAATGATGTGGCGGCGTGGTTGAGGAGTTTGAGGCTCCACAAATATACACCGAACTTTGAGGGGAGCAGGTGGCAGGATATGGTGATGCTGGATGAGGCGGCGTTGGAAGCGAAGGGCGTTGCGGCGCTTGGGGCAAGGAGAAAGATGTTGAAGACGTTTGAGTTGGTAAGGAAGAAGATGGGTATGGATGGGGGTCCACCGAGCAGTGTGCCGCCCTCCAGTGCTGGTCTGGCGAGTCCTTAAGCCCTCGTTCTGCGGTACCTCGAAAGTCGCTGCGATGCATGCGTGGCACATATACCAAGTTTCGACATCCTCAAAAATCCCTTGAATAATTTTCTTGATCCTCGATATGTCTTTTCCTATCCCTTCCCTTTCCAACACCTCCTTTTCCTGGCCATAACATCTAGTCATCCCATCAATGGACGGACCGTACAATTGGACAACGGCGACGCTGCTGAGAACGACGATCACCGACGCCTCGATGGGGCAGGCCAGTATCTTATCTCTTCCTCCTACTGGATGATAACTGGATGATACCGTGCTTCTGTTCCCCTCCCCCGTTCATTTATCAGGTGCATTCTTGCGCTTCTTACAGACACCTACAAATCCTATCCCCGTTCCATCGTCTATTTTCCGGAAAAATGTTGAGCGAGATCGCGCACAGCACACACATCTTATGCAGGTCGTTGTAATAGTTGTATTCGGTACGTGGCTTGGAACCGTTGTATCTTGGATTCACAATTTTTTTTCTCTGTTTTTTCTTTCTTTCTTTCTTGTTCGAACATTGAAATTCCGTGAACCCGCCGGTTACTTAGGCTTTATGTAGGGCGGTACCAGAGATTTATCTATATATTTGGCTTGTACGAATAATCGATTTTCCTTCCCATCCGATATCTTGTTTCTTCGACCGACGTAAGCACGACGAGAACCTCTCGAGCACCGCGGCGGGTGCGGTCCTCTTATCTTTCAACAGGAATTTTGGCCACACAACCCGACTCGTGGAATGGGATCTGCGCTCCTTATAATTATACTCTTTTTTCTTGCGTGGACGGGTTGGATTTTTATATTTAGTTATCTATTGAAGAATTATTTGGTACCATGGCACTGCACTTCTTGTTGTTGTTGTCGTTAGAGAGGCGGTTGGTTTTTCTTCTAATCACACCCCGTCGGGGTCGCTTCGCTTGTCCAATCTGCTGTGGCGGTCGGGATTTGTGGGTTTGTTGGCAGTTTGGAACCCTTGGAGAGCAAGCTCCGTTCCGGGGTGAACGGGATCTTTGTCCGTTGACTTGTTTGCTTGCCGGCCGAGAACCCGGGGTGGCTCCGGATTTTCCTTTATTCCGATTTTACTGAATTTTCTCCAACGCGATTTGACTGTGTGTTTGATTGTCATTGGATAATCGAGATAATTATGTATGGATGGATGGATGTAACTGCGTGATGTAATTTTGCAGAGAACGGTGACATAATTAACGGCTCCGTGCGACCGAGGGTATTTAATATTGAAGGAAAAAGATGAATCAGACTGGGTATTTTACCGTTCCTTTTTGTTTAGGGACCTGGGTAGGGTAAACCCCTTGGGTACTTTAAGCTTAAGGGACAGGCTTGTGTAAAACGTTTTTCAGGTCTTGTGGATGTCATATAAAAGGAAAATACATGGATGACGCCAATCCTAAATTAAAACATCTATTACTTACTTCAAGAAGCGAATACCGAGCGCATTCCGAAGATACTTTGTTTTTTCTTGGGAGATGGAAACCAAAGTGTCTTCCTTGTGACGATATAAGGATACGATACCGATGCATAACCCAACGTTTACATACATCAGAAAGCTTCTAGGTATCCGATTCGGAGGCAAATGAGTTCGAAGAAAGCCTTAAGTTCCGTTACAGCAGCAACAGTTTATGCAGAGAGCTCGGCAGTGGGTAATTACATCATTGGATTGTCCCTCGGTAGATACACCTTGTGCAACCCCGCGCCTTCCGCCAGTTTCCCATCCTCGCTGGCTCCCGTAGGCGATTAAACGCGCGCTCGCTCGCCAAGCATTTCCTTGCTGAATTTAGCGCCGCCGAAGTTAATCGTCGGTTGGGAAGGGACTTGAGCACACCGTGATCTTATAAATTGGATTTCCAATGTCATTTAGAACAAAGTGGATATTAGAGCTGGATGGATATGTGGTTTTGGTGCATCTCTTGCATCTCATCATCGAGCGCTCAATCGCGGGGCCCCACGGCCGGCGGGAGAGATGGGGCACGTGTTCGGTGTTTGCCGCCATTCTTTAAGTTTAATGTTCTTATTATTAAATATACGGATGCCCTCCGATTTCCAGAACCTAGAAGCTAAAGACGAGCCGGCGCTTTCCATATTACGAACCCCCAAGGTTTCTCCAAACGAGATCAAACGTGAACAGTATTTTTAGTGTTCTGGATAGAAAATAAAGGGATTGGAAAAGGGAGTTAGCTAACCACGTAACAATCTGGCAACTCCCGGAATAACGAAAGAACGAGGTCAAAGAACGAGATCAAAAGAAGGGAAGAAGTCTTAGCTATGTATGTATTCTGCTTGCCAGATGTAGGAAGCGCAATGGGGCATTTTTTTCCATAGTAACCGCATTGTAGGACGCGTCCGAGAGATCCGAAAGACTTGGACCCTCCCAAGATTGAAAACCGAGAATTCTTTCGAAAGTCAAGCAGTTCACCCGTGCGTGGCGAGATGGCGAAGAATGGCGCCAATTGGTGTTTTAACCACGCGCTCCGATATCCGGGCCCACGAACGTCGGGGATGGTTTGGCGTGGCGGGGAATCCAGTCGCGTCTGCGGGGAGGTCAGCTGGATAAGTTCCGGCATAAACCATGTCATGGTTGAGGTCCGGTTGGGTCCCTGTAAAATGTATATGTAAATAAGTCATCGAAACCTGAAGCGGCCAAGCCCGGAACATCAGTATATAAGTCGTCAACATTCTTCCTTCATTTCTCCCTCCCATACCGTATTCGTTTTCTTTCACCATGTCGACTCCAGAACCACACTCAAAGTTATTGTCGGTCGCTGCACAGCGGATCTCCAACCTCGGTTCCGCTCACAGCAGCGAGGCATCGCTTCAGAGGGTCAAAAATATGCCTGGGTACACCACACCCGTCTTCAAGGGCAAAGACGAGCAGCGCACTCTCGTCGAGAACACTGTTGCTGAAAAGGTTAGTGCCTTGTGCAGATGTTGATTAGCCGACGTTCCCCTGAACGTTTTTTTCTCACAGGGATTTATACCCCGCGAGCTCGTTGCGAACGAGGTCAACTGGTTTTACACGCACCTCGGCATCGACGATACCTATTTCGAGAGCGAATCCCGCGAAGTCATCTCTGACCACATCATTGCGCTCTTTGGAGCCAAGATCCTCGCGTACACCAAGCACGACCCGAGCAAGCTAGTCATCGACCTAGAACGAATCGATGAGCATGGAAATGGCGCGACTTTCATCCACACCAGTTCACCTGGACTCACCTCCACCGAAGGACCAGGCGCAACATGCGAATCTAGGTGAGATCTCGTTATGCGGGCCCGCTTGTTATGTGTTAATCATGCCTAAACCCCCTTCAGGATCGACGAGTTGTTTTTGAACAATTCCACCCCTACCAACGCCTACCGCCTCGAAACTTACCGTTCAACCGGTTCCATTTCTGTCACCGCATCGCAGCAACTCCGATGCTACTTCGTCACGAAATGCCACTTCCCAACCACCCAGCCCGCCACTGTTCCCGGCCAGAAGACAGACATCCGTTCCGTATCGGATTCGGCTTTCTTGGATAGGGTCACGAAGAACACTCTCGATATTTACCAGCAGGTTTGGTTGATTCATTTAAAAAATTTCTAACACATTGCTGACGGGTATTTTTAGGTTATGTGGAACGTGGAGTCACGGTATGGCCCCGTTATGGAGGTTTTTGAAGTCGAAGGCACTCGTGAGAGGAGGTTGGTCATAGGATACAAGATGGGCGGAACATCTGGATTCTTTAGGTAAGGTTTTTTAGTTTCTCCACCACTTCGTTCCCACTGACCTCTTTTTTTCCGCTCAGCGCCCTCTCCAACCTTTACCACTTCTATTCTCTCTATTCCGCGCGTAAATATGTTGGTATGTGCAATACCCTTTTGTCTGGAAGCTCTATCGCTTAATCATGTTCTCAGAACAATTTTCGAACGGAATTACCATCATCTCCCTTTACCTTAACCCCCTTCCCAACAGTAACGCGCCGCCCATCGAAAATTCGATCTTCCAGGTCATGAAAGAGGCTTCCTTATTGTTCTGCCTCCCCGATAACCCATTCTTCCTTCCCAAGTCGCTCGGAACCAACGCCGTGCAAGAAGCCACCTATGCCTGTCCGTTCTCGATCTTCTTAATTGCCACCAATTTTTTTCCTGATGGATCTTTGCCTTCTAGACTGTGGCTGGATCTTCGCTCAACATTTTTGCAACCGACTCGGACCTGCATATCTTCAACTCAAGAACGTGTTGAACGAGAACGACCCTGCTCATGCTGAGGTTTTGAATGATATCAAGCGGAGGTTTAGGGAGGAGACCTTTACACGAGAGAGCATTGCACAGGTGATCCATGCTCATCCGGATTTGGTACGTCGATGCTACGTTTTTTTCATTTTCTGCCTAGGATGCTAACCGATTTTTACAGATCCGCTTGTTGTATGTCAACTTCGCTATGACGCACTACCCACTGGATGATTCCAATAATCTGATGTATGTTGCTCTTTTTCTTTGATTCGTTGAACTGTATTGTTTATTCATTGACTATGGTGATGTAGGCCAACACTTTCCTACCAACGGCTGCAAACCGTCCAGCCCCTCACGGACGCGGAACTTTACGACAAAATACGCCGTTCGGTGCCCAACAAACACGAGCTGCAGGTGTTGGAGAGCTTCTTGATCTTCAACAAGTTTGTTTTCTTGGTTACTTTTCGCGTCTATAATTATGTTAACCTTTCTATTAGACACATCCTCAAGACGAACTTCTATCAACCCACAAAGGTTGCGTTGTCATTCCGCCTCGCACCAGATTTCTTGCCCGAGATTGAGTATCCCTGGAAACCATTTGGGATGTTCATTATCATCGGTGCGTAATGATCTCGTTGATTGCCCGTTTTCTTTATGGAACTGACTCTTTTTTTCCATTTTCGTTTGATCAGGCAATGATTTCCGTGGATTCCACATCCGTTTCCGAGATGTTGCAAGGGGTGGTATTCGACTTGTCATGTCGAGGAACAGGGAGAACTACTCTATCAATCAAAGGCTCCTGTTCGACGAGAATTACAACCTCGCGTATACGCAGTCGCTGAAGAATAAAGATATCCCTGAGGGTGGTGCTAAGGGTACAATTCTGCCATCGTATGTCGCCGTGTTCCTTTTTTGCTTTCTCAGTCGTGTTGACGAGGTTTTTCTTAGGCTCGGTGCGAACCCTCGTCGCTGCTTCGAGAAATACGTCGATGTGCGTTCATGTTCTTATCCTGTAGTTTTGACGCATATATTCACCGAATCTTCCGATTTTAGGCTGTTATCGATCTTCTCATTCCTGGCCAAACCCCCGGAATCAAGGAACCCTTGGTTGATCTGTTCGGCAAGCCTGAGCTTCTGTTCTTCGGTCCCGATGGTTCGTGGTCACCATCACTTTTTAAAAAAATACTGACGAATGGGCCGTAATTACAGAGGGTACCGCTGATATGATGGATTGGGCTGCATGTAAGAATTTCCTTCCGTCGGTGATATGGCCAGGATGCTGATATTTCTCTTCTCAACAGTGCACGCACGTTCTCGAGGTGCGGAGACCTGGTGGAAATCCTTCACGACAGGAAAGACGGCGAAGACGCTGGGTGGTGTCCCGCATGACACTTACGGCATGACTTCGTTGTCGATTCGCCAATATGTCCTGGGATTGTACAAGCAGCTCGGGTTGAGGGAGAAGGATATCACGAAGGTGCAGACTGGAGGTCCGGATGGTGACCTTGGTTCCAGTAAGTGCATTTCCTGTTGGCAGCTGCTGTCCTCGATTTCTCAGAATCCTCTATTTCCTTGCAGACGAGATTCTTCTTGCGAATGACAAGACCGTGGCGATCATTGATGGAAGCGGTGTCCTCGCCGACCCTCATGGTATCGACCGCGCTGAGCTAATTCGTTTGGCCAAACTCCGCATCCCGGTATCGAACTTCAACGTCGCGAAGTTGAGCAAGGAGGGGTACCTCGTCAAGGTCGAGGACCAGGATCTCAAGTTGCCTTGTGCGTTATACCTTCGCTCAATGTTCTAGAAATATTTGGTTGACTAACCTTATTTGTTCGCCTGAATAGCTGGCGAAGTCGTCTTGGACGGCACTGATTTCAGGAATGGTGCCCATTTGAGGTTCAAGGCTGATTTGTTCGTGCCTTGTGGAGGGCGGTCAGTTAACCTTGTCGTCCTGATGTTTGCTACGAGATTGATCTTTTTCATTCCAACAGGCCCGAAGCTGTTAACATCTCCAATATGGCAGCTCTCGTCGACGGCGAGGGAAAGCCACACTTCAAATACATCGTCGAGGGCGCCAATCTCTTCTTGACCCAACAAGCGCGGCTCTATCTCGAGAAACGCAAAGTCATCGTCTTCAAGGATTCGAGCACCAACAAGGGCGGTGTTACCTCCTCTTCGCTTGAAGTTCTTGCTGGTCTCGCACTCTCCACCGAGGAATACGTCGACCTGATGATCTTCAAGGATGGAAAGCCCAGCACGTTCTACCAGAGCTACGTCAAGGATATCCAGGCCAAGATCCAAGAAAACGCCAGTGCCGAGTTCCACTGCATCTGGAAGGAACACGCCAGACTGCAGGGCACCAAAACGCGCACCGCGATCTCGGACGAGCTGAGCTTGACGCTCTATAACCTCCAGGCGGAGTTGGAGGGCTCGGATTTGTATGACGATATCCCAAGTCGGCATGGTGTGATGAGCAGGGCTATTCCCAAGACGTTGGTGGATCAGGTGGGCCTGGACACGCTGTTGCAGCGCCTGCCGGAGGCGTATCAAAAGGCGTTGTTCTCGAGTTGGGTGGCTTCGCATTACGTGAGTGGATGATGCTCCGTTTTTCCGATTTCCTCTTTTTTCTAACACCCTGGTTTGCTTTTGCGTTGTAGATCTACAAGTATGGTGTTACTGCCTCGAGCGTCGATTTCTTCCACTTTGCACGGGACCTCGCCAAAACCGATGCTTGAGATTTCTCTCTCTCTCTCTCTCTTTTCTTTTTAGATCCGGAAAACACGACTCTTCCTTCGATAGATCACCTTTGGATAGATCACTCATGATACCACCACCGATGCGGCATCAACGACAGAACAAAAGTTTCCCTTTTTTCTCTTCCCAATTACCACCCATGACAATTGATAATCCATAACTTGATGGCCTGTATGGTCGATACACCCTGGATATGCGGCTCTCTCCTGGATATTCAACGCGAATAATTAAATACAACCTGTACTTTATATAGTTATCTTCAATAGATTTTCGAAACTAGTTTTTCAGTCACTTGCCGTATTTGGTTGGCCCCTGTCTTGACCTCAACCATCTTCCATTGATAATTACATATGTCGGAATCTCAAGAACGTGGAAGTCCTGAACTTTTCATGGCGCTCATACGAACGGAGAGCACGTTTGAAGAGATCCCAGTGATGTGGGCATGTTATGAACTATCAATGGAATAGAGATATAACTCATCCTCATCTCTTTCTCAGTGATATTCAGGATGCACGGAGCAATGATCCTGTTGCACGAAGAAAGCTTGCGGATCTCATTCGGGATGCGTGTATAAATGTGCGTCCTCTCACCTTGATGATGGAGTTATCGTGTTCAGTTGTAAACCTTCTATTGTACAGGTTGGATTTTTCTATAGTGGGTTTAGCCCCCCCAACTAAAAAATCGGATCCTCGATTAACATGTCTCGAAAACCCCCCTGGCACCTTTGGTGTTTTATAGTCCAATCGCACGGCATACCCGATGAAATTATCGATAACACTATCAACGGAGCGAAGGAGTTTTTCGCTCTTCCTGAACGCGCCAAAATGGAGGTTGGTGGCATCTAGCCTCGATTCAAGTTTTCGACTAACTCAGGAGCCCAATGGAACGCCGCCGCTGACAGCTCGATATACGCAAGACGCCCAATTACAAAGGGTATACCGCTCTTCTCGGCGAAAATACAGACTCGACAGGGCGTGGGGATCTTCATGAGGGGTTTGATATAGGTTGGGAAGACGTCGAGGTAGACAGTGCGACTGTAATCGATGGTTCGTCACTTCCGAGGGATGGTGCTATGGTTGGACAGAACGTCTGGCCGGCTGATTTGCCCGGTTTCAAGGAAAAGACTTTGGAGTATTAGTACGTCTTTTTTTCGCTCTCGGAATTGCCACCATGACGTACGTTTGGATTTCATTTGTTGATGCTGATAATCCCTTCAAGCCATAAGGTGGTTCGTGTTGGTCAATTGCTTTTCCCATTGTTCGCGCTCGCGTTGGACCTCCCAGAGGATTTCTTCGCTGATAAAGTAGGCCCTGCCTCCTTCCAGGCCTTATCATTCGCCTTATCATCTGAATCATTTTTTTAAAAAATGTGTCGACCCACTAGACGACTAGACCTGCTGCAATTATGCGGCTACTTCATTATCCGCCACAGAGTCCAACTAGCTCCGAAACGGACCCAGAAGGACAGCAGATAGGGATAGGTGCCCATACAGAGTACGGTGGATCGCCGTCCAGTTAAACAAGGTGCTGATTCTTTTGGTTTTAGCTATGAAGTATGTGTGGCTGGATTTAATCATTCCAAGCGGTCGAATCTGATACAGGAACTGGTCTTCGCCAGTGCTTTACCATATTGTGGCAAGATCGTGCAGGCGGACTCCAGGTCCAAAATACCGCAGGCAAATGGGTTGACGCAGTACCCATTCCTGGTACATTTGTGGTGAAGTAAGTGCTGCATCGTCTGCAAACTGATATAAAGCTCAACTCTCCTATTCACCTGCTCTGATTAGTTTGGGCGATCAGTTCGCTCGATGGACAAGTAAGTATATTGGAATCCTAATTAGCGAATTTGGACCATCTGACTGCCTCGCCTCTGAAGATGATATTTTCAAATCGACCATGCATCGTGTCATCAACCGCTCTGGCCACGAGCGGTATTCCATACCCCTGTTCTTTGGTACGGACTACGACGTCCTGTTAGAGGTGAGTGGGTAGCGAATAACCGATATATCATAATACCGACAGGTACCCCAGCCTATACCCACTTTCGTTACCCCCGAATCACCAAGCAAATACGAGGTCATCACCGCTGGTGAATACGTCAAATCACGACTGGACGCTACTTATGCCCATTCTTCGGCTGTCTGATACTCGATCTGGAACGTCGAAAATTTTGGATCATCGCACAAACTCCGAGTCCACCCTTACTACTCCCAAACCTATGAGTGCTGCGGGATATTTGACGATCGTGGAGTGGGTATGCGATTCTGGTTTCCCCCTTTGTATTTATCCGTCGGCCCGATTGTTTAAAGTTTTATAGTGCCCAAGCGGTGTCGGGGCGTTTTCCGTCTTTCGTGTATTGGTGCATTGTATCCTCTTGTATTATACCAATAAATGAACTTTTATCCAAGTAAGTGTCTTTGGCCACGGAGTGGCAAGGGACATTGACAATTTTACAATATTGGCACGTTCGGTCAACCCTCATAAACAAAAGTTATAGAAATAGCCAGTTGTTGAGGATAATGAAGTCTTTGATTATCGATGAGGCATCCATGGCAACGAACGCCCTACTAGTGGGCTGTGGTTTACCATATGTCAAGGCTTCGGGATGGCACTGATTGAGCAGAACAGAGCAGAAGCAAGGTGAATCAGGAAGTAGGATTGGAACCGCTCGATTTTCACGAGAACTAATTATAAATTCTTGACATTATTTTTCCGTTCCCTAATTAACTTGTTATTGAATGTCAAGCGAGGACAAGGAGAATCGAAAGTGAAGGGCGCCCATATGGAAAAGGCAATGCATGCCCTTGGAGATACAGATCTCCTCGTGGATATGTCTACATTCTATCTTGACACAAAGACGCTAAAATTCTCATAGATCGATAACAGGCATATTTCGCAAATGTCTTCCGCTTCCAACAGGGAAGCAAGGTGCGTTTGCGGCCTCCATTCGAGCCGGCGGTCGCTCGACCAACCCTGACAGGAAACAGTTGAATAGGACCAGCTCGGCGGGGAACCAGTAGCCCCCTTCGCACAGGAACTGCCCCTTGGAGCGCTGAGCCGTGAATTCTGCCTGCCACTAGCAATACGGGCCCCGCAGTTTGCCCTGCGAATCGGAGAGAGCCAGAGCCGACAGTGAATGTTCCGGGGAACGGGTTGACAAAGTTCATCTCACACTTTCGGAACAACGGAGTCGAGAGAGACAAAATCATACTGCTTAGTACGCGGGCATAGCAAGATGCTGCACCACCGGCGCGGGTTGAGGAGGAAGCGCAGAAAGCGCAAGACATTCCCCAGAGTTTGGCTGGATCGGTTCACTCGGATATTACTGATTGCAAACTGGTCGTTTTTGCAGCGCCTTCCAGGCAATAGGGAGTCAGAACCAGAGGAGAGCCTTCGGTGTGGCCCGCTTATTTGGTGATTGTGATTTGAGAAAGACGCGCCTTGCGTTCGGCACCCTCCTTCACTTGACCGACGATGGCAAAACGCGGTTTTCTACACCCGAAAGTCGCATTTGGGAGCGAAGGTGCTCCTAGTTCCATCATAGCTGCCTTTCTTCCTAAACTTGGTTAAGTACCGGTAAGAGAAGCATATTTTTGAAAGTATAGCGGACTGATTGCATGTTTTTTCCAGTCTTCCACCCACATTTCCATGGGTATCACGATTCACGATACAGTCTTGCTGGTTCAAAAAACCCTGTGTTCTTGAACACCGCGGCCTCGTTGGCTCTGAGTGTTGATTCCAAATTTTATCGCATCATACTCCTAAAAGTATGAGTCTTTCTGGTGTTTCGAATTTCATTTCGAGGACAGATGTTTGCGGTCGGATATCTTGGCGGACCATGGGCCTTAGAGCGTTCATTGGGGGTTAGGTCCATCCGATGGTTTCTTGACAGTGACAAGAGGAGAAATCATGGACCTGCTTGACTAGGCAAGGGCTTTTTTGTTGATTTCCCTGCCCATCGAACCAGCAGAGACTCCTGCCACCCCGGCGAACAAATCGAAAATGGCAACAGCGACAAGTCTGAATCACATCGTCTGTAAATCTTCGTCTTTAAACCCTTCGACCTGCACGCTGCTTCACATTGTCTTGGCTCTCAATACAGAAGGTGAATCGGCAGAAGTGGTTCAACCAAGAACCCTGCACCGCGTCCCAACCCAAACTGGAATGATCTTTGCTAAGCCTTGAATCTCATGTTCAAGCCGTGGAAAGGCCGAGAGAGTGTTTGCTCAATCGCCGGCGGAACAATCCATCAGGACCTGAAGGGTATACTATGGTACACCACTGGGGGAAGCTATAAAAGTCCGGCCTGCGCTTTTTGGTTCCTCATTAAGAGGCGCCCCCCGCTTGCTCCGAACATTAGAAGATTCCGGTGTCTCGACCTCTCCTTGCAGTTTCTTCGGATTGATATCACTCTGTACTGGTCATGGCATCGTCATCGTTCCCTTCTTCCGCTGGTGGTACAAGCTGGCTAGACCCCGAACCCGCCGAGATGCGCGCACCTAACCCACATCTGCATCCTTCGAACATTTTCGACGTTGAAGGCCTCGTTGCAGTGGTGACTGGGGGAGGTACAGGTGCGTCTGTGGATCCCACATTCATACGATCTCTTTTCCATCGGGAAAATCTGCTTAACTATATATTAGGTATTGGGTTGATGATGGCCACCGCCCTTGAGAACAATGGAGCTACTGTTTACATTGTAGGACGCAGGAAGGAGGTCCTTGAAAAAGCGGCCAGAGAACATAGCGTACGCACTGCTCCTTTTGCATCCCCCATTTCAGTCACACGACTTCGTCGACAACTATTTAGCCTGGTCGTTTGGAACCGCCAACGAGACCTTTCATGAAGACGCATGCTAACTTCCTTTCTATTTAACAGAAATTTGGTAAGATCATTTCGGTCGAGGGAGATATCACCGACCGAGAAAGTTTGCTGGACATCGTTGAGGTCGTAAAAACGAAACATGGATACATCGATCTCCTGGTGAACAATGCTGGAATTGCGAAGAATCTTTATCCACATCCTCTCCCGGCACCCGAGGAACCATCTAACGTCAGACATCCACCATCGCCCCCCGCCTCTCCTCCGCCGGGCCTTTCAGCCCCTTCCATTAAAGCCTTCCAGAGTGTCCTTTGGGAGACTGGTTCGCCAGAAGACTTCGCTGAAACATTTGCGACCAATGTGACGGCAGTGTACTACACGACGATAGCTTTCTTGGACCTCCTGCATCAAGGAAACATCCGCAGGCAACGATTTTCACGGCCGCCAAGCACAGGCAACCTCTCACGGCCACCGCATCACACCTCCCAAGTTCTGTCAGTATCGTCATCGGGGTCATTTCGGATAGATTCCAAGGTTCTGTCTCCGTCTTATACGCTTTCGAAAAGCGCGTGCACACATCTAGGGAAATTGTTGGCCAACTTGCTTGCACCTTGGGGGATACGGAGCAACGTGCTGGCTCCTGGTGTATGGCCAAGTGGTAAGTTCGACGTTCAACATTCATCAGCAATGATGCGTGATTGTCCCTTTCGTAACGCTTGCGTTTTCGTTTTGCTTATCGCCATTTAAACCCATAGAAATGACAACGTTATCGACCCCGAATGCTAAGCTGGACCCTTCCTCCATGGCCGACGCAGTTCCACTACGGAGAGCGGGTACAGAAGAGGTGAAATTCACTCGCCTCTTCATTTATTTGGATTTTTCCTCAGACAATCTCTCCCAGGACATGGCAGGAACTATCCTGTTCCTAGCGAGCCGCGCTGGCGCGTATGTAAATGGCGCAGTTTGGCTTGTAGACGGTGGGCGAGTGGGTACTGTAGCGAGCAATTATTAAGTGCAACAGCCCCGGGGAGACTCTTTGATATGTAATGTCAAGGCAATAGTCGGTGTGCCAGTTCGGCAACTCAGATGGATTAGACTAATGAAAGAGAGTTTCCGAGGACAGTGTTGTATCTCTCTGGGATCTCGGATATCAAGTTCTCAAGGTTACTAAAGTTTACCTTGTTTTTAAAGAAAGCGTCAGGCAACTTGAAAGTATTGGGTTCCTGACGGAAGTCCCCCGCCTTCTACCGAACAGGATACTTGCTTTCTGCATTGGAGAGTTACTGAGATAACGGGGTCCTGGTCCAGGGATGATTATTAGTAAGTGTTCTGATACTTACTCTATAATAATATGTCGTGGTTACAGAGATTACCGGCTTACCAGCGCGAACGCCCGAAAACACCTGAAAAAGTCACGGTAATCGGTCTGGCACGTGGTACATTGCTCATTGGATTACCAAATCAGCTTGTGACCTCTCTTTTTTGAATAAAATCGAACGGATTACCGAGGGCTTTTCGTCAAGTTATATCTCCACGACGCTGTCTCGCGCATTCTTCAGACCCCTTCGCAGGAGCTGGGCATCTGTCTCCCTTATATCCTCTGCAGCATACCACAAGAATTCATCCACAATGGCGCCCACAATTCCTACCCGAGTCGAAAGGAGCTCAAAGATGCACTCCAAAGTAGTGCGTATCGCCCTCTTTATCTGATTATCGGTTCGTAGGTTATTGATAGATGTTGCCGGTCGCATATTCTAGGTTATCATAGGATCGGGTCCTGCTGGACATACGGCCGCGATCTATCTGGCGCGCGCCAATTTGAACCCCGTGCTTTTCGAAGGATTTATGGCCAATGGTTTCGCTGCTGGAGGTCAACTGACAACAACCACGGATGGTGCGTGTTCTGAATATATTGTCGAAATTTTATACGAAGATCGCAATGTTATTATAGTCGAGAACTTCCCTGGGTTCCCGAGTGGTATTCTTGGTCCCGAACTCATGGATAAATTTCGCGAACAATCTGTGCGCTTTGGCACAAACATTATCACGGAGACTGTGTCCAAAATTGATCTATCGGCACGACCATTCCGCTACTGGCGTGAAATGCAAGAGGACCAGGAACCAGAGACAGCGGACGCCATCATCATTGCAACTGGAGCTAGCGCGAAGCGGTTAGGGTTGAAGGGCGAAGAAACGTACTGGCAGAGCGGTATCAGTGCTTGCGCCGTCTGTGATGGTGCTGTTCCCATATTCAGGTATATTTCTTTTTGAATCATGTATCTTTGGGAGTTCATCCTTCCAATTAGGAATAAGCCGTTGGCTGTTATTGGTGGAGGCGACTCAGCGGCAGAAGAGGCTACATGTATGTTTCTATTAGCCCTTCTCTTTATTATCTTTCTTGCTCATGAGAATACCTTTCTAGATTTAGCAAAATATGGCTCACACGTGTATGTGCTTGTCCGCCGAGCTGAACTCAGAGCCTCAAAAATTATGGCCAAGCGCCTCCAGAACAATCCTAAAATTGTAAATTGACATTTCCTCTTGTACTTCGCAGGGCTGACATTCACATAGACCATCCTCTGGAACACGGTCGCGACTGAGTGCCAAGGCGATGGTGACCTCCTAAACAACCTCCGCATCAAGAACATCCTGACCGGCGAGGAGAAAGACCTGCAAGTCAGTGGTCTATTCTACGCGATTGGTAAGATTCCTCTCCGGTGCTTCTCTGACCGAGTTCTGACCTCCATCCGTTTCTTTAGGACACGAACCAGCGACCTCCCTAGTCCGCACACAGGTACAAACTGATCCCGACGGCTATATCATCACGGTTCCGGGAACCACGCAAACTTCCGTGAAAGGTGTCTTCGCCGCTGGTGATGTCCAGGATAAACGATACCGACAAGCTATCACAAGCGCCGGTAGCGGTTGTATGGCAGCTCTTGAGGTTGAGAAACTTCTTGCTGAGGAGGAAGAACTTGGAGAGTAGATCTCTCTCCCATGATTTCGTGTTTCTGGCAGGCCGCTCCGGGTAGAGCCTTGTGTTGAATCTTTCTTTTCTTTTTGGTTATTTTCACCGTCGTGGAACATATTGATATCCCAAGCCATATTTTAAGTAGACGTTGAATACTGAGGGCACGAAGCTATAATAGACGAATATCTACCTCTCGCCTCTTAACATGGTGGTCCACCGGCCGATAAGCGGATGTCCACCGTGCATCCTGTCAATTCTTCCTTCCTCGGCCCCTCTGACCCTCTGACACGCTTTCCTGAACCAATCCCTTTTTTTTGCGCTACTAGTAATATAAACCAGAGCGCTAGTGCCACACCGGGACGTCTATCCGACTCACACAATCTAGGAAACACTTGACCATACTCAATCCCTTATCCATCCCAGCACTATCTTCTGGAACAATTCCCAGCCGACTACTTACGGTCCCAGCAACCCAGAATTTGGGAGAATACCAAACGGGATGCTTCTTGGTTCTGGTGCCTTGGACTAGCTAGGAGCTCGAGTTCCGCAAATTATGTACAAGAGAATCTGGTAAGCAAAGGCACATTGAAAGGACGTGCAACTTTAAAAAAGGTCGCGAGATTAAATACCGGTGGGCTTCTGCTGCCTACCACGAGCTGTGCACTAGGTGTCAGATCAGGATCTGGGGGGATAGGACGCCGGTCATGGGATGGGTTTGTAGAGGCTGGGCCGCAACTTGAGCGCAACTTGAGGGGAGACTTGGAGGAGACAAAATGGGTTCGCGGTCCGTTCGCCGAAGGACTTGTGCAGGGCGCCTTCGCGCATGCAGAAGCCGGGTCTTCCTTATACTACTACTTAACCGTTACAAGCTGAAGTTCGATGAAATAATTGGATGTAGATTCAGATACCTGTTTACTAATTTTATATGGTTACTACTGGAAAACGTCTTTCAAGTGCATTTTCGCAGGACATGCGATTGTGATAATATTTCGAGGCATGTATTATGAATTTACAAATATGTTCAAGTAGCATCTGAGCCTTTGGAAGTCGCAGTCGGTCGGATGGGCTGCAACGATGGCCACTTGTCAATATTTCCACTCACTGTCAACCCTCTTGTATACGTAGTTCCCGTACCCTGGTGAACAGGCTTCTGATGAGAAAATAATTGCTCGGTGACGATTGGAAAGACTCACGATCATATTGGAAGGGAACCCGAGATTAAATGGAATGATGCTCTCGATATATTGCATCTGTTCGGCGGAGAGAGAAAAATCTAGGGCCTCGATGTTCTGGAGGAGGTGCTCGACCTTGCGTCCACCCACGATGGGGAAAACAAAGGGAACCTTTTGCATCAAATAAGCGATGGCCACTTGAGAACAGAAGATAAGGATTAAGCACGTGGAAACTTGGAGGAGGTGGGGGAATGGATTCACCTGAAGTGATGCTTTTCGCACTAACTTCCTTGGCGACTTTCTCTAATGCAAGGCCCATCTCCCTTTCCTGGTCATTCCTCTTCCAATCACTGAAGACGATGCGCCCCTTCTCCCCCGATTCCTCTCTACGCGCTTCTTCCTCGTCCGTTCGGAGTTTACCACCCGCAAGGACGTTCCACGGTGCCAGAGCCATCCCTATAAAGTTTATAATATCATCAGTCTAGTATTTCTCCAATCAGCTATGAGATCTGCTACCTTCATGTCTGACCATAGGAATAATCTCCCGCTCGAAATCACGAGAAAGTACGTTCCACATTCCTTGATATATAACGAACGGCGTTAACCCATGGTCTCGGGCATATCGGTTAGCGCTGGCCACCACCCAAGCAGGGCAGTCAGATGCTCCCTGAGCATGAGATGATGAGCTTAAGAGTACGAGTACACAGAAAACGTGAGACAGCCTACCAAGTAAAGGACCTTCCCTTGCATGAGGAGTTTGTGAAGGGATTGCATCACCTCTTCAATGCTTGTGTCATAATCCCAAAGGTGAACATAGAGAAGATCGACATAGTCCGTTCTAAGGTTCTCGAGGGATCTTTTGATGGAGATATGAAGAGATTTTGAGTTGTTACCAACAAAGAGGACTTTGTGTCGCGGCATATTGGTATCGCGGAGGTAGGTGTTATGTGTATACTAGGCAAGAGAAGGAATTAGAATTGTATCAGTAAGAAATATTAGAATGCCAAAAAAGTTATGCATACCTTTGTCGCAATGAAAAGTCGGTCGCGGATGCCACGTTTCTCAGCCCATTCGCCAATGAAGGCTTCGGATGTACCATCTTGACTATGGTCGAATCGAATTATAACGTCAGGTACATTCCTTCCTCCCACAATCGCCCAAACTTACTAGACATTCGCAGTGTCGATGAAATTCCCCCCATTATCGAAATAAGCATCCAGGAGCTTGAAACTCGATTTTTTATTCATCGTTCCCATACCTATATCTTCCCACTTGTCGCCGATGCTCATCGCACCCAGCTGGATGGGAGACACATGCACTCCAGCAGTGGGGGACAAAAGCCGGTAGCGGGCGAGAGAGGATTCTGGAGCAGGGTATGCTTCGAAGAGGGCCATTGTAGTAGTACTTAGAGTGGATGGTAAAGAAACGAAGAGTCGCTTTATATATGGCTAGAATGACGATAATCGGCCCCTCAAAATAAACTGGGGAAGACAAGATTGACAAAGGCCGACCGGCATATTGCTTGCGCGTACCAAGCTGCAGATAGTCAGGATTTATAAGACCAGTCGCAACCGAAAACATCGGGTTTGAATACAAGATAAGAGGTTCAAAAGGACATGGACAGTGCTGACGCGCGTACGTGCCGAGCAAGTTATTTAAAAATACGAGTGAGACATAAAAAAATCTCTGAGTCATCTGAACCGCTGCCAGATGCGCTTCGACCGCTCGGAGTCATCGGTAGTGGGGATGGTCAGAAGTGTTCAAGCCCAAGAAACCGCCGAGTTGGAAAGAACTGAGAATAGGAATGTGGGCGCCGCATGCTGGTGAACTCGAATAACTGAACCTACAAGGTGACGGACGAACGAAAGTTGAACGAAAGCCTTGTGAGCCGCAGGTCGCGACTCGGAGTCTCGGACGGGAAGTTTTTACTGGATTTGGAATGATCGTGACCGCATCTACCAACTCTAATAATGGTCAGGTTGAGCCAACGATGTACGATATTTCTACTGTGCAAATTATCTGTGATAGTGTTCGAAAACTCCGGCATCGCAATGCAATAGGTTATTTTGGTCCCCCAGAGTTTTCCACATTGCACCCCTTTTTGACGATACGTGAGCTTGCGATGTGCAAGAACCTCCCCTTTGTGCCATAAAAACATAAGCAGTTTACCCCGCAGCAAGGAAATGGATAGAATTTTATTTTGGGGAATCTAGGATAGAAAGAGGGTTCGGTCTACAAGACGAGGGATATGAATAACCGATGCATGATAATTATCCTCGTCTAGTACATCATGGACGACATATCAGCACGGATACGGTTGTAATCCAAAAGACCCTCGATGCTTCCAAGAGCAGCGACGGCAATCTGTGGGAGGACAAAGCGTTAGTTGGACGCTTTAACAAACATAAAAAAAGCAAAATGACTTACATCCTTATCCCAGAGGTATTTCTGAGCGACTCGCTTAATCTCATCAACGGTAACAGCATCGACAGCCTGCTCAATCTGCTGTGGCGTGAACCTCCTTCCGCTGGTAACGAGTTGGCGGCCGATGTCCTCAGCAACTGCCGTTGTTCCGTCAAGACCCAAAAGCAGACCAGCCTTGAGTTGGTTCTTGGCCCGCTCGACTTCCACACTTGTTGGGGCGATGCTCATGCGTGTCCACTCCTTAAGTGTGAAGTGGGTCAAATCATCGAGGTTCATCAGGTTCTCGGAAACCAGGTAGATGCCCCACAACCCTGTGTCCGAATATGAAGTTGAGAACGACATGAACGAATTTGCGAGGTTGTTTTGCGACCCAATGTGGGAGAGGCGGGATGAGGTAAGCGAGGAGCTGCCAAGGCTGCGATCCCAGTTACCGAAGATGCTCTGCATGACCATCATGGGGAAATAGTCGGGTGAGCTCCAGCCAACACCCTCAACGGCGATAGCGATATTGGCAGTGGGGATGTCGTCGTCGCGGACACGGACTTCTGAGCCGATGAAAGCAGTCTTTGGGTGAGAGAGGCGGCCAAGCGGGATGGGATTGGGGGACACGGGGAGGGAGGAAAAGTGCTTCTTGGCAAGCTCGACAAGCTCGTTGTGTGACACGCCTCCGGTGCCGACGAGCACCATCCTGTCAGCGGTGTAGTTGGTTTTGATGTAGGACGCGAGGTCGTCACGGTTTATTGACAGGATGTTGGCTTTGGGGCCGAGGATGGTGCGTCCAAGAGCCTGACCTATTTATGAGAAACATACCATGGTCGATAAAATGTTAATTAATTGAGTTGCATGAAAACGTACCCTGGAAGGCAACAGAGTGAAGATGGTCAAAGACGACCTCCTCCAGCTGCTTATCCACCTCTTGCTGCTCTCGTAGAATCACATCCCGTTCTCTCTCAATTGCACCAGTCTCCAGCTTGGAATTTTGGAGAATATCACTGATGATATCCACAGCGACGGGGACATCCTTTCGGAAGCTCTTCGCGTAGTATACGGTCTGCTCTCGTGAGGTGTAGGCATTCAGATGGGCGCCAAGGTTTTCAACCTCAAGCTCCAATGAGTGCTGCGAGCGACGGCCAGTTCCCTTGAAAGCCATATGCTCCAAGAAATGAGCTGTGCCATTGGTCTTGTCTGTCTCCGCCCGACTTCCGGCGTCGATCCACACACCGACCGTAGCTGTCTGTGCATGGGGCTGCGCCTCAGTGGCCACTGTAAGACCATTTGAGAGTGTCGAAATTTCGGTAAAAGGGGTGTTGGGAACATTGTGTGCTGTCGCGAACCCGCGCAGAGTTCGCTGGCAAATTTGAATGACCGTTAAGTTTCCTAGAGAAAATTGGTATGAATTGGTAGGCTGCTCACCGGGCTGCGCGCAGCGCTCCTAACAACACGGCTCAGGACCGTTCTAGAGACCATAGCTACACAACGCCGACGTTGAACAAGTTTTTGAAAAAGAGTCCTCGCCGTTCGGAATATCACGCAACAGAGAGGCGGGACTTGCCGGAAGCCGCCGCGGTCATGTGATACAGTACCCATGTATTTGTCATCAAGGCTATTCGAATTTCATCCCTCCACATCCATGATCAACGGGTAGATTGAATGCAAAGAATCGGATTTTTTCTTATTTTCCGAGCATGCAAGGATACACTTCACGCCGAGTCGGGAGGAAATAGAACAAATTATCCGGTACGGGCACCTTCGATCCGTATCATACGCTATAAATTCAGCGTTAACCCCAGTCTTGAATATCAAACAAACCTCTAACTTGCTTCATATCGCTCCAACAATATCTGAATGACGATGAGCTCAGAAAATGTCCTTGGAATTTACTCCGCCTTGAAATTGATTTGGACATCCAATGACCTTCCAGAGGAATTCCTCTCTCATCTCAAGTTTACAGGCAATCCAGACACATCTATACCTTCGTCCTTCCGTGTCGGTCTTGCTGCACAGGTGTGTTAATCAGGTCCAATTTCAACACGTCCAATAGTTCGAAAGTATTCTTCTAGATCTCAATAGGTCTAGCTGGCCTGTCGGCCGCGTATCTTCATTACCTTCGTACTGGAGTAGCACAAGATGTCGTCGTTGACGCAAGACATGCAGTGCTTTCATTTCGTGAGGTTTCGATCATCCCAAGTCATATCATCGTATTGAGATAAGAACGAACAAAGACAGCGAGGCTTGGTATACGATCAGTGACGCCGTTCCCGCCGATGGGACTTGGGACTCCATTGCAGGACTTTATCAAACCAAAGATAATGGATGGGTAAGGATACACACAAATTTCCCTCAGTAAGTAAGCAGTCATTGAACCCAGTTGCCTCGAAACTCAATCCGCTTTCTTAGTCACCGCGCCGGAGTTCTCTCCATCCTCTCCATCTCCGAATCTCCTGAATCTCAGGCAAGCAGAAATGACGTCGCTGCTGCTATACTTCGTTGGGACGCTCAAGAATTCGAAGACGCTTGTGCAAAGCGTGGGATGTGTGCTTTCAAATTGCGAGAAACAGCAGAGTGGGAGAAAAGTGACCATGCCCAAGCCTTAAGCAATTCTCCAGTGGTCGAGATCCAAACCATCAATGACTTTCCAACCAAGACGCTTCCCGCTCCAGATCATTATCGTCCACTTCATAACGTCAATGTTCTGGATCTGAGTCGGGTACTGGCTGGTCCCATTGCCGGAAGGACGCTGGCAGGTTATTACTTGGCGTTTTCAAGTATACGCAGCGCTAATTCCTGTCGTAGCCCACGGTGCGCAGGTGTTGCTGGTAACGTCTCCAAACCTTCCTTCCCTCCCCCTTCTCGACGTGGAAACGTCTATCGGGAAGCGTACCACCCAACTCGACCTTGACGTTTTAAGTTCAGATAAAGAGAAACTCCGTGACCTCGTCAAAGACGCTGACGTCTTCTTACAAGCCTACAGACCTGGAGGTCTGGAATCTCGTGGTTTTGGAGTTGACGACGTCGTGAAAATGAAAGAAGGCGGTGGTGGTGTGGTTTATGCGAGCCTGAGAGCCTGGGGATGGGATGGGCCCTGGGCTAATCGCAGAGGTGTAGGCATTTCATCTGCGAGCTTTTTTTCTCTCTTCATTTACGGACCATCTGGCTTGTAGCTCGATTCTCTTGTTCAAACCGCCACCGGGTTCAACGCAGAGGAAGGTAAGGCCTATCAAACCTTCTTGAAATCCCAAGGGAAGGCGGATGCGGAATGGAGCCCAAGGCCACTGCCGATGCAGGCGCTCGACCATGCAGCTGGATATTTCCTTGCGTTTGGAATTCATGTGGCGCTAGCCAGAATGATCAAGGTGTGCACATATTTTCGGTCACCGCATCCCCTGATGTGATTTCATTCTGAAATATAGGTCGGAGGATCGCATGAAGTTCGCGTTTCACTCGCAGGCGTGGGCAGATGGATTCGCTCTCTGGGGCGCTTAGATCCCGAGCAGGCCTTTGGTCCCCAGACGCAGCCATTCCCGAAGAGGGGTTGGCCTTTAAACGAGGAAATTGAAAAGTTAAGCGTCGTTTGGTCTGAGAGGTGGGGTAAAGACCGTCCTAATCCAGATCGTGAAGGAGGGAACGGTTACATCGGCATACGCCCCAAGGAAAGGAAGAAAATGATGACGCTGAGGCATGCAGCGATCCTCGGCGTCACTCCTGTCAGGGAGGGTGTGCTAGGAATGGATGAGGGCGATTGGGGTGCTCCGATGCGACTGGACGCTGATGATCCTGTATGGGTTCGCGACGATGGTTCATCGAACCTTTGAAGTCCATACTGTTTCGTATCTGGCCCATGAACAACCCCTGTTCGTTCTCATGGATCCGGCGATGGCTATAATATCATGGATTAGAAATGGCGCCGCATTTTCAACGTCCAGTTGTCGAATCTCAGTCCCTTCCTTACTTGAGATATGGATTTTAAGCATTAAGCGCCCAAATAGGCCGCATCTATTTTTGGAATTGGATTTCAGGAAGTGACAATCTCGCCTTTCTGGCTTTGATACCGAGCCGCTGAGTGGCAAAAGCGCATTTATGCCGATCCTGGGGACTCGAAGGTCTAGTCTGCCACCGGCCCAAACATACCCTTTGTGACAAATTCCCGATGTACCTAATCAACAAACGCGGTTATACATGATCGATTTCATTTCCCGTTGTAGCCTTTCAATTCTTTGTCAATTCAAACTCTCTAAGCACAATGAGACTGGGTTTCAATAAAGTCCTGGCCCTTGGGAAGTGCTTCGTCCACCTTCTCTGTGAGTGGCAATCTTTCGTTTGCTCGGCATTTATCCTTTCGGCGATTTCCCTCCTTGGGGTTTTTTCGACGCTTTTTCTGATACTGTGTCGGGCCATACGAGACGCTTTAAACTATACTCTCCAATTCGCTTTTCACTCGACCACTATCAACGCTTTGACTCCAGGAGAGCTAGATAAAAGCAATAACATTCGTTCCTCCTCCTCTGCTGGAAAATTTCCCTCGATATTACCACTGGCACATTACCCCACACCTTCCTTTGCATCTTTCCGCAAAGTTTTTCATGGCTTTATCCCTCAATTCCTATATCACCAAATCGTTCTTTGAGGGACCCACACTCACCTTTGACGACACCTTGCTCAACGTCCCAGAAGCGCAGGCGCAAGCTTTCTACGACGACTACGAAACCATTGACGACAAACTCGGATTCGCAAATACCCCCTTTGAATATATCCCACCACCTCCTTCCGATCCCATTTTTATCGCCAAGCAGCACAACCCGAGCAGGTTTTACAGTCGTGCTCTCGCCCGAATTCAGATGGAAGACCTCGATAACGGAACGGGCCGCATGGTTCCAAGTAAAAAGCTCCTCCCGTCCAAACCGAGACTTTACAGCGACACCCAGGCAAGGGCGCAGGCGATCGAGGAGGACCGCCTTAGCCGGCTTTACGACGACGCCAACCCCCGGCGCGTGGAGCGCGCTTACCATGCCGCCGCACCGGCGTATTATACCAAGGTCGACGAGAAGACAGGTCAACTCCGAGTTGTTTCTCCTGATCCTCAACCACGCGTAGGCCTCTCTGATGCGGACATGGAACCTGTTTTCGACATTGACATGTCGGGGCCGGAGGTCGAGCCTATTGTATATCCTCAGGATCACTATGCGGAATTTGTGCTCCCACAAACTGCGATTCGGGGCCCTCCATCTCCAGGAGTCCCTCCTACTGTGGACCCGCTCGATCTCGACCCATCCTTGAAAACCACGGTCGCTTATCGGCGTTTTGCCGCCCAACCTTCTTCTACCTGCGACTCGGGGAGGGCGGAAAGAAGGAGGCAACAATCCACGAAAAAACGTACCGCTTTTGACCCCATTGTTCTTGGAAGTAGGAAGAACAGGCCCACCGCAGACAGTGTAGTCATGGCTGTTTCCGCGTGCAGCAACGCGGCGAAGAGCGTTACCTCCAGAGGCAGGAAAAAGAAGGGCGTCGAGGTATATTAATTGGATTAAGCTCCACCATCATTAACGACTTTTCATGACGCTTGCACTTAGCCCATTTCTTTGGCAACTAAATTTACCTTCGTTCTGTTGTACTTATCTCTACCAGAGTCTATCCATGTATCATACTTACATCTACATCTACTAATCCTGTATAAAATAACTTGTTCTTGCATCTCCCATTAAATCTGGAGGGCCTTGGAGCCAGGTATTCGCGGAATTCCCAAAGCGCATCGACGCGTCAAAGCGCGTTTTAATTGTCGCGCTGTGTCACGGGGCGCTGCTGGTGTACAAATACTTGTCAGGTACAGCCAATAGATGAACGGCTTAATTGAGCAAGATAGAATAATGTACGTATCCCGTCCCTTACAGAAACAAATAAGAAGAATCTATAACTACATCCCCAATCGCTTACAGTCCCTCCTCATACATCTTCCTCGACAACGCGACATAAAACCTCTCCAGATCATCCATAGTCGCAAGTTCGTTCTTCTTCCGCCCCTTATCTTCTCTTTCCATGCGGCGCTTCATCTCGGAAGCTGGAGCGGACGAGGGTGGTGGCGGCGAACCAGGTTCGAGATTAGGAGTTGGGGTCGAAGGCGAAGAAGGCCCAGCGGTGAGTGATACAGCGACCGCGCTCATCTCCTTATCGCTGAGAGCGACCTTCATCGCCGTTCCGTTAACTTTGGTTGTATTGGAAGGCCGGCCCAAAATTTGCTTTGGCGCAGGCACACGCTCAATAAGCCAGTCAAACACTGCCGAGAGAGCATCAGTAGAGGACTTGACGACAAGATCGTCTGCCAAGCGCTCCCTCTGCTGCTTCTCCTTTTGGGACTCAGACGACGATGGCGCGGAGGAAGCGGAAGCCGAGACGGGCGCCATGTTCTGTTGACCGACGTGCAGCTCTCCTGGGGAACGTTTGGCGGCATTGTCAACGATGCCTGCCTTAGCAGCCGCGGCATCTTCATCGGCCTTGCGCTTCTTCCAAGCACCAACGAAGCGCGTCCAGTCACCGAAACCCCATCCATCACCCTGGGCTGTGGCCGTTACACCGGAACTGGTCTTGTGTGGTGATGAACCTAGGCCTATAGCAGGGATGGCAGGCAAATCGACGCCGAATTCGATGCCTCTTGCGCCTCGCATTTCCCAATCTAATTCTTGTCAGACTGGATGACACAGATACAATGTGAAGACTTACGGTCACAGCCCTCCATCGTTCCCAAGAACTCGCCCCACTTTGCACTCTGCACTGTCACAAGCCCATCGTTGCCCCACTGGCTTTCATCAGCCCAAAACGGCGGCTTCTCACCCCAAGTCTGCTGGCCGTCATTCTCCAACTCCCAAACCTTCTTCAGTCTCTCTCTTTCCTTCTCCTCTGCGCCATCAAGTACCATTTTGGGTAACCAAAATGGATGCCACACGCTGACGCTTTTCCCCGAAATACGACCGGCGACGCTAAAGTATTTCACTCGAGGATCGTCGGGGGTGGCTGGGTTGAACACGTCATTGAGATAGTAAGAGGTGAGGTTAGCATATGCTGGGGAGTCGACGATTGAGAGAAGGAGGGTGGTAAATGATGATGGCAAGGAGGAGAGCGAAAGGGAAAAGGAGGATTCAGAGGAAGATTTGGGTTCTGACTTAGGCTCAGGCTCGGAAACAGAATCTTCTACAGCAACGTGCCAAGAAAACTCTTCGACGTCTCGTCTTTTCGCCAGATCCTTCTCCTGTTGGCGTATTTTGCCAATGCCGATATTGCTCTGGCCATAAATGAATTTCTTATATTAATGAATATTATTAGCGACTCACGGCACACCAATCCATGAATGGGCTCCCTCGATGCGGGGTGCTAATGGTCGTCAGCGAAACTGGGGCATACTCCGGAGGTCGGATACGAGAGATCAAGTGTCTACAGTCAAGTCCTCCCATCGAATGGGCGAGGAAGTTGATGCCGCGGCCCCGGGCTTGAGTCTGAAGTTGTTCATCAAGACGCGCAGCTCTCAGTGGGATAGAACCAGTGCTAGCAAGAGGATAATGTCAGTTCCGCCAAGGCTTATAGACAAAAGGTTGACTGACCCGGGAACGGATGTGATTATTACTTCCGCGCCGACCTTTCCTCGAAGAGTTCGTAAGACGTTTGACCAATAGTGCATCCGCATGCTGGGAAATGATGTAGGACCGCGAGAATCGAAACCGTACAAACCTGCATGCAATGTTAATGGCGTTGGTTATAGAAACATCGCAGCCTGACCATGACACAATACAATGGGATATCGAGGTGTTCGGACGGGATCAAATAACGCGGGGTGCGCAAGGAGTTGGTGAATGATGTCGGGAGGGGTCTCAATTCGGGGTGTCTCAAAAGGCTCTCTTGAAGGCTCTCTTCGATGTTTCTCTGGAGGTTCCTCGCTACGCTTTCTGTTTCGGGGTGGAGGCGGAGGTTGATCGTCGGGTCCTGGCATGTTGATTTCCGGCTGGTAGGAGGAAAAGAGGTTCCGCCAACCCCAATTCCCTGGAATCCAATTTGGAAAATTTAAAGTGTCTGGAGAAACTAAAGAAAAGAGGCATCATTCATTCGTTCATGGTGAATATGACCAACGACGCACCTTTCAACAATCCCTTATAATCTTCCCTGGTTGACAGCCCCCGCGTCTTTCGGATGTCCCGAGGAGCAGACATCTCCTCTCCAACGATAGACACACCATCCCAATCTCTCATCTGAGTCCACCATGGCCATTCCAGGTTCCGAAAACACGCAAAAGATTGTTTGGAGGAAGCAGATGCCGACGAAATGCTATGCCCCAACTTGGGGTGAACATCATCTGCCAAGCCCGATTGGGTGCTCAGCACATACTGGTTGGAAATGGATATTGTCGAGACAACATTCACGAGACGCCTAAAGAGAACGACGACATGAGCAGGAAAATAGACGCTGCTCATCGTCTGGGCATGGAGCAGGAGAGAAGAGAAAGGAGAATATGGCGCTTCAAACCCCAAGAAATCAGGATTCACGTGATACGGACTAGGCCTGAATCCACCCACGTTCCCGGGGCGACTTCCGTTTGTAGTTCAGGCGCCGGAACACAGAAAGACGACCAGAAAATCGGTTCTAAAATACATAGCCTTACATAGCTGATCCCAAATAATCTAAATACCAATTATGCAAAGAGAAGCTGGCAAAAATTAGAAATAGCCAACCGATGAAGTGGGACAACAATGCCGCATCATCGAGAATGACAAGTCTGCCAAAAGGTTTTCCCGCGACTCTAACTTTAAAAAAGAGGAGTGAGCTTCTTGTTGTATATGGGCTCGGGCGCCTAATAAATATTAAATAAGTACTAGTACTACTATAAGTTACTTGCCCTCTGCACCAACCCTACACCGCTAACAGAATGACCGCGGCTGCAGTTATCCAACCCAAACTCAGGCCCGAAAACAAGATACAATGGCCTCTGGAACCCGAAGTAAGGACATTCGCACTCGCGTTCACCTGTTTGCTGAAAACACGAACAGAGGCTATCTCGAAATACGCCTGGGCGTAGTTTGAGCCGTTCCCAACGACATGATCTTTATAACACGACCCCCTGCACGTTTCCCCGAATACTGCGGGGACTCCAGCGAAACCTGGGGATAAATCGTGAACAAATGAAACAAGTGGGCTCCGACGTTGATACACGAGATCCTGCACGAACCTCCACAGAGAGTGATATCAAAAATAAGATATTGAGCGTCGAAGAATTCAGCAGAATTGCATTGTGTAGAGGGCCAGTTGCCTACTGGCACCCCCAACGTTGCAGTATCGATAGTGCTCGAGTTGGATGAAAGCACCGTTGGAACATTTTTTCGAGGGAAGAACCATATACTGCATCCAGAGATTATATCAGCCATTTATTTCCAACGGACAAAACCCGCCAGTCTACTTACGAAATACCCGACTCAGCATATTCCGTCACGAACACGCCACCACCGCCAGCCGCGAAGGCTGCTCCATACGATGCGGACCTAGGGTCCGTGGTGATGCACCCTTTGTTATAATCTTGCAGATACGAGCAATCCGTGGAGTTGACCAATGTCGAGGATTGATTTTGACCCACTTGTTTGCATCCCTCCAGAGTATGCAATGCCATTACGTTCTTTGTCATCATATTTACGCCTTCGAACGTATCGATCTCGCTGTAGTTATGGGAGATAAATAACGAGGAAGGGCGGTGGGATGCTCATGTCTTACCCTCCTATTGGCCATGTAGGCGAGCATGACCACCTATAGATTTTCTTTTGAGTTTGCATGGCATTAGACGAAATTGTGTTTACCATGCAGGCCAAACTGAACACTGTAATGTATTCCCTGTTATTAATTCACCAGGTTCAACCAGAAGAGGACGTACTCCATAGGGAACATGCAACATATCTGCGGCCCAGATACTTCCAACGCCGTATCTCGTATTCGTTTGAATACGAACACTATTTCTCTTGTAATTGAAGGTCACGGTGGACGAGTTGTCAACGGAGATGATCGCATGCTTTGTGCTGGAATCCACAAAAGCCGACTTGGACGCGAATGCTTGAGAGGCCGAGAGGAATCTATCCTCCAATGATACTTGGCTTGAGAAATGACAGATGAATGAAGCGGACACACTCACACCACATCTCCGTTTGTGAGATTATCATCTAGGTAAACCATGAGCTCTGCGTCCGTTAAAATACATGTCGGATTCACAATTATCGTAGAATGTCCACTCGTCAAAGAAATTGGTGCCAGAATACTCCTTGACCATGTTGTACGTATCTGCTGTGACAAGCGCCGCAAAAAATGGCGGAGAGAGAACCAAGAAAAGAAATCCTGTCCTGATGGATAATATCAACATCATGAGGGGAATGAGAGGAAAGCGTAGAGGATGCGAAAGCAGCGTTCGTAAGGTCGAGTGTATATAAACCCCTTCGGCAAGACGACGATGAAAGATCTCGCCGTAGCCGAAAATCACGAAGGTCTTTTTAGCAAGAAACGTCCATGATACACAAAGAGATAGAGAGCCCTTGCATAAGTTGTTCCGAAGCGCAAAAATAGTGTTGAGCAGAATAAGCTAATTCGACAAATGTTGGCACATAAGCTGCGATCGGCCAACATTTGAGAAGCGCGTTTTAAATCCCAGAGAAGGTCTGGGAGAAAAGAAGAAAGTGTCCGAGAACCGCAAGAGTGTGTTCACAAGCTCAAGGATGCACTATCCTTTCCCGCCCGAGAACCGGAATGTTTTCAGATTTACGATCCTTTCATAATATGTTCATAGATGATAACGTTCGCCATGGTAGTTTTCCGGGAGTTGGAGAGCAAATGACGCGGGGAATGGACCACATAAGTAGTCTCCGGGGCGAAGATTCAATTATTTAAATGGGGTGCCAGAGCATTCTCCACCAATGATCGAGATTAAGGCGGCCGGGAATTTGTTGGGACGCTGAGGATTGGCTGAGATGGCGGTATTCGCAGAAACCAGTCTGAATTATGCCTGACACTGTGTCCGATGACGGGAAGTAATCTGTTTGCAACCAATCCGAATCGTTCAATTGCGTTGTCCGAGTCGCCCGCATTAAATTCCGGTGATAAACGTTGATCTTGGAAGTGAGAGTCAAAATATGGGTTTTAACCTGTTTTTATATTGGAAATTTAACGTTTCTTGGTTAAGAGTCCCTGGGTAAATGAATGTCGAACACACAAGAAACCGAAGGCGAGATCGCAATCTGGGGTGGATGAACGCCTACCATCCAGCACTGTCATGATCAGGCCATGTCAGGATTCACCTGTGTTGAGACTGATTCCGCTTTGATGATAAGACGCTGTCCAATACTAGCTGCAGCAGAGGTCCGCGATGTTCATACGAGCGAGGGTGCGCACCTTGGAACATGGAAGAAACCACGCCAACTGATGGAGACTGATGGTCTCCGCTCCTGGAGTCCGATCGCCATGTGGTCGAACTAGCGTCAAATTAATGAGATTAGTACAGTAGTCAAGTTGAGTTTGGGGTCTCTGGTCGCGACAGCCAAGGCAGAGCAGCTGGAAAAAAAGGGGAAATATATACACAAAAGTGCGACTGCGTGCAGATTCCAAATGGGTGGGCGATGTAGCTCTGGATCCCTGTTTGCTTTTCTCGACTTCGGACAGGATGAGGAACAGCCAGCGGAACAAAAGTCGACGTCGCCGCGATGGGGAAATCAGGCGTTGTGAGGTAAGAAAGCAACGACGTGACGTCCAGCATTGTGCCCGAAGTATAAATGAGAAAAGATTACAGCACAAGGCCATTCTCGCTTCTCCCTTCCTCCCGTGTTCATCGACCGGTTCGACCTCTTTCATTTGTTCTGCGCCAGCCGTAGATTTCTTTCTTTCAGCGAACAACTTGATTGTTGCTGCACCTACGCTCCTTCCACGCAAGAACCTGGTCGATTTTCGCTTTTTTTTGATTCTTCAACCATGAAGTTCACCGTCTCTGCTTTCCTTGCTTCTGCCGCTATCGCCTCTGTATCTGCTGCGCCTTTGAACCTCTCAAGACGTGCAGTCGACCCAGCTCTCGTGCCAGACCTTGGCCATCCGGCTGGTCTCAACCCGACCGGAACGGGTGACTGCGATGGAATACCCAATGCACAGGGAGTGCCCATTAAGATCCCATGTATCTGCCCACCAGATCGTCAAACGTTCATAAACGTAAGCATCTAGCATTCTGGCGGAAATTCATCTGTTACTAAATTTAATTAAAATCGAATGTTAGGCCTTGAGCGCCAATGTTGCTGCAGGTCGTGCAGTCAACAACCCTGGCGTGTCCATCTCTTTCCCTACCGATAACTCCAAGGCCTCCAAGCTGGCTCGTATCACTGCGTCATTGATTACTCTTCAAAATCTTCGTGGCCCCGGAGTTGGATGCCCTGCCGTCGCGACCACTCTCCAAGCTCAAGCAAAGGCTATCGAGGCCGGAAATGATGCCCCTGCTCCTGCCCCAGCGCCCGCGCCCGCACCAGCACCAGCACCGGCTGCAAATGGCGTTGACCCTGCCCTCGTCCCCGATCTTGGCCACCCATCCGGCCTGAATCCAACCGGAACTGGCGATTGTGACGGTATTCCCAACGCTCAAGGAGTCCCCATCAAGATTCCATGTGCTTGCCCACCAGACCGTGCTTCGTTCATCACTGTATGTTTTCTTTCCCTTTGCTCGAGATTACGCTAATCGCTTGATCAATACACTTAGGCCCTAAGCGCGAATGTCGCTGCTGGTCGTGCCGTCAACAACCCCGGGGTATCTATCTCTTTCCCCACCGATAATTCCAAGGCCTCTAAGTTGGCTCGTATCACTGCGTCATTGATCACTCTTCAAAATCTCCGTGGCCCCGGAGTCGGATGCCCTGCTGTCGCCACCACTCTCCAAGCTCAAGCAAAGGCCATTGAGGCCGGAAACGATGCGCCTGCTCCTGCTCCTGCCCCGGCGCCCGCACCTGCACCAGCACCCGCGCCAGCTTCAAATGGTGTTGACCCCGCCCTCGTCCCCGATCTCGGGCATCCCTCTGGCCTGAACCCCACCGGAACTGGCGATTGTGACGGCATCCCCAATGCCCAAGGAGTCCCTATCAAGATTCCATGCGCTTGCCCACCAGACCGTGCTTCGTTCATCGCTGTATGTTCTTTTCCCCCTTTACTCGACCTATTTTAATCGCTTAACCAATACAAATTAGGCCCTAAGCGCAAACGTCGCTGCTGGTCGTGCCGTCAACAACCCTGGCGTATCCATCTCTTTCCCTACCGATAACTCCAAGGCCTCCAAGCTGGCTCGTATCACTGCGTCATTGATCACTCTTCAAAATCTCCGTGGTCCCGGAGTCGGATGCCCTGCTGTCGCGACCACTCTCCAGGCTCAAGCAAAGGCCATTGAAGCTGGGCCGTAAATATGGTGTCCTTGCAGAACGAGTTCTTGTTTTTACGTATATAACAGGTGTCGAAATTTACTGAGCCGGTATTTTCATGCACAGTCGTAATAAGGTTTGGATAGGGAAAAGGCGAACGGGACCTACATTTCTGTAGGAGTCAAATGCTTTTTCTTTTCTTTCACCGGAGAAATATATGGTCGAAGGAGGGCTAGAACTCATGCATGCTGTCGTGTCTTCCTCACCAAAATAATTTTTCGTGAATCGTGAGAGGATGCCGGAGTGGCCCATCCAAAATGAGACTTTGGACCACTAGGATGGCTTGTCGTACATCTGAATCCTTCGTTGAACATTAGATCCCGGACCCCCCTTGACAAGGTTCAGCAGTATAAATACACCCGAAGATCGCGAGTGTAGGGGGATATGGCGGGCTTCTCCCTATCGAGCTCGAGAATTTGAGCAAGTCGTCCGGAAAGCGCCTTGGGATATTGAGTTTGAATGATATTAATCAAATACACCTTCCTTGGCTCGAGGTCCGCAAAAGGACCTCGGTTGGTGCCAACCATTGGACATGGTAGATTTAATTTATCCAGATATGTCGCAAAGTTTCAGGATGCAGCCATAGACTTAAGCTTGTCAAGGGATCGTTTGAACAAACTAGAAACACCATTGTTGGACGGCCGACGGAACAAGAAAGTGTACATACAAGCCTAATCTGACAGCCCCTGTAGCCCACTTAACGAGCGCGCCGAGGACAAGGAATAGACCAGGGTTGCCTATTAATTATCATGAGAAGCGTGTATAATAACAACTGCGAGTGATGGCTATCGCTACATAGTCCAGAGAAAGAAAATGATTGAGCCGTTCCAGGCATTCGAATCGGGCGCGCAAGAAACAACCGCAAGGTGTAATAAAAACCTTTTAATAGCCTTCTTAAATCAATGATCTGACAGTTCCTGCATGTAGAAAGAAATGGAGAGCAATGGAGCCACGGAAACATAAGTCAACCGACTTGGGAGAATCTGTGTCTAAAATCGGTGCAGTGACAGCCTGAGATATATCGATACATATGATAGGAATTATTGCATTGTAGATCATAATCGGGGCGTCCTGCGGGGAAAGATCTTTTGAAATGTAAGGCCGCAAGTTTCAGCGGGGAGGGGAAGGCGCATCAGCAAGATGTCTAACAATATATGTATTCACCTACTATTGTAACAAAGTCAATGATGAGGATGTAACAGCGAGGAGCTAGAAGGACTTGTAAGGTGATAGTGCCATTGCGAAGCAGATTTAACCAGTCTGCGAGAGCCCCGAAGGGTTCAGAATTCTCGCGCGAACGGTGCTAATTTGTAGGATACGTCATGGTGCCGCTGGATTAAGGTTTTGGCTGCAGCATAGTGAAATTAAAAGATGCTCATAAAATAGGCCAATGAAACCAATACAGCAGGCGTACCTTGGCGGCCAACACTTAACCCAGCCAACTCCCTGACGAACGCCCTATAATCATCAAAGCCGGGCTCTTTTTTCAGTTGCTTCTGCACACGGCCAGACCCCATTAAATGTTCACCCCAAAGGACGATATTCTCCAAAGAATCCCTTAACACGCCCGCAGCCTCCCAGTTGGCAACCACGACCTTTGAAAATTCGGCGGGGAAATACTTGGGGTCTCCGGGCCTGGGACATTGAAATACTACATCGTCGCCTCCGCCTTGTTCAACCAGCCGGGATAAAAGGGGGCAGACTTCCTTGTGCGGGAAATTCTTGTCTCTCCAAGAAGCCCTTTGGCACTCTTTCCCACAATAGAGAGCAACACCACATTTTCCGCACCGCTGAAAATCGCGACCGGTACTCCGGATGGAGTTCGGACAGAACGTTGCAGAGCAGCGCAGCGTGTACTTCGCCGGACGCATGCTGGTAACGGCGTCGTTCGTGATCTTAGAGGACCTCCCCAGATCTCTTTCAGTGAGGTCGGCATCTGGTTTGAAACCATTTTAGCTCTTACACGATAACATGTAATACTGAGGAGCTTACCTTCGGATGGTTGGACCCTGCCCACATGGACGGTACCTTGAGTAAGGTATCAGCGAGATTCCATGGCTACAGTACATCGGAAGGGTCCCATTTTTCCTGGGGAAAATACGATTCCTAGGGACACTGTCATTGAGGAATGAATGTGAGGAACATGAGTCAATGAAATAACAGATTGACGTTCGTACAGAAAGTGCGCTCCCTGTCCGAGCGCGCCGCGTCTTTGCGCACCAAGAGTGGCGCCACAATGTCGAAGATCCCTGGAAAGACAGAAATTGCAGGTAATCGGATGAAGAACTTCTCGACGAGTTGATAAGCCCGAGCACCGATATCTTGAACCTTTTCTAAGAAATCCCCGCTTTTTGGAAGGTGCGCAAGTCTGTCGTCGCTACTTAGCAAGATAGGCAAGGATGGAGAGGAGTTGGATGGATTTTACTTCACAGCCAGGGAACATGTCCAGTTGCGTTTGATAAGTGTGATCATCCAAAGCGACTGAAAAATAAGCGACGAGTGGTTCTGCTTGCAAATAAAAGCGACGTTTGAATTCCTTGCTTTCGCAGTTCGCCTTTGGTCGACGAACTACCTCCCAAGCCCCATCACAAAATTTTCTACCAAAGACGATGACACGGGACAGGAATCCAGAAATGATGAAAGAAGGCAGAATAAGAGCGCCACAAAGTCGGATGTATTGAGCTGCGACTTTGAAGGCGACCATGTCTGAGATAAAATACTTCCAATTGATGAGGCCGAGCACAAGTTGTTGGGGACCAAAGCGGATGAGATCTTTCGGGGAGGTAGGCCAGGTTTTCGAAATGCCTTTGGCGACTGCCCTTACATGGGCTTGGTCGAGTACGGTTGTCGACAGGTGGAAGAAGCCCTGGACTAGCGCCTGGGAGACTCTCTGCCCATTTCCAGCCCAAATGCCTTCCCAACGTTTCCCCATTATATGAGCCTCGTTGACCCCTGGTACTCCCATCGGGCATGAACAGTGGTCGAGATGTCCAAGCAGCTGCTTAATTTCTTCTTCCGTGCGCTTCATAAATAGGAAGTAAATGAGGGAGGCCCAAAACTTGAGCATTCTCCCGCAATCGCGCTTCGCCATCGAGGATGTCGATGATAATATCACGCGTAGCCCCAATGAAGAAAAGCGCGCAGTAGTCGTTTGTTCCGATGTTCGAGATGAGATCCTGGAGAGGCGGTAATTTGTTTACACTTTTGGAGGACATGATGGTTTCGGTCTACCGGCTTGTTCGGTCGTTGAAGTTGGTTGGAAGCTCCCCCGGACCCTGCCATCACCATTTCAGGAAGTGTTATCTTCAAGATAAGTATTTGCACGAGCTTCAGGTAACTCGTCGAAACGCACAGTCTTATGATTCAGATTCAATTTTAGCCAACGTGTTTTGTTCTGTACGGGTGGGGGCAAGTATGTGAAAGTATTCGACCTTGAATTTCCAAGAGTAGGCCGGGACTTCCGGTCCGGAGTTGGGTATGTAAAGCCAATGACAAATACGTACAATCACCGATTTTTTATGCCATTGGTTTCGAGAGCTGCTGCAACACCAGCTTAACATTTTCGCCATGGCCAAGGATGAACTTATCGATTCCCGTGTCTCTCTGACTCAGGTCCGCAAGGCCGTCGAGGCCCTTCACTCTCACGAGCTCAAAAAGAAAGAAAAATACGAAGAAGGCCAGTTGCTCCCGGCGAAGGAACAAAATCTTTGGTTAAACGTCACCGTCAAGGCAATACCATCTGGTCACAAGGTTAAGCCTGTCAAGATGTACGCCTTTTTCTTGCAAAGTACGTTTTGTTTTTAATTTATTATCTAGTCCAATCGTCCATCCTCTCGTCGACCCCCGGACGAGCCCAGTCTGTTTAATCACGAAAGATCCCCAGAGAGAATACAAAGATCTCCTCGAAACTCACAACATCAAGTTCATCTCACGCGTCGTTGGAATCGAAAAGCTGAAGGGCAAATTCAAGCCATTCGAGGCACGGCGAATGTTGTTGAAGGAGAACGGCATGTTTTTGGCGGACGACCGGGTGATTCCACTCTTGCCGAAGCTGTTAGGTGCAAAGTGGTTCGAGGCGAAGAAGTGAGTTGGACCTTCTCGCTTCTTATGTGGTTTACTCATTGTTTGTACAGGCAACCCATCCCTGTCTGCCTTACCCGCAAAGATTTAAAAGGCGAACTTGAACGTGCTATTTCATCCACGTACATGAACCAGAACAAAGGTACCTGCACGTAAGTGAAGCCTAGACATAATTTTCCTTCAAATGCTTAACTTCTAAGATAGGTCAATAAAAGTCGGCAAAATGTCCCAAAATGCTTCTCAAATCGTCGAAAACATCAAGACGGCCCTACCAGCAATCGCAAACGCGATCAAGGGAAACTGGGACAATATTCAAAGTCTGAACATCAAAACAAATTCGAGCGCCAGTCTGCCAATATGGTCGTGCACACTGGATGATACTGAAGGTGGAAGGTGGAATGGTCCTCGGGCAGCATCTGACGACGAGGAGGAGGGTCTGGAAGTGGACGGAGAGGAAAGCGATGTCGAGGAGGCCAAGCCGAAAAAAGGGCCTACTTCGAAGGGAAGAAAGCGATCGTCGAGCTCTGATGAAGAAGAGGAAGAGGAGGAAAAGCCGAAGAAGAAGGCGAAAACTACCGCCATTTCATCGAAACCCAAAACTCCTTCTATCTCAAAATCATCCAAGCTCGCCTCTGCTGAGATCGACTCCCCTACTAAAAAGCGTAAAGTGACCGAACGATCCCTAACTCCCCTCAAAGCTCCCTCAGCGATCGAGCCTTCCATCTCATCGGGCAAGAAAGCGCAGAAGGGCAAATCCACGTCCACCGCTACCGCTGAAGTCACATCGTCAAAATCCGGGTCGGCACCGAAATCCTCAGCAACCTCCGACTCGATCGAGAAGCAAAAGAAATCCTCCGTTTCCTCGAAACCCGCACCAACAACAGTCGATGCCCCTTTGAAAAAGAGGAAGACCGCTGATCCTCCTGTCCCTACCAAAAAATCTGGTCCTTCTCCATCCATCGCCGATACCATAACGCCGTCTGCAGGGAAGGACAAAGCCGGCAAGGAAAAGAAGAAAATTTCCAAAATACCTGAGGCCGCAACCCCACCGGCCGCCCCGGAGAAAGGGACGAAACAGAGTCTCACCAAAGAGGAACTCAAGCAAAAGCGTGCATCGGGCACTGGAGAAAAGAAAAAAGAGATCATTTCAAAGGCGAAGGGTGGAAGAAGTGCGAAGAATGCTGTGCTTGGCAAAAAGGTGTCGCAAGTTTGATTTTTTTATTTTTCTTGTTGGATTTATCCCATCATCTCTGTGTTATGCCATTCTGAATCACGATTCCCATCCGTTTCATCCCTTTGCTTTTTGATAGTAGCTCCAATGGTTGTGCTTGATCCTGTATGTGTTACGCGCTCATGACTATGACTTGGCCGCTGCTGGAGGTTCCATAACTGCGCCGCGAAAGAAGGATTAATTTTCCACCCTTTCAGTGCTAAAGCTTTGCTACATACTTCTCGAATATTCCGCTTTCCCTTTGACGTTCATGAATCGTCGATATGGAAAATATCTAAGCACTCTTTGTGAGGGAGAGCCCGAGTCCAGCGGACCGGACGGACCGTATAATCACTCGTGGGAATCCTGAATTATATTTTGCCACCGGGATTCGGTAATTACGAACCGGCTAAATCTCTTTTATAAGATGTACCATCCAAGCTCTATGTGCTATTCTCTCCTATTCCAACGGACGAGGACGGGATTCCTCATTTGCGCCGGGATACCTCGATTAAATCTTCTCTGACTTGATACTACTCCGAATATACCTCCACCCGCCATGACAGACCGCGTCTCGACAAAGTTATTCATTCAACACCCAGAGGAAGCCGATATCAAGTTATGCGGGGTTCTCGAACAGCTTTCCCCAGATCAACCGACGCATGGTAGAAAGATTGCGCTGGTGCGTCCGCTTCATCACTCGTTTCTGATGCCAATTATTGTTTAACCTCGCCACGTTTTGTTCATCCTCAGATTCTTCACGGAACTATGGGGTTAGCACATCTCCGAAACCTCCGAGCGTTCAGATATCATGATGAACTTCTTCCAGACACAAAGATTACTTGTTTCAAAAACGACTAGCGTGGAGTTTACCCTTGGATTCGTTTCGGTTCGATTTTCGGTATGCAGGCGTCAATCTGTCACCATTGGCGGTTTTATCAACGCTTTTGACTCTGGACTGACATAATCTTTCACCGCAGCGGTAATCACGAGACAGGAGGTGAATGGCAACAAGGGGCACTGGTCAACGATCTCGTGGACCTACAAGCCGTCGTTGACTACCTGAAGGCAACGTACGGATACGTCATTGAGCTACTCGTGGGCCATTCCCGCGGTTCAATCGTGGCTTTCCGATGGCTTGCTACTACAGAGGATGGTCGCAAAGTATCGGCGTTCGTGAACGCCTCGGGTCGTTATAGAATGGCTGTACGTGTACAATCACATTTTTATTTCCATGTAATAGAAGCTGAGTTACACACTTAGAAAATTCTTGGTACGCAACAGATTTCAAAGGGAGCCTCGGGATGGGTTGCTAACCCTGTTGTGAACCTTTCTCTCCCAGAATCCCCTTCCGGGTCTCTTTGGAGGGAAGCTTTTGCCAAGCAAGGATTTTACACTTGGAATGTGACCGTGGCTCGGAAGAAGATTACGGCCAAAATCACACCTGAAGATCTCCAGAATTTCATAGATTGGGACACATCATTTGTCTGGGACAAATTTCCCCAAACCATTGATGTGTTAACGCTACATGGGCTCTTAGATGGCACCGTACCTCCGTTTGTCTCCATTTCAACGAACATGATCTACCGAAAGGCTAATCAGTTACAGGTATGACGCTTTGATATATGCTCGCGCGCTAAGCAACCGGTCGCCCGGAACACACACGTTGAATCTTATGGAGGGCGCAGACCACAACTTTACGGGCCGCCAGGATGACGTGGTTGATGCGATATTGCAATGGTGGGAGGTGCGCAGGCGCGGAGAGATACGTACCGGTATTTGGGTAGGTGGGATCAAGGGGAAGCTATGATAATGCACAGGCACTCGGCTAGATTGCGTATCATTGTGAAGAGGGGTGAATTAAAGTTGAAGCGTGAAGGCAGCTTGAAGGCGTGCCTGCCGCTTACTTGGATTATTCACAAGCTTCACCGATAATGACCGTTGCGCGTTTATTATTGGCTTTCCTTATGACTCAACGACAACACAACGTTCCTGAAACGACGTTGAACTGCTACGCATTCTTCGAGGTTCTTTGGGTTATGCAGTGATTTCGCCATTGGTAATATCTCCGTCCCGGCCGTCAGCCGTCGTGTCCAAATCAAATCAATTGACGTTGTGAGATGCTTTCCGAGTTCTACAAGTGCTACGTGCGATACAATTTCTTTTTCTTCTCTCCCGCAGCAGGGACAGCGTTTCGGACCGACCCACTCCGGGCTGGCAGTGGTTGTCCAATAATCTACTCTGCTCATTTATCTTGATTCTTTGAAGCCTGAAGCCTCTGGCATTCCGCAGGGTCTATTTATGATCTTGTTCCGTTGTACAAATCAATTGTTGTCAAGGTCAATTTGCAGTGGAAGGCTATCAGATAAGTAATGATTGAATGGATGGGAGTAGAAATACATGGGCTCAAGTCAAATTAGCTACACAATAAATAAAGTATGAGCGATTCTAGGCTGCACGAAGGAAATAAATATGCAAAAAAGACAATTGTTGGGTTGGAAACGCGGATGTGGGGAGAGATGGGGAGTGCGGAAACGTCCGATGTAGTAGTGGTTGGGGAGAAAGTGTAGTGCTACAGAGTAAATCCAAGGATGGGACCCGTCCGTTTTGTGATTCTAGAAACCCGTGGTTTGGTTGCCCTCCTCCCTCCTTCTCATCGCTCCTTCATTCAACACCTCGAGCATTAGACTTCGCAACGCGAAGCCGCGGATTAAATAGGCCATTGGGCAGATTAATAGAAGTGTAGTTTGGTGGAAACCCCGCGGATAATGTGGCAGGAGTTATGCTAGGCCGTGGTGGATATTGGTTGTTGTCGATAAATATGGTGATGACAGCATAAGGTGAACTCGATGGGTACTGTGGGGTGGAGTTTGGAGACACCTTAGAAGAAGACGGCGCCCGTCGACGATGCTCCACCTTTGACGGTGGTGCTAGAGCCTGAGCCACCTGAAGATTTAACGGAGCCGTTGGATTGACCACTCATGATGATGGGGTTTGGTATGTGGTAGGGTGGCGATAAATTGGCTGGTAACTGCAACGGTGTGCAGACGAGTGTTGGAGAGGAGTCGATTGGACAGAAGATAGTGCAGAGCCATGGCAAGTCTGCGCTCCCTTTTATAAGAAAATGGACGCAGTTCTGGTATGAGGAACGGGATGACCATAATTGACTCGAATTGGAATACCCAAGAACGGACCCGTTTGAGGCATAGCTGTAAGGTTGTTCTCACGAAGCAGAGAGAACACGAAATGGATCTTGATCAAGAGCGATTGCGGCAATGGCTCGACGTCCAAAACAAGGGGCAATTCATCCTCCAGTTTCAACGCCCATCCTCTTTTTGTCCCCAATCCCGTCCCGTTTTGGCAACTCTCACCTTTTTAAACATACCCTTCACAATGGTCCTAACCATCGGCAGGTTATCTCAGCTATGTCTACTCCAGGCACTTCCGTGAGGGCTGTGCAGCTTTCGTATTCGCACTTCACTGCATGAAAGCAGGTGACCAGTCCCGCCAGCAACGGAGTGACTCGGTGACTCGAAAACAAATAACCCTTTCTTTTTTTCTTTGATTAGCCGTTGACCACTACCAGAAAACTCCAATGGCCGGCGCAAAATATATTCCGTGCCCAAGGTTCTCAAACCGGAAGTAACTAACTCGTTCTCGTTTACACTGCTTCCAATGAATATCAAAACTCTCGTGATCATACCACAATTTCAGACTTGGAAAATCAGGTCGGTCATCTTCTGTCAGGATAATATTCCTGGGCAATCTTTACTCATCTTCTAGAATGATCACGACAAATTATTTTTTTCAATCGAGTTCCCGTCGCCGGCAAAGCGATGCAACCTCGACCTGCCGGGTAGATCCCCACAACTTAGTATCTCCATATTTGCGGCAAAAATCCCCGGAAACCTCCTTGAACTCTCAACCGCGCCACCGTTCCAAGGATCTGCTATTCTTCTGGTTTATTCTCTCTACTATCTAGTTGGGGGTATCAATCCCTCCCAGCGCCCACACTTGATGACAATGATAATTGTTGACCTTCGGCCGCATTCCCTATTGGATCAACAAATGCACAGCCAAACCCTTGTTTTTTTGTTTCTGACAGGAATTTCTTGTATATGTCAGACTCCATTCTGCAGAATCCAGACACCGCACGCCTTTCTTTTCCGCTTGGAGGTCGAGCAAATTCCGGTGTCTAATGCTCGCGAATTTCTGGAAACCCTGCGGAATTTTTCCTTCAGGGAAAAACATTCGAGCCCTGTAAACCGGAATTCGCACCTCATGTCTTTCCGAATACGGGGAAGGACTCTCTTTCCCGATTCGCCGAACTTCTTATGTCTTCGAATCGCCGCACCTCTCGGCGCTAGGCATGTGCGACAGAAGCTCGAGGTGTTATCAGTGATAACTTGGTCTTGCGACGTCGACTTGACAAACTGCGCCATTTCGTAAGGCTGCTTCTCCATGTCCGGGGTCAATGTTAGCGAACCCGTCAAATTATTGAAGCGCTGGGATAGACGCTCTAGGGGATCTCCTTGACGATGGAAGAACGCCCCCGAGCATGGTCCCAAGTGCCCCGCAACCTCAAAGGCAACTTGGTCCCCATCATCTGGATTGCCTTGCCGGAGTTCATTCCTTTCGGACCGACACTCCAGCCTCGTGGTTGCTTTTTGGTTAACATCCCACTGAATCAGCAGGAATTCACGGAGAGTAACAACATGTCCGTCTGTCTCTCGCTTTTGCACCTTGAGGTCGCCGCGCAAATCGGGTCCGGGGGCTGGGATCTGCGTTTCTTCCTCACTGTTGGGATGCTTTTCTTGGTAATGCGAGCTACGGATATCTTTCCGTCGTGATTTTTTGCGGGGAGGTTTTCCATGGTTTAACAATATCTCGATGGTTTAACAATATCTCGTGCACTCATTGGTTACTATTTGAAGAATCCGTCGTTTTTTGCCGTTGCGTTCCAGAACTGTATCTGCCTCTCCGAGTGCTGATGCAATGATGGTATTACTACCCCATCCATCACTCGAATAATTTGATCGACCGCGACGATGAGACGAAATCGCCTCGTGTTAGATATCTGAAGTAAGTACTTTCTGCCTCCTGCTACCAGTGACGACATCACCGATCAAGCAGCCTTTAGTGCCATCTCAACAGCGAATGTTTCGGCGATGAGAACTCTACCAAAACAAAAGTCCCCGATCTTTTACTCAAAACAAAGCGGGGAACGTTTCGACGAAAAAAAAATAGGACGTCTCTCGTTCGTTCGGGCACATCTAATTTTGTCTGTCTCGAATCCTGGCGGCCAGGGACACCGTAAATGTCACTAGAGTGTCAACTGGACGGCGACATTTAGTGATAGGGTACGAATTGAAGGCTACCCATATATGTCATCGTCCGCCATTTTGACGGAGTGGAGGCAGGCGATTTCTCACGCTGCTTTGAAGCTTGAAGGCCCCTGGGCCTTTAACGGAATGAGGTTATCTGACAGAGCGCGTGTTTCATGGATACGTCTTTCCGACCATCGGTTCCAAAGAATTGTTCTCTTCCCCAGACATTGGTGGCCTTTGACCATGACTTTTCAGCAGCAGCGTTTCCGATGGGATTCAAATTCCCGGGCCTGTTTTTCCTGAAGCGACCCCTCCGCTTCGACTTATTCCATGTACCCCCGATATATCGATACATACATTGACACCTGGATGACAAGTGGCTTGTGCTAGAAATAGAGAAAGAAGCCTCCACGTACCTTGCACGACGGAGGTCGACAATAGAAATGAGGGTTTGTAAGCCGTCCAGATAGGCTCAACTATACTTGCTGCCCCCCTCACAACGAAAGCTACTTTTGACGTCCCGGAACGAGTTCGCCACTGGCATCCCAGGATAACCAATACATGTGGGTCCGAGTAAGTAGAGTAAGTGAGTGAGTTGGGGTCATTTTTTGACATTCGTCCGAAAACGGTCCAGACTCAGGGTGTCATTGTGATCATGCCATGCCATGCCAAAATCATCCCCCCCCGGGTCATTTCGACCTGGCACTATTCCTATTTCGACGTATAATGAAGGCGGGAATGTACCGTACCGTCTACGTTATTGTTATTCGAAATGAAACCATACTCAAACCTCAAATTTCAAAATATTTCGAGAGGTAACCTCATCTTGAATGCCTATTTTTGGCCGAGTTCGATGCATCACGATTGCATCGGTCGAAATCAAGATTACCATCGGCCACCCCCAACCGCCCCCCCTGGTCCTCAATTGTCTGACGGCAACAAAAAAAAATGGGTAGAAATCAACTTCGCGGTTAGTTGGTCCAGGACGGGGGTTTTTTTTTTGTTTGGGACTCTCAATTTCTCTTGAAACGAATAGGAATTTATCCTTGCGATCGAAACATGCCGCGGTGATTCGTTACTGATGGCCCGAATGGGCTTGGAGGCAATCACCTTGATGCATGCATCATCATCATCAGCATGGAGGTGTAAACTAGCAAAATAGGTATACATACATCGCTTAGTACGTATACATCGCTTAGTACTAGGGACGGGAAACACTGAACATTGATCATCACGTACGAGCAACGGAGGTGAGGAGGAAAAGAAGAAGAAGAAGAAAAAAAAAAAAGATTTCGAGCGTTCATGGATCAAGGGGGTGGCTCAAATCGTTATCACCGTGACCGTTGAGCCCAGGTTGTAAGCGCCCGTGAGTGCCCGATGAGATTTTTTGGTCCGATCTAGGTAGTTTTGGAGGTTCGAGACAATTGAACGCTTGCAAGCGCCCACAATAGCCCGATGAGAAGCTTTGGTTCGACCTTGGAAATTAAGATTAAGTCGGTTTGGAGTCCGAAAAAAGTTGGCATGGATATCGGGGTATCCGACATCGCGGACAAAACCTTAAGTTCCCATTTATCATATTATATTGCATTATTGTGTATTGTGGGGTCACAGAGACACAGCGTACAATATGTCATACATATCTAGCTAGCGCCCAAGAGTTCGTCATTTTAATATACATGATCATGACATAAAAGGGTTTCGTCATCCGCAGATCCTGCAGGCGGGATGGCGTGGCGCGTTAGTCGAACGTGGCTGAAATTGAATTAGTTAATTTGAATTGTGATGGATGGGCGCTTTTTTCCTGTGTGAATGTGAAGAACCAAATATGGAGCATGGAAACTCGTAGTAGTAAACTCGTCAAACGCGTTAAAATACTAATGCCCCGATTTTATCAACAAGTAACAATCTGATCCCAAAAGTTACTTAGTAGGGACGAGCGCCCTGTGGGCACTGGGTGTGGGCCACAAAGAAAAGGACAAGACAAGACAAGACAAGACAAGCAGGGAGACGGCCGCCGTAAGTAGTACGTAACAAATATGTCATACAGTGTGTAACTTGGCGCCCAAGAATTCCAACTTTGACACAAGTACATGTATTTGAAAAAATCTCGTCATCCGCAGATCCCCCCACCCCATGCAGGCGCGTTGGCCGGATATGGCTGAGAGTGGGTTACGGACGGGCGCTCGAATGTGATTAATACCCAGAAGAAGAAGAAGAACTTGAAGAAGCCCAAATATGCCCTGCCTCATCCAATGGGGTTATTCAAATAGAGAGTTCGAAAACTCGCTAAACCCGTTATCGATAATGCTGTACCATCTGATCCCCAAAACAGCTGCTGGTGACGTGGACGAGCGGCCTTCGCTATTTGCTCAAGTTGTGTGGTACTTAGATGATACCAAACGGACAAAAAAGAAATTCATCGTTGATGGATATACTCGTGAACCAACGATTCATCCTTCAAACGGCTCCCCAAGCTCCTGGATCCGGATACAATATACATAGCCCGATATCCACGTTTTACAAATCCGAGCTACATAATACAATACATACATTGCTGTGCTCTTCGATTGACTCATTACAAAGGGATGATTAAGCCCACCAACCTCAACTGAGAACCGGCAATAATGAACGCGCATTACACCACCTCAGCAATAATTTTGCCGCTTTGTCATGGATGTATGTCAGTTGATTTGTAAACGGTATGACGACTTAGTGAAGTTAGAAATCGCACCTGTTCTTGTTCCCCTCCATTTCTTGGTGCGCTGCCTGTATCTCTGTCCATGGGTATACCTATTAATGGGAGGGAAGGGAGTGTATCAGGGGTGCGGCGATCTACTTAGTCTCCACACGGCCGCTGTACGTTTACCCTAATTTAGAAAACTTGCCTTGTGGATGTATGTTCGAATGGGGCCATCACCGCTCTCGCCGGTGATTTTCGAGAGGATTTCCTTGCTGAATCTGCGCGAAAGTGTGTCTCAAAATATGCTATGAAAGATCACGGTCGAAAGGGCCGACTTACCTGGAGATCAGTGCTGCCTGGTATTCGAGACTGCGAGAACGAAGGGTGGAACCCTCGATGTGCAGGCGCTTTAAAAGGATGGGCGCCAGGTTGACGGAATCAACCACGAACCCTGATAGATACTGGCTCAGCATCGTGATGTATTGTATCCACTCCTGAAAATTTTAACTCACCGCTCAAAAGGGCTAACATGGTCATTCTCCCATCGACGGCCAATGCATCGAGATTTTTGTTGAAATGTGATTTGCCAACGAAATCAATAACCACATCAGCACCTTTACCGCCCGTGATTTGTTTTACAACGGCAGAAAAGTCCTCCGTTTTGTAATTAGCGGCATGGGTGGCCCCGTTGGGAAGCCCGAGAAGCCAGTTTATCTTGTCCTGGTTCGATGTTGTTGCTGTTACAGAGCGACTGGCGGTCATGAAATGATAGGGCATCACGTTTATCAGACTTCCAGGAGCGATCTCGGAGAATAGCGAACGGGTGGAACTCACGCGCCATACACGCGAGCCAACTGGATCGCAGCTACTCCCACGCCCGAAGCTCCGGCGTGGACTAGGACGTTATCATCCTCCTTCACCTGGCCGATCATAACCAATGCGAGGAATGCTAATAGGTGGAAAGTTCTGAATAGATTTCCATGCCCACAAGGTACCTAGGCCTTGCGGCTACTGGGTTCCCACTTACCTGTTAAGAAGACCTCTGGGATGCTAGCGGCCTCGGTCCAGGTCAGATGGGAGGGTTTGGCGATGATATGGGTTTCGTTGACGGCGATGTATTCGGCGTATGCACCCTATATTATTGGGGATCCCGTTGGGTCAGTTTATGGGCTCCACCTTATGTGGCCCGGGTATAGGAATGCGCGGTGAAATGAGGGCTTACGCCACCTGCAAGTCCGAGGACTTCATCTCCCACCTTCCAGCCTCGAGATGTGCCTGTGCCGAGCTGGGTGATCTTGCCTGAGAATTCTACACCGAGGATCGTCGATGACCCTGGGGGAGGTGGGTAGTGCCCCTCGCGTTGCGAGATATCCATCCTGTTTAAACCAAACGCTTTGATCTACATGTCGGATACGCATGTTCAGATACAGATAATGTCGTTGCGAGAAAGTTGTTCTCTTGCCTGGATGAGGACCTCCGTTGGTCTCAGCGTGGGTGTTGGTACCTCTCCGAGATAAAGATTCTCGGATGGACCTTTATCGTTTTTGATCAATACGGCACGCATTTCTTGTGTGATGACGATGTCGTGGAAGTGGGAGTAATGCAACAAGTTCGAAGGTGCGACCTAGGTCCGTCGGAAGTCGTCATCTCATACCCGGTTACCGGATTTAGGAATAATTTCCATACGCGCGATCACGTGGCCGTGTCGTCGTGGACTGCCCCTCGAAATGGCATCCTGGACGTTCAATGTTAACCTCAACGTTGCAACGCTTAACTTGTACAAATTTAATCATTACTATCATCACAGTTCCATTTTTATTGAAATGATAGATAAATAATATCAACGATAATGCCGTTCAGCTCCATAATAACCTGCCCTAGATGTCACGTGAATTATTCCCACGTAGGTCCATATAAGGCCAGAAATTTTTTGTTTTCTTTCACACCACGACCGCTTGCTCGTTCCTCTCTTCTTGAAATTGCATGGCGTGTAGGATTCCTCTGCTGTATTTCTGCTGGGTTTAGGCAACATCTTAAATGGATTGATGTAGGCTCATTATCTCTCGTTGCTTGGGCATCTTGTAAACAGGTGTGTATCCATCTCCTACCTTTTTTCTTTTTTTCGTTCCTATTCCCCCGGATGACACCGCTATGGTCCGTGTTTCCAAGAAGCGACTAGACATCGCTGCTCAATCATGCAGACACTTTTTTACCTAGCCTCTGATCTCTTCTCTTGTTTGGGCTTTTTACGTTCAGATTTGCTGACACTTTCCTCTTTTCTCAGGTTTTTTATGTTGTTTGTACATTCTACGAAAATATGTTGGGCTCATTCATACATATTAATGTCAATCAAGCTTTTTCACGCTCATTCGGACGTAGATTTGAGTCATGGCTCGTGCCAATCGTTTATCTGTGTCTTGGGTTCCATCTCGACGTAGCCTTGCCTAATTACAGGGGTATCCCTTGCAATTGGAATTAAGATTATACTTCTGCTCAACGAAAATTCCTTCAGCTACAGTCGAAGACGACTGCCTCTAGCCCTCTGATTTCCATCCCGAATCCCGACTCTCCTGATACTCTTTCCAGAAAAGGGTCGGCAATCGAAGCCGCCACATGGATTTCTTGTCAGGAGCTGATCGTTTTTGAAAATACTTGATTCAAGAAAAGCCCATGAATGCAACATGAATGTTGAACGTTGAACTTTCCGCCTGTATGTACTTTGAAAGTGTATCCGTAGTTTTGCAGAAAAAAATGGAACTAAAGTATATTGAAAGTTGTTCTCACGCAAACCGGGCTAATTGCCAACCTCCTTTGACCACTTCCATCATCGTTGCTGTCCACACAAGCAGAGTGGCTGGCCACTTTCCACAGCCGTCTATTGTGCTGGACCCTGAATTACGCCCCAGGATTTCCCCGACGTGATGGCTCTCACTCAATCAGCACGTCTTGCTGGACCCTCTTGGGACGAGGAGGTCGTGCCTGCTCTGCGGAAACGTACGTTTTTTCGCTACGGTTCTCGAGCCTCTTCATTTATTCTATTTGCAGGTCTGGAGAGCGAGAGTCGAACGTTGGCTCGCCGGATGTCCGCAATTTCGCTATCATCTCTTGACGAACAGCAGAATACGAACTATTCAGAAAATACCCTTCGTCAAAAGCAACCTGCAGTCTCCTCCCGGCAGCCGCAGTCGTCGAGTTCTGGGGCCCAAAGACTCCAAGCAGCATTCCAGCCAGATCGAAAGACGCCAACCACCGTCGGGCCTCGCATCAACGGTGCCAACCACTCGTCGTCCAAACCCAACTCGAAAACAGATTTTCAACGCGCGCGGACATATTCGTCTCCGTACGCCTCTGACCTGCCCAACGGGAAAGGTCTGCCCAAGAATTCTGCGCCGAAATCGATGGACCCCAGCCGTTCCATATCCCCCCGACCGGTGGACGTGAAACCAACGCGGATACCTAAAGCCGCTTCTCGACCACCCATATCCCTCCCTACCAGCGCAACCACCTCTCCCCAGACAAATGGGTATAGTCACAGTGCTGCTGTCACACCCTCTCCTCAATCGCCAGAGCTGCCTTATCAGAGTTCTCCGGACCAACGAGGGGTAGCTGGTGCCATTCCTTACTCCTCTACTTCCTCCTCCGTAGAACTGTCGAGCCACGGCAATCGAACTCCTGGGCTCTTAAATGAGTCCGCTCCCTTTCCTACCGAACCTACCATGTCTTCCGGTTTTTCGCAGCAAGGGCACGGTGAAGATCCACCACGACCATCGATGGAGTCGGAGGAGCGACCATACGAGCATTGGTATCGCGGCGAGGTGTCGAGAAACGGAGGTGTGGGTGAGCTGCGGGTAGGAAAGCGGCAGGAAATGTTGGACATTGCGAATTATGGACATCTCATTGAGAGCAAAAAGAAGGCTCCAAACTTGAAGAGTCGAATACCCATCGCGGAAGATACACCTCGACAGCGGAAACGTGCAGGAAGCATTAGTGGAATCACGGACAAGGAAAGGGAGCGGGGAAGTTTATACCTTGACGAGGAGCATGCAGACGAGGTGGGCCGTGTGCTGGACGAACATCCACTGACGGACCTCGATGGAGAAGGCTCCGACATCAATTCCAACTCGAGTGAATACCAAGGAGAGGCGTATGCCTACATGCCTGGGATAGGCGAGGCCGCTTCAGCAGAGTGGACGGCGACGGCGGGTGCCCACGAAATACGTAGCACCACACCAACGCTCAACAATATGTTTCATCGACCATCCTCACGGCAGCAGCAAAATCTACCTCCTACACGAATACCCGGGCCATCTTCACGGCGGTCCTCAGAATCCCGGTCAACGACTGCTACCACTCCGCCTTCCATGAGTCGTGGAGCTTCGGAACCCATCCAATCCTTTTCTACGGCCTCGAAGACCCCATCACCACCGCCAGCGCCTTCGTCTTCTTCCAATGCACGTCCACAGTATTCGAGTAATACTGTGCCAACGTCAGCGCAGAAACGCAGCGCCTTTCCTGCAGCTAAGAAGGCAAAGACCGCTGGTAAAGCCAACAGGGTCAAGGCGTTACAGGGCAAGAAGGAGGGACAGTCAAATCGGGGGAGTGTCGCTTATTACCCGACGCCTGATGGAGATGATGAGGATATGGCCGACGCTATTCCTTCATGGACGCAGCCTGTGCATCGGGAAGGCAATTGGGATGAGGTACGCAAATTTTGTTTCGCAGTTTATGCACACCCTTTCCCTCTCTGTGTTTCGCACTGTTGACACGACTTTTTGTTCGTTTTTCTTCCTCTTCTTCTGTTTCTAGGTCGTGTTACCTGTTGTGGCACGAAAGAAAGGTCTCGACGGACATTATGAGGACGCGAACGGCAGCCCACAACCGAAGAAAAACCAGAAGAATGTGGAACCGGTTCGTATTTATTTTGTATTTTCCGTATTCAAAATGGGATTTATCTGATTATCCCAGGCTCCCGGTACATTTGGCTTCGACCACTCGAAATACCGACCTCCACGTACGGATACGGATTCAATACCCATGGACGAATTCGGCCGACCTGAGGATCTGCAACCTTCCACGGAGCAGGACGAGAAATTGGTTAATGGGGTGTCGCCGATGCAGGAAGATGGAAGGCTACCGTTCCGGAATCAGCCGTCGCCGTCGCCTGCGCCGTTTTCGCACTATGCGCCGACGAGTGTGAAGGTGGTGGTTAATGGTGCTGGGGGAGGACAGCAGTCGCAGCTGAACCAGAAGGAGGATGATGATAAGGGCGCGGGGTGCTGCCAGTGTGTTGTTATGTGATGCTACGGAGTGCGTGCGGGTCTTTTTTTTTTTTTTTCGTTTTTTGGCATCTCCGTCCTCCCTTCCTCCTCTGCCCGTTCCTTGTGTTTTTTTTTCCTTCTATCCTCTCGTTTACCCGTTGGTTTTTTTTCGCGGCTTTTATGCACACACATGATTCCACTCTCTCTATGACGCCCCCCCAATCTCTCCTACTCCTCTTACTCTCCTACTCCTACCTACGTACACCGTCTACCTTCTACCCTGACATCTCTTCGCATCATCACATCCTCCCCGCCCCCGCCCCCCCGCCCACCATCGTTCCTCGGACCCTCACTCGCTGTCTTCGTTGTCGTTTTTTTTTTTTCAAAAAAAGAAATTCGACTTTTTCTTTTTTTTTTCTTGTTGCTCGGGACATTGTTGGCATCCACTCTTTTATGTTCGACTCCCTCCCTATATATCAATCTTCCTTTTTTTTTTTTTTTTTGACTACACCAACAATTATCCACCTACTATCCGCGTTGTTGAATAATTCAATTCGACCGTACAACAACAATCAACAGCAACCAACAGCAACGACTACGATGATGGCGATTTACCGAGCTCCTTTCCTATTGATTGGTCTATCCAATCGACCACCATGCATGCAGCCACGGCCACGGCCACACCAACCCCGGCACACACCTACATATCCCCAGTTTTTTGATGATATCAGATATACATAATTTGTTTTTCTTCTACGAATCCCTCTACTCTCCCTGTACTTTTTTTTGGGTTCCCTTTTCTTTTCAGATTTCCTTGCTTTCTTTTTCAAAAAAATATTGTGTTCTATTTTTCTCTCTCTCTCACTCTTTTTCTTCTTATCTCTCTCTCTCTCTCACTCTTTTTCTTATCTATCTCTCTCTCTCTCTCTCAGTCTATACATACCTACCTAGTCTCTTCAGAGGTTGTATTTTTTTTTTTCCTTATCTTGGCTTGAACATCGGTTGAGGCGCTTGTGTGAAATTTTGGGTGTTACATAAATGGTACTTGCTTTCGAATTCGGGAGGGGCGTCACTGGAAGGGAAAGTGAAAGCGTTTTTTTGGTTTTTCCTCTTCCGATTACCTTACGTAAGTAAGTACTTCGTGATTCTGTTTATGGAAGTTATTACCATATTTGTCATTTTCCGCACCAACGGCCTCGGCCATATGTTGGCAAATTCGGGTCATTCTATAATAATCTACTGGCGTCGACAGGAAATGGGGAAATCCATCACACGGCTTATATCCATATTTCTGTCATAAGTAGTATCCAGGGGCGGGGAAAATCTTACAAGTTACTCGGATTATTAGTACACTACTGCCGACATGGTTTTTTAAATTCTCCCCCGAGTCAAGAAACCGGAACAAAAAGAACAATTCATGAATGACTATGGTTCGCGCGCCCTTGCAGCTACCAAACCCATAGCATCCCGTCCGTTCATCCAACACCACTGGTATTTGCACCATTGACACTCAAACCCACACCAATCCCCATTGTTAAAGTCAGTCCTCCGTTGATAATGATGCCATCGCTCATGTCCGACTTTCCCTTGAGCCGTAGCCAACATCTCCACAATCTCAGAATATCCACATGCAGCTGCGAAATTGATATACGAGGGCATATCCTCCGAATCATTGACCCACCGATCGAATATGTTGACTTCGTCAAGGAATATCTTCACGACGTCTTCGTGTCCCTCCACGATGGCGTAGTGCATCGGTGTGTATTTCCTGTGGTCGACAGCGAGGATGAGCTCTGTCAGAAAGACAACATGGAATGGGTGTTTTCTAGCCATCTCATGTGTCCCCTCATCGCCGAACTGGAGCAAAGCGTTGGCTGCCAAAATCATCAGCACCGACTCGCCGCTGCCGGAACGCGCTGCCCAATGGAGGGGTGTCATCCCGTTATGATCGCGCGCTCCGACGAGGTCTTTCATGCTATATCCCAAACCTGGTGGTGGGTTCGATTGCATGTCTTCTCTGTTCTGCAATATGACGCCGGCGGTTATTGGGTTCCCGACTTTACATGCCAGATGGAGTGGAGTCATCCCTAGGTTGTCCTCTGTGAGAGGATCCGCACCTTTCTCGAGAAGGTAGTATACGATATCTTCTGCGGCGATGCTCATCTGCACTTGCTTCCCGCGATCGGCGATAATCGCAGAACGAACATTTTGCATTCGTTTTCCGGAGTATTCGGGCTGGTCGAGGTCTGGGTGGACATCAAGAATCGTGTATCCCGTGCTCCTTGTCGGTTTCACCTTGCATGCGTAGGCGAGCGGTGTACGGCCTTTGTTGTCCACTGCATCGACTAGGGATCCGAGATCCACGAGTTCGTCAACGGCTTGTTGATTTGTTGCTCGGACAGCTACGTGTAGAGGAGTGCGACCTTTGTCGTCGTGGGCTTCCACGCCTGGTCCATGCATCACGAGATACTGGATTGTAGCTCTTGTATCGCCCTGGAAGTCCTCCGTCGCTCCACTTACACAATGTAGCAAGGATCCCCCATCGAAAGCAGGAAATTTTGGTCGAAAGCCCGGGTCACCGCCAGCCAAAAGAAGCGCCCCCAAGGAGGTTAAGTGGATTGATGGAGTGGCGCGGACGAGACGTTCCATTGTCATGTTCAGGACTTCAATTGGTACAGGACCTTGGGCTTGAGCTGCCTTTAATATCTCGAGCATCCAGTCTCCTTCAAGGCGCGTACACCAGGCACTCTCAACAAGGGGTTGGCATGGGAATTCTAGTGGCATAACAGGGCTTGCCCCGGCTTGAAGTAACATATACACCATGCTGTCGCGATCCTTCGAATACTGGCGGTAACATGCGGATATCAGGGGCGTATCGTCTTCTGTCGAGGCGTTTGGGTCCGCTCCGTGGGCTAGGAGCATGGCGATGACGATGAGACTTGACTCCGTACTGTGGCGACATGCTTCCATGAGGGGGGTGCTACTACCCTCACCCCGGAAGTCGGGCTTCGAACCTCGCTCGAGCAAAAAAGCCGTTGTAGTTGGCTGACATCCGAGGGAGATGGCATTCCACAGTGGCGAATGCCCATTGTTATCAGCGACGTCGATGGTAGCACCAGCATCAATAAGCATTTCGAGGACGGCATGGTTTCCTCGATCGTGCTTCCACGCTGCGTGGTGCAATGCCGTCTGGCCATTCTTGTCCGTGCTGTCTATCGTTGAACCTGCTCCTGCTGCGAGTAAAAGCGGGACAAGATGGTGACTGGCCATCCACTGACATGCCCAGGATAATGCTGATCGGCCATCTCTGTCTGTGGCGTTGGCGCTCGCGCCATGCTGTAAGAGTATTGACACGACTTCTGGCCTGACGTCTCTCGAGTATTCAGAGAGGCACGCAAGCAATGCCTCGGATAGATCCCTGTCGTCGTAAAAGTTGGATCCATGCTGAAATAATAGGTCCAGGAACTCTGCATTCTCCCCTGATGCACACAAAGTGAGCACGCTAGGAAAGCTATGGTCGTGCTGGCGGCGGAATGATTCCAATTCATGGAGAGGGTATCGTGTAAGCAAGTTCTGTGCAACCCGCAAATAACCGCGTGTAGCGACCCAAATCCATAAAACAAACGAGTAAACTGTGGGCGTCGTTCGTGATTCCCAAATGGATGCCATGTTCGAGGAGGGCAATCGCCATCTCTTCGGCATCTCCAGTGTAGTCAAAGAGGGTTCGGAGGAGCAGTATATTAAGTTCTGGGGGTGATTGGGCTTGTGAGACTGGGGGATTGAAGAAAGAGTTAACGAGCAGGAGGAGAAGCCGCCTGGAAAGATATGCCCGCAACGATCTTGAATGGAAACATAATGTACTGAAGGAGCGAGCGAAGCCTCCAAACATCCACGAGAGGGAGATGAGGACCATCCAAGTGACGAGGGTTGCCAACAGAATGGCCTTCAGTTTGGGAAAATCCCGGTCATTTATTGTTGACCAGACGAACGCCTCCGTCGGAAGGAATAGAAGGGAAAATTTGAGGAGGGAAGGAGCCCCGGATGCAAGAAGAAAAGATTGTGGGATATTCATTGAGATGATGATCAGGGCCTTTGTGAGAGGCGCCAATGGTGGTCTGGATTTTGCTTCTTCCGCCACTGAGGCTGTCGAGACGGCGCCAAGTGCTAACAATTTCTTCATCACCGCTAGATTTCCGCAAGAAATGGCGACACAAATAACTGGTTGACCATCCGTATTTGTGGAGTTTGGGTCAGCTCCATTGTCCAGGGCGCTTAGGGCCTCCCTCGTCATGCCATATTCGATCAGCTGGGCCAAATCAAGGTCGGAGGCGCTCGAAGCACTCTATGGAATGCGGTTAGCAGTGGTGAATCAGTACTAAGTCCTATACATACAGACCTTGTCATCTTCCACATCGTCCTCCATGACAGTCATAGTGAGAGTTGACGTGCTCCATCGCCTCCTTCGCTGGATCTTTCAACCTGCTGACAATTTATCGGCCTGGGAGACTCGGCTGTCATGCCAAACTTGAAAACGCCACTTGAGCGCCGGCTGCGCCGCCAAAACCTATCATCTGCGGAACACGTTCGCCATGGGGAGATGGTTAGATAACGGAAGAACAGGAGGGAATCAAGCAAGAATTAAGGACTTTTGGAGGGACGGCCCGGAACTATTTGATAAAGAAGATTGAACCAAACAATCCAAACTTTTTTTGGTGAACACCACGAACGACGAGCAGTCACCGTTTGTCATCGTTAACATGGCTTCCCAAGGAGCCTCCACCGCTGTCCGACATTCAGTGACACGTTTTCAACGTCCTCCACGCATCACAAGAAGGCTGCGTCGAAATCCCAAGACCGGTCTTCCTCAACCCCACGTCAAAATCACCACACGCGAGTTCGCGCCATGTCGGCTCGAGGACCATTCCCAAACCACCCTCAAGGACGACCTCATGTATATGACATACAAGCACGAGGTTGGAGAGCGTCCACCACCTCGCCAGATTCGACTTCGATTCGACCCGAACGATCCGTACACTAAATTCCGTCACAACCCGCCAGTGGGCGGACCACAACTGGGCACACGACCTGCACCGCCGTGCACACCGGAAAATGTCGTTCGGCTGGAGAGAATCCAGTTACACACGATGGTGAAGGAATCAATCGCGAACAAGTCGCATCTGTTGGGTGCGATGATGCAAATGCGCGCCTTGACCGGAGAGACGTTCCAGGGCGGAGGTCACCATGCCGTGGAGGGCATCCAGATTACGAGGGGAAAGAAATCAGTAGGAGGCTGGCTGCGTCCAGGTGTACCCGTCGGCGTCAAGGTCGATCTGCGAGGACAGAGCATGTACGACTTCCTAGGCACCCTCGTCGAATTCGTCCTCCCCCGTCTGCGCGACTTTTCGGGCATCGTCCTCCCTCCCCAATCATCATCTATCAAGACTCCCGCCTCGGTCGCGGGCGTTGTATCGTTTGGTCTTCCAGCGAACGCGCTGGTGTTCTTCCCTCAGATCGAGGTTAACGTCGACGCATACCCCAAGCTATACGGAATGCACATTCACTTCGTGACCAACGCGACTGGCGTTGGCGCACAAGATCGAGCGAGAGCACTCGTATCAGGTTTCCAGGTTCCTTTTATCCGGAGATAGTTTATTGTGAGTTCCATATGGCCCTTGAGCTTGTCTATATTGCTGACTGGGTTCTTCCCAGTGTATCTATGTCTGTCCCTCTCGCGGGTTAATAATTATTCATTTGCAAGTGGAACGAGACAAGAAAGCATAAAAACTAGGAATCAATGTCAATGATTGTGGCGGGTACGTATAATCCGATGGGGTTGTTATCAAAACGATAGAAAGCAGTTAGAAGGTCAAACCAGATTCCAAAAAAAAAAGAAGGTACTAATTATTTGACTAAAAGGAAAAGAACGTAAAAAGGAAAGTACTGCTGGGATAAACGAAGGAAGGGGATAATTATAATATTACAAGCGTCGAAGCTGAAGCATATCACCCGGAATATGCTTACCATCTATTATTGGCCCCCGTCCCATTCGAATTGGATGTCTGCCATGGAATATCGCCTAGTCGCTGCCTACTCGTGGCGGAACTCGGCCTAGAGGATACAGGAGCGCGCGTTTTGATCCCACCTCCAGAAATATCTCTCGTGTGCAGCCTGGGCAAGGGGCTTGAGTCCAATATTGCCAGCCCATTATTTACATTGACGCTCGCAAGCGCAGTGGCTTCTGAGGCTGAGCGCCTCATTTTTTTCGGTGCAAGTCCCGAGCCGCTTTTGGATGATGCCAGTTGTTGTGATAGCGAGGACGAAGAGAGGTCCACGGAGCCCGCACCAGGGACTTTGGAGCGTGTGATCCCAGCAGGTTTCACTGCTGGTTTGAGTGTCGGGATAATCTCGCGCGCCAACTCGCGGACGAGGACCGCACCATCTCCGCCTTCCCTGCTAAGCTTCTCCACCACGCCCAGCAACCCATATTTCTCGACCAGCATCGCACGATTGGGATGCACCTCGCAAACAGTCCGCAGGATACGGAGAAGGTTGACCCGAACAACGGATTTACTGTTCTGTCCCAACCGATCGATAATCCGCCTGAAGAATGCAGACGACTTTGTCATGCCGATCGTCACAGGTGTGGATAGTCGGATAATCTTGAGCAATGGGTCGAGTAGGTTCTCGAACGAGTTGGCTTTGCACGAAACGAAACATTTGAGGACCGAGTCGATGGATTCTTGCTTGAGTAACTCGTCTTCCACGCGAGCGGTTTCGTCTTGCAGCCAAGAGAGGATTGACTCAAGGGCGCTGACCTGGAAGTATGGGTCGTCCATGAGTTTGATGTACATGGTAAGACCATCGTGCTGCCACAACAACGATCGACAGCTCTTCCCAGCGCTGGCGAGGTCGCAGAGGATGGGTAATGCGAATTGTTTCAGAGGCGAGCTCGTCTCGATAACCCGTTTGAGGCATGGGATGATACCCGCCTGGGCTGCTTCCTCCTGACGCGATTTATTGAGGCGACAGAGGTTGTAGCAGGTTTGGAAGACGTGGTTCGAAATTTCCTGTAGAGAAAGGTAAGAAATAAGAGAAAAAAAAAAAGAGAGTGGGATGATTTACAGTGCTATGCGGGCCAGACGACTGTTGTTCCAAAACAGAGATCAATATCTCCAACGAGTTTGCATTTTGAAGGACCTCATGCAGAGTCGCACTCATAGAGAGATGCTTAACGGCTTTCAAAAGCTGAACTAGACACTCCATCTGGGTAGGACCCTCAGGTTCGTCTTGGTTCTCCTTGATGGCACCCAGCAACTCGCACGCTCGCATAATTCCTGCCAAAAAAAAAACACGATTGACAAATGCATTTAATACGAAGTAACAGGTCAACTTACTTCGAATAACCTTCCTCGTACCCAACGCATTACGCACATGGATGTCCGACTGCGAGACCTGAGAGAACATCAAAAAGATCTGTATAACCTTCTTCTTGGTCTCGCCATTCGCTGTGCCCAATGCATGGGAGAGTGGGTCCAATAGACCCTCGCGGATGAACATTCGGCAAAAACCATTCTTCGTCGTTGGACTTTGAAGATCGAAAACGCTGCTGATATCGTTGAGAGCGTGACGCACAAGCTCGCCTTGATTTTCTGTTCCGTCCAGGTCTTCGTCGAGGAGATCGACAAGGACTTTGAGACCCCGACACCTGCAGAATTGTTGATAGAATCGAATCTTGTTGGATAAAATAAATGTAAACTCACGAAATGAACATCTGAAGGGTAAGAACAGAAGTGTGGCACAGAAGGCGGATGAAATTTGAAGCTTGCAGGCGGCAGATTGGAGGATAACGCTTGGACGTGAACTCTGCAAGAAAAAACACGAATGATCATGAGTTCGGTGTACGAAACATCGGATTCATGTGTCATACCCATAACAACAGGAATACCACTATTGGAGAAAGGGGAAAGGATTAATACTACCAAAGCATCGAAACGAATGAGAACACACCCAATCAAGCAAAAGCTCTCGAGGAAACCAATATCTTCCGTCACGAGCTTAAACAAGGCAGATGAACTGAAGACGAATGAGGACATTTCAATAATGTAGCGCACCAGATTGATGATTTGCAATAGCTTCTCAATAACGATATTCGAGCACCTGCCCTCCAAAACCTCCAGAACTGCAAGCATACCATGCGATGAGACTAGTTGGGCTTGCATCTCCGGATTCTCTGCAATGATGTTCAACTGAACATGAAAGATCAGCAACCCAAAGAAAGGTATTGAAAGGAGGAAGAGGATATTCACAAGTTGGTCACAAGCATCCCGGAGCTGGAAATCCGGTGCTGCCGGCGTGAGCTCGTCGATGAGCTGATTGACTGTATTTGTGAGCCGTGCGTATTTGTCACGCTGGAGATTGGCTTCGAGATCATCTTCCGAGAAACCTTCGTCGATCTAGGATAGTGACCATTCTTCAGGTTAACGGCGCCTGCCGTCAAGAAACGACGCACCTCTGCAAACGGATCTTCTTCGTTCCAATCGTCCCCGAGCTAAACATGATTTAGGAGAGGATATATAATTTAGTTATGAGGGGTCGTACTCAGGCTTTGTCCGACAGGCGAGTATTCAACTGAAGAGTCTGCATCGGCTGTTCCGTAGCTATCAATCAAACCCATGGTCATCATCAGATCAATATACCAAGAAACTATAACTCACAAGTAGCATTAGGCTTCCCGAATACATCCTCGTAATCCTCCTCCTCGTCCTCCGCATACTTCCCGAACTCCGCTTGATTTTGCGCCTTCTTCGCCTCGGAACGACCGAACGAGCCTGATCCTGTACCCGGGGCACTGGCTAACGAACCCGAACGCACGTGCTGGGAGCCAGTCGCTGGTCCGAAAGAGCCCAGGGGGCTGATGGACGCTCGAGAGGGTTTCCGCGAGAGAGAGGGCAAAGGAGCAGATAATGGCCCAGGCCCAACGGACGCCATGAGTCCAATGGTTTTGATATCGTCTGGATGGAAGAGCCCACGGCGGACAGAGTTTTTCATCTGATCGTTTTAAAAAAAAGTAGTTAGTTAGTTAGTTTATTCTGCTGGATCACATTTGCAATTCGCACAGTCAAAAATAACGAACCTTGAAATTGGCCACTTTCTCTTCCAATAAGAGTTCATCTTCTTCCGTTGCCATGTCCGAATAATCCTCCACGATGGGCTGGATGTCCGAGGGCGGTGCTTGTGCGAGTGGGACAGACTTGTTACCTGGACTGCGATTCGGGCGAATAGTCTGCGCGTTGTCCTCGATTTCTTGTCTGTCGTCCTCCAAGGTGGTCTTTTCCAGAGCTGAATAAAAGGGGTCTCAATACCGACTTCAAGCAGAAAGAATTACGGATGAGATATGTTAGCGGACCTTGTAATTTCGTAAAGGAAATTCCCTCTTCGAAATCGTCGTCCCAATTGTCCGTCTGCTCTTCTGGGGGTTGAAGCACAAATGAGAGCGGTTGGATCTTCTCGACAAGGTTAATGCCTGGCTTGCCTCCCGGTGGAACGGCACCCTTCCATCCCCCAGATGGCCCCGACGAAGGCCCCGACCCAAGAGCTGGCAACGAAGTTGACTGTTGCAATTCCGAGGATCGATTTTGGGTTGGTGAGCTTGGCCGTTGGTTTCTAGATGGATGTTTCGATGGTTTCGAAGGAGCTTAAACGAAAGGTTAGCATTTATACGATACCATCGTCGAATCGCTTACATTTTAGCGCTTCGTTCCACTCTTGGACCTTCAAGACCGCCTCGTCAAAGTTGTAATTCGAGTGCCGCCTCTTCTCTCCGCCCCCTGCAGAATCCGTGGTCCCAGCCGCGCTGTTGCCCCCATTATCTCCCGCCCTGTCACGCCCATCGGCCATTTGCCTCCGCGCAGAAACCATCCATGGGTGCTTCAACAGCTTCTTCCCTGATATCCGAAGATTGCAGTCCTTTTGGAAACAATGATAGAGGAAGTCCTTGACGATGGGTGACGCGCCTTCAGGTATAGGGGGACAATCGTCTTGCACGATACGGAACAGCGCGGGCATGGGGTCGAGGGTGTGGTAAGGTGGGTGACCCTCGAGCAGCTCGATGACAACGCATCCTACACTCCAGATATCGGAAGCCGTCGTCGCTCCAGATTGCTCGATCACCTCGGGGGCCACTACACGCACATCAGGTTGGAATTCAAACACAGAAACGAATAAACGCACTCCAATATGGACTCCCGACAACTGCCCCATCTTGTACACCTCCTGTCTTTGCAGCCACTCCGAAATCCGCCAGCTTGACCGTCCCATCCTTGTTGGTGAGGATATTGGCGCCTTTGATGTCGCGATGGATCACACCCTGGTCGTGCAGATAGACGAGTCCTTCCAGCACCTGTGAGATGTACACTGCAACCAAGCTCTCTGGAAACTTTCCAAATCGCTTCGAAATGTTGTGTAACGAGCCGTTCTCACAGAACCTGATGGAACGATGAGAGATAGGTAGATGAAGAAATTTTGGTCGTACTCGAGGATAATGTAGAGAAACTCGCGTGTCTTGACGAAACCCTTGTACTTGACGATGTTGGGATGCTAAATCCATGAATACACCAGGTTTAGGCGCGTATAAGTACGAAAACTCACATTCAGGTTCTTGAGCAGGTCGATCTCGGACTGAGAAGTGACAACATGAATGTTTAGTTGACATGACCGACGTGAATGCTACGCACCATGATCTCGCCGATTTCGCCCTTGGGTATATTACTCAGTTGAATCTCTTTCACGGCCACCGTCTCGCCAGTCGCCCAGTTCAACGCTCCTAGTTCAGGTTCAGTGACTCAGAGATCAGGCTCGGATGCCACACGCACGATACACTTGCCCAAACGCTCCCTTGCCCAGCGAGTCCCCTAATTGCTATCGGTTGAACGAAATTTAGCTCTCAACCATACAGATACTAGGACTGCTGCGCACGTAGTCATTCAAAGATTTCGAACTCCCTGGCTTCGGCGCCGACGTTGAGCTTGGTCTCGAGGATGTCATCGTGTGTTCTTGTCGTTAAAGAGTTGGTCGACAGGGTGTATCGGACCTCTAGGAGTGGGTTATGAGGAAAACGCGCGTTTAGTCGCGTCCTGCGCTGACCAGGAAAGTGCACATATGGGAGTCCTGAGAAAAGGACGTCAGACGGAGCCAATTGTGGCAACTTTGGCTCGGGGCCTGTATTCAAACCTCTCCCAAACCTCTCCTCCAATTCTCCTCGTCTGCGGAACGTCATTTCTCCATTATTCGAGTCAACTGACATAGTGGCCCAACTGAAGGCTTTGCGAGGCTTTTCGAAGCGCTATTCACTACCAGAAGAGATGATTTTGCTTGCTTTCCCACCACCATGGAAACAGAGGATAACTACTATGGACATCTTGGTTTAGCTCTCTGATGACCTTTTCACTTCCATGGTGCTACCATTAAAATGAGTAGTGTCAGTATGGCGCTGGCGTGGTATTCAATGACACAAGTGGCACCATCTCGCCGTGGGCAGGGAGCAGGAGCTTGGAAACAGAGGAGTATCCAGCCATAACGCCACGAAATGAGCTATTCAATGTCCCGTGTGGTTTCTATGCCTTGGAAAAACAGTGGCGTCCAGAGGAAGCAGGAGGATCCATTGGTATCAAAACCACCGCGACCGGCATAATTACTTCCGGGTAAGTATGTGGGTTGCCAACATGTAATAAAATATACGACCATGGGGACACTCGCGATTGCGCGAGGGCTTTGTTTGATTACAGTACAACCTATACATGTACATGGATAGTAAATAAAGTCCCAGCTCAGAGGATGAAAACGAAAGATCCCAATGAGAGATGAAATGAAATAACTTTAGGTAACCCAATATACACATCCTAGCCCACATCATACCCTTCATACCCTGCAGCCCCCGGAATTCCAAACACAAGAACCCAAAAAGAAGACCGGAAAAAAGGACGGAATTTTATAAGTTAATCACCTCCTGCCTTTGTGACTGTCCGCAAACCTCAACGTCCCACCAATCGTTCGCAGCTCATTGATTCGCGAAGATACCGTCACCCTTCCAGAATCATCCCAATCCGACTCCTCCTCCTCCCAATTCTCCTTCCCTTGCGAAGTGGGTGGTACACTTTTCATGGCAAAGTCGCCACCAATACTCTTTGAGTTTGAGCGGCCCCTCTGGCTCGTGAAACCCGGAGTGGAAACCTTGAGGTCGGGATTTACGTGGAGGCTGCCCTGCGTGAACATGCTCGGCAACTCTGCTTGTACATCGTTCACCCTTCCCACAGACTTCTTGAGGTTGAGGGTGATCCGGGACATCATGGCCACCTGGGGGGAGGAAGCGCTTCTTGTCAGTAGGTTTTACAAATTACAGGCGCTAGGGAACTTACAGTCAGACTGACAATCGAAAAATCAAATTTTGTAAAATCAGTTGCAACTCTGGTGAGATGGCAAAAATCGTTAGACTTACAGCAATTCAAGTCTATAGAAGCCATGTTTTAGATCTGAGAGACAGTAAAAGGATGCAATTACTTACTGCGCCGTGATATTTTTCAAACCCGGAGGTGCAGCGATAATCATAATTGTCAAGACCGCAGTGACCGCGAAAATGGCCCTGCATCCAGACATGTGAATCCAGAATATTTTGGAGTCAATAATGCAAGTAACGTACGTATAGTAAATCAGACCGTCCTCAAGCAGGCGTTTCATGATAGAGTACCTATTCTTGAGCCTGAGGGAGGGCAATGTCCTATAGGCGATAAGCGCAAGGACGACAGTGTCGTATAGGAGTGGCAGCCACGCTGAAGAAGACGCCAGTACGCTTCTAGAGAAATAAATATTATCAACAACTGGACAATAAGAATGAAAACACCGATTGTATACGGACATTTCGGGGTCAAAAATCATGGTGCACGCTTCGAGAACGAAAATAAGATGAGTGGACACAGAAAAAATCTGAGAGGTAACTTTACCGAGAACGCCTGACAGTTCGTTGTGTACCACAGCTGTATTGTCACATCAACATCAAACAGGGGTTATTGATGCAGAGGAACAAAGAAACGCACCCTCTCCCCTGGTGAGAAGCCACCCATTCATACACACTTGAAACAAGAAAAGGAAGATAACGACACCCAACACGACATTTTGTCCCTTGTACAGCGCGTACACACGCAGGAACATCATCACCGCTAGATCACCCATCAAACCGTATGTTCAGCACAGGAAAAAAGAACATAACAAATCGAGGAACTCACCAACGATGTTGATTCCTATAACCGTCATTGAACCCTCGAATCGAATAAATCGACTACACCTGAAAAACACAGATGAATTCCGAGTCAATAAATGTCCCTTGTATGGCAATGCTATGTATCATACGTCTGGGGGAATGAGATGGAATGGGTAAGCGCGCTCGCGTGGGAGTAGGGAAAGCTTTACATGAGTAGTCCACGCCGGAGATAGGTAAGCTGTCGGGGTAAATTAGAACACTTGTTCACTGAGACAGTAACGGCCAGGGTCGAACCATAAAGATTGACAATGAAACCAAGCGGGGTGAGATATCGATTCTTTGGACAGGAAAGACCATCAGAGACACATTCATTCAAGAGATAGATGTACTCACAATCAGGAACAGGTAGACCACTGAATGTACATCGTCGTGATTAAAGGGGAGTGAGATCGTTGTGTGGAATGAGCTCACGAATTCCCTTTCGGCCTTGCCAAATGTACTCTACCTATGGATTCTAGATGAGCACGCATGTTAACACTTAATAAATCGAGGAAACTAACCTCCGTTTGGAATGTGTCCACATGATCCCAAATGAGCATAGAGAAACTCGCAAAACCCATGTACTAAGAACGTTCGTCAGCCGTCGGGTTCTTGGCGCGCTTTTCATGAACCTACGTTAGTACGATACCTGAGTCGAAACTGGTTAGCGAAAAGAGCTTGGCGAAACTAAAACAAACTCACATCGCCGAAATATCTTCTATCACCGACGGAATAGCTTGGTGCGCCATGTTTCCTAGCGTTCAAAACCGTTGACTATCGAGAGCAACGGAAGGCAAGTGGGGCCACAACAGAGGGATGGCGGAGGCGGGAGAAGTTCACGGATCGCAAGCTGCAAAATCGAGGAGCCGAAGAAGATAAGGAAAAAGAGCCAATCCAGGTCTTCCCGTAGAAGGAAAAGGACCGGTTAAAGAGGACGCGACCAGGGGGCGAAAACAGGTGGTGAAATAGTCGGACTTAGGGATATAAAAGCCTTTCACTGGTCTTCGGACCCTTCAAACGACGAATCGTCAGGAACATGAAGTCGAGAACGGAGAGGACGAGTATGTGTATCCGCAATAAATATATATTGTTGACGATGCCCAGTTGTTGTCGAATGTGCATCAGGGCAAAACGACATCCACCCAGTATCCAACCGTGCGGCATGCCACTAAACAGCACATGCAGTGATTGGATCAGGTGAGATTTGGGCTCGGGCGAACGTTGACTTCGAAGCCGGGACTATTGCGGCAATTGTTGGACCTACCGGCAATTGAACATGTACTTCACATAGAAGATCTGCAGAATTGCAAATTTCCAACCTCCTCCCAAAAAATTTCCTTGAATATGTATCGTGAAATTTTCCTGCTTTTTGGAAAGGGGGGTCAATTGAATTTCAACGTCAAGTCGAAACCAAGCTCACAAATCTTGATTAGAAAATCCTCCGAGATTAGCGATTGATCTGAACAGGAGTCGTATTGAAGACCGGTGGTACCTCGTGGTCCCCCTTCGTTGTTTTCTGCTGTTCCTGGTAAAAGGAGATGCCACGGTGACGAGGAGAACTTGAGAAGATAAGATGGAGGCTGAGCAGGGGTGGGTGCTGATCCATCAGCGCTCGGGGGATATTTATATAGGGGGGTCGATGCTGATGATATCAGGTGATATCATCATCAGGAGGCAAATCAGGGCAAGTCGATATGTCATACGCAGTACTATAGCACAGACATTAGTGCAAGCCCAACGTCGGAGGCGTGAAACTCGATGGGTAGGAACTCCGACTTCCTATAACTCAGATGCATTTCTAAGGCTGGCCCGAACCCACATAAGTAAGTAAGTTCCGTCGTTACGAGCGCTTGATCAAAGTTTTCTGGAAGATCCCGTATTTGTCATAGACTGCGGTGATCTACATTGATTGCCCACTGGCACACACAGACCCTAGTCCTGAATGTATGTCGTCAATTTACCTACAGAATTTTCTAAAGTTGGACGTTGAACTTCAGCGTATTCTTGTACGATATTTTATCCTACCACTCACCGTTTCACAGAACAAAAACGTGCACACTGTACGCAACGGGTCCAGAGGGAAACAGGATGGACGTAAAGTTGGTGATTGTCTGGACCCTCTTGTTAGATCCGATGACCTGCCAGGAGCCCAGAGAATCACCCAATGTGCGGGAACCTTGCCCTGTGTCCAGGGGGTCTGTGGTGGCTTGATGAAGCATACTGAATTGTAAGTAATGGATAGCAGAGGGGCCCTCACCATGGTCGCGATATGCAAGGCAAAAGCCGCAAAAGATGCCGGGTTTTACTTAGTCTGAATTTGGAGGGAAGGGCGAGACGATACCACTCACCTGCAATTTACGGATCGAATTCAGGTTTGAGCGATGAGAGGCGATAAGTAATAATCATAATGGACATCCAGCGACGAGCGTGTAAAAATCCATAACGTCCATCGAACGCAAGCCATGCATAAGGTACATAAGAGTACATACAACCAACAATGCTGTATATTGCTAGTGGGGAGTCGGCGATGAAGAACTCACTTCAAGGGTCGTCCATGTGGGGAAGAACTGACAATATCGTCCCTCCAGATACCATAGAGAAATTAGACCATGTAAAATGATAAGATAGCATGATATAAACAACGAACTCTTGATGTGATCGAAGGGAAGAACGAGAGTTCCTGTGGCATGATCATGTTCGAAGACCAAATTAAATTACGGTATAGATAGCGGGTATCAGAATCAAGAAAGCACCTAGGAAGAAGCGTCAGTGAAAAAGGGCATGACTGCTGGAGGTGCAAGCACTAACAGCGAGTAAAACGACCGCGACAACAACCGCGAGGACGAGCATAAGACATGCAGCCCTTTTGCCCGCCCTTCGCTGATATTCTGCTGCCGTTGTCAGTTCTTGAGAAGCCGAACCGACGTCTACGGCAACAGATGAAAGGTTCAATTCAATGTTGTCTACAAAGAACCAATCAGAATTCAGTCAACAAACACGCCGTGGCGTTCCAAGGTAGGGATGTTACAGAAAGGAATTACATGCTACGCACCAATCATGCCGCCTTGTTGGTTAACCAGCGTTCCCAAATCGTGAAAAATTTCGGCGAGCTCGTGAATCCCTGTTTCTATTTCTCGAATCTCCGCTTCTCTTTCCTGTATCAGCGATTCTTGATACGCAAGTTCATGGGGCGAAAGCTGTGCCTGCAGGATCTGTGCTTGTCGTTGTTCTTGCGGCGTTGGTTCCGGTTCATCAGGGTTCCTAACGAACTCACCGGTCAGGCCGGCACCTGGAAAAGGACTGAATTTTACTCACGGAGGGTGGTGCTGTTCGTCATCTATGGCCAGTTTCACCCCTTGAACTACTGTTCTCTGTCGTTCCGCGCTGACTTGTTGTGCTCGTTGAAAAGCAACCAAGGACATCTGTAGATCATGCGAAGTCTTCTGAAGTGCCGTCTTTTGATGTGGCTAATCCCATGTTCGCCCCATGGTTAGACCATTTTCTTAGGTGAGGATGGAGTGCGACGCACCAATGTAGCTTGCAATTCTGAAAGTTTCTTCAGGTCCTCAGATCCACGCTTCGCCATTGCACGGGTGGTTTCAGTTAAATCGTGTCTAGTGCAACGAAAACTCAGTCAGCTGCGGGTATAGAAGGGGCACCTCAAACCCACAAGCTCTTCCTCAACGACGCAGAATCCTTCCCTGTTCCAAGCTGATCGACAAGTTTCAGTACCCCCTGCACGTTCGCGTTCATCTTGAAGACTTGTAGGGACAAGGAAGACTGTAGGCTCTGAAATGCATTGTCCTCCCGTGACTGCGGCGTTGACGACGACGGTGACCGCGACGGGTGGCTGTGGCCTGCTTCAATATCTTGAAAACTCATTATCAAGCGTTGAGGTTCGTGTTCGCTCTTGTGGAGTATGCAGCGGCGAGGGTAGAAAACAGATGGTGAATGGCGGACGCTGGACAACGTGTGTCGTTGACTCCGATCTGGAAATTGATCACGTGAGATTACGTTTACCGCACAGCCACTGCGGTTGGAGTGGGTAAACACTTAAAGTTAAAACAGCCCACTAACATCCATAACATCAGCTCGAAGATCGGCAGCAGGATCTGCCAAGAGAATTCGAATTTCTGAGAGGGGTACAGTCATAATTCGATAACGGTGTGGATGATAAGGGACCTACATCCAAGTTCGTTAGAGTAAGTACTTGAGGGTGAGGAGATGGAATTTCAAAGGCAATACCTATGCTGCGGTAGTGGGGTAGACTCTGGAGTTTAGGGGAAACATCATTGGCTGTCCTCGTGTTTACAGATACAGCCAACCACAGAAAAAGTATGAGGAGCCGATGATTATAATATTCGCATAATATATAATAATGGCTGGATGCTTCGACCACACACGCGCTGCCTCCGTATCATACACATAAATATAACACATAAAGAGACAGATGTGGTACTTTTTGAGAGATGGCGACGCGAGATGCGGCGCTCCATTTAGGCGCCCGTCTCCATGCACGTGATCGGTCACCTGGCGCTAGAAAATAGATAAATACATTTCATCATGAAGATTGTGTAACTATACACCCAAGTCCCCAATAAATAATTAAGTGTATTAATAGTTAAAAAATATGGCTTTGAGATAGAAGGGAAAAGAGGGCAAAGATAGTGAGAGTGAGTTCAACTTAATCAAACGAGTGGATCCTTCGCGTTGTGGAAATCAGACGATACCAATGGGTTAGACTAATATTTCGCGGCCTTGATTATGTCGGAGGCGCGTTCCGCAAGAAGATAAACAGGGCCTTGCGTATGCGAGCTCGGAACGAATGGCTGTTGGAATCTTGAGCGAATGGTACGAAATTGCGCTGGAAAGAAAGGCTTACGAAGACTGAAGCGTCTATTACGCGAAGACCATCGGCACCCTTCACCGTCAAGTCTGGGTTGACCACGCCATTGTTCGAGTTCTTGGATGATATGGAGGCAGTCCCGACGGGATGGAAGATTGTTGTGGTGAGGCTTCGTACATATGCATCAATCGAGCTATCATCGTCAGCCGAGACAAAGTTGTCTCCGAAGCGGCTGACAACGTAGTTGGACAAGGTTGGTTCGGCAAGGAATCGGTTGATTGACTTGACGGATTCGCGCATAGTGAAAATATCCAGGTCGGTCGTCAAGTAATTGGGATCAATGAGCGGCTTGTCGAAGGGATTGTTCGACTTCAGTTTGATTGTTCCACCTACGATATTCGGAATTTGTAAATATCGCGCTTAATCCATCATATCAGACCACTTACGCGACGTGGGGTTGAGGAGGACAGAGACGACAACCAAGAAATCGCCAGTCGAGGGTTGGGGAATACCCGGATTAAACCAGAAGTTCTATCGAGGATGTGAGCCGCTGTCAAGTCACAGAAATAACCAACTTACACCAAAGATGACCTCCCAATGGGGAGACTTCGGTCCTGGAGCAGGGTCTTTGTTTTTCTTGAAAATTGTTGCGTTCCGTGGAAGCCTGGCGAACCCGAAGTTGTTGACAACATTGTTGGCCAGTCTCCCGGTCTTAGTTGTGACCCACTGGTTTACCGCGTCGTTGATCTGGTTCGGGTCTCTTAGGAAATCATCGAAGCTCGAGCCAGGTTGTACGTTGTAGAGATTGGGGAGTAGAGTGTGGTCCCCCAGGTTATACCCCACCTTCGGACTGTTGACAATGGTTTTAATTTTTACAGCTTGAAGATCTCGCTGATTTCCGATCCCCGAGAGTTGGAGGATCTGTGTAGTGCCAACTGACCCGGCAGAAAGAATAACTTCTTTCTTGGCCGATACGGTCGTTGGGGCACCACCTACATATGCCAATGTCAGGATTATCTTCATGCACCACAATTTGTATGACTTTACCTCCGGGAGTGGAACCAGTTCCTGGGGAACTTCCGAACTGCACGCTTTTGAAAGAAGGGACGCCATTTTTAGTACCAGTCTGGATGAGCTTCATCACGGTGGCATTGACCAAGACGGTAAGATTGGGACGGGAATTTGCAGGGGCAAGGTAGCTCGTCGAGGAGCTGCTTCTAACACCTCCGCCAGCCGAAGATTGAAGCCAACCGATTCCAAGGAGACTGTGGTCGCCACCACTCATATCTTGGTTGAAGGGGTACTCGGAAGATGTTTGCGTAGCATTTATGACACGCGGGTCAAGAGGGGTGCTTGCTCCCGGGAGGCTGACCGAGGTCAATCCGTTGAATCCGTGAAGCTTTGGGATGAATTGACCTGTGGTGTTGTGTCCATCGACTGGAGGAGTAAACTTCTCGTGCTATTGAATTCCGGTTAAGATCTGGACAACCGGAAAAGCGTTTGAATTTCATTCACCTTTTGGACATATTTCTTCATGTTACTCCATGACCATCCAGCATCGCCGGAAACTGAACCGAGTCTGTTCCAATCCTCATCCGTACCGTACTGGTGGAAGAGATAGTCTTGGGTGTTTAAATTCAGTGCGAGGCTCAAAGGAAAAATAATAATGTAGGGCTTACTGGCGCTACTGGAACCTCCTAATAGCTTTCCACGAGGGTAGGCGAAAGTCCTTCCATTCATTCCAGCCTGGGGAACAATGGTATAATTCCAATCGAGTGGTGTATCTAACGAGAGTCAAAACCCGAAAAAGGAAAGGTTTGATGCAGACCTACTAGGAAGAACAGTTGGGCCAAGGAAAGGGACCTGAATCTGGAAAATCCCTTCATCGCTGGAAAATAATACGGTGTGATTATTTGGAGCGGGTGAAGTCACAAGGGTGAATGCATACCTGATACCGGCTTCGAGAACGAGTACAGAGACGTTTGGATTCTCCGTCAAGCGGCTGGCCACCACGAGCCCGGCAGTTCCACCTGTTGCGAGTTATTAAATAGTGCTCTGAAAACGCGAATATAAATTTCACCTCCAACGATAACGTAGTCGAATGTTTTCGAGGCCACTTGCGAGGCATCGGTGATTGTGGCGCCTAGCGAAGGAGCGACTATAAGAGATGTAACCACAAAGGACAGAAGCTTGGAGAAATTCATTGGAGAAAAGAGGCAGAACACTGATTTACATGCCTTATTCGTTTCAGTTCTTATATCCTAGAAGCTGCGGTAGGTCCAGAGATTAGCTGCCGCCAGGTACTACCCAGAGCCGAGTAACGCAGGGTCAGGTTGGTAGGAGATATTTTTGTCAAGGCGATGCTTCTCGACGGAACAGACCTCGAACACTATGAGAATGCTTAAAATGGGAACTTATCCGAGGCGCTCGACTCGGGGATTTAGATTCGGAAAGGATGACTCGGACAAGTAAGCGTGGGAGTTTGGTACCTGACATGCACTGATAAGCCATTGAACATTTGTTTCTTAGGATATCTCCCTGGCACCCGAAAGCGTTCAAAAAATTCCAGATTAGCTGCTTTCAACGTTCCATGGTCCTGCATATTTTTTCGAATGGAGAAAAGGTTACCGGGCAATCCAGTGATGACCGAACCCTCAGGTTTGTATATACATGATTCGGCCGGGGTCTTTTCCTATCCATCTGCCATGGGGTACAGAGTGAACGTCAATGACTACATATGCCATCAGCGCTCAACAGCAATGATGTGTAGGTTTCAATATGTTGTAAAAACGTTGCACTTTTCTTCCTTGCGTTTCTACATTTCATTGACTTGAAGATACTGACTAACCTGAACAATTTCACAGTGACAAACGCATCCTTCTTTTTCTATGAAGTTTGGAGCTCTGATCCGCAGTTGGATAAATGGGTCAGTCGATTGACTCGGAGAACATACCAGTGCAGCGACAATCTTTGACATTATATCAAATCTGATCTAGATCTGATCGAAATTGAGGAGTGCCCGGCCTATTGACCGAGCGCAAAATCAACGCCTGTGCCCCAACCGCCCGAAGGCTAAATGTTACGGAGTGGGTCCCTGACAATGTACCAGTACACCGTGGGAAACCTGTGGCGACTATTCCTTCGATGTTTATCCACCCTCGAAATAATTCAAATGAAGAACTGCTATATTCTAGCTAAATAAAAAGTACTACGTGTTCCCCCGTTCTTGCGCCATGAAAGCGTTCTCCAGAGTATTGATGGGAACTTGAAAACGTATATAAGACTCAGCCTCTTAACGGGAGAGCATAGGCTACGTTGACACTCCTTATACTTGGGCCCGAAATCAACGGCAGTGTGCCATAAAGGAACTAATGATATGTAGAGACAAGGAAAGTACACAGCAAGACGACCATTTCTTGATTGCAGATTTATTGCCAAATACACTTGTAACAGATGCGCTCCCCCCTGGAGTTCCTAGCGATAAATTCTGCGCTGCGCATAGATCACAGTCGGCGACGGTAGATTACCCGGAGCAGCACTCAATGAAACGCTGGGGCGGTTCAGCGTAGAGTACTTGCAGTGAGCAGTGACTCGGCTGTGGACCAGGGTAAATAGTTTCTTATATGTGGAATTGACGGTAGTATGCATCAACATTTCGAAACAGTAAGTAACGGCGCGTGTCAAATGTCAAATGTCGCGGCACCGATTTAATCCCTTGTCCCAGCCTCGGCCCAGGCGACGCAACTCGAGCGGAACACCACCAAAGGGAAGTCCGAATTGAAATGCGGTGGCTGTCAAGATAAGATGTCCAGGTGACAGAGATCTTATCGTGTTTTCCTTTCAATACCATCTCTACGAGACGAGGGCTTTTTCATAGTACTTACACTTGCTGGTTCGGGAGCGGTCAAGCGTGACACCAGATGTCAGGAAATCCCCCTCTCCCCCAATGGCAACCTTGGCCATGAAAGAGAGAGAATACTTAAGGGCCTTGTGCGACCTGCGCATTGTATGGTTCGCGGCTTTGAGTAATTTTAAATATGAAGGCTTGATGAAGTTGATGTTCATCAATTAATTAATCAGAGTTTTCAACCTCGACCCATGTGATGGCCATCTAGAGTCGTCTTGGCACTCAGCCATCAAGCATACCACATAATGACGGTTATAAGGAACCTGGGGAGAGTGAGGGGCTGGAAGCGCCCAGCACCGAAGGAAGAGTTTGATCCACAGTCATGGGCGCTTAATTGTCTACTCGCACCTTATTTTTCAACGAGAAGCACATTTCAAAGGTGAGACTCATTTCGACACACCTAAGCGTTTATGCACGGCAGCAGAAAGTTTAAATAACAGGATTCAAATCAATGATTCGAGAGGTAACTGTCATCGCTTGGGAAATGACAATCGGTGGGCAAACAACGGGTGCTTTCCACAATCTCTTCTTGACATCTCGGCTGGCCACTTCTCAGAAATCCATGTTCATTGTGAAATAATGCGGCTGATCTCAACTCTGCCCCGTTCTGCCATCTGGAGCCGAATTTAAATAACATGAAAGCAGCGCGGACACGAGCGTCATCAATGCAATTCAAGAATAATGCGACGGTGACCCGCGATAAAAGTTGATACTGCACATGATTAGGGACGTCCATAGAATGATCTAGCTTCGGCTACGATACTATCTCTAGAGACCTCACTGGACCTCACTGGACCGTCTGGTCGGACCTCTATGTATGGAACATCTGAATGCTTTGTCCATCATATGATGCTCAATGATCAATCCCCTCTCCGCGGGAGAGTTCTGACTGTACAGGGTTGGAACACTTCGCTCATCGTCCTTAAGTTCAATCACTTGCAAGGGAAAGATTTCTTCGAACGGCCCAAAGTGGATTGATTTGGGGCTTTCTTCTAATGACAGAATTGCGTCAATATATACAATAGAGTATACTTATATACTCGCGTATCTTGTGCGTTAGAGAGTAAGGTAAGTGCTCGTACAACATGAATGGTTGGCGTTTGAGACTAATGTGACGTCGAATGAGGTGAAAGAGTATTTTATGACTGCTGGGTTCGAAACTCCGGACAACGGATAAGACTTGGAGGAGGAGACTTCAGGTAGCGCTATCCCTCACAACACCTTTGGGCCGATACCTCACAATCCAGGGGTGCTTTTGAACCTCCGTTAGAGGAATCCGTTTTTGAGGGTCGTACCGGAGAAGCTAGAACAAGAATGAGATAAATATCCCGAGGTTGGACATAGCGACATACTCTTGTGATCAAGTCCTTAACCTCTTCGGACAGCCGAACTTCCTTGTCCTCAAACTTCAAGTCAACCTTGGCAATTCGGCGGTAGGTATCTGCGAACAGGGTGTCAATACAGGCGTCGATGCCAAAGAATATCGCAAATGCTCACTGTTGACGCTATTTCGATCCTCAAAAGGCGGGAAACCACAAACAAATTCGTAGGTCAAGACACCGAGGGCCCAATAATCGACCTTTTCGGTGTGTTCCTTGCCTTCCACCATCTCTGGTGGGAGGTAGTCCAGTGTTCCGCAGAGGGTCATACGCCGGTTTCCTGGAGCATGGACACTCCAGCCGAAGTCTCCGATCTTCAGTTCTCCGTTAATACCGAGGAGGAGATTCTCTGGTTTGATGTCGCGATGAATGACGTGTTTACCATGTAGGTAGATGAGGGCATCGGCCATCTGGTCGATGTATCTCGAGCTACGCCTCTCGGAGAACCGGTGAAGTTTCGAGAGTTGTTTATATAACTCTCCTTTGCCTGCGAATTCGAGCATCAAGAAGATACGTTTCTCGTCATGGAAGTAGCCATAGAGCCGAAGAACGTTAGGGTGCCGGAGATTCTGTTGAATTTCTATCTCTCGTCGAATCTGCTTCTCCACTTTGGATTGCACGATTTCTGACTTATAAAGCGTCTTGAGTGCGACGATGTACTTGGGTTCAGCCTTAGTTCGGACCATATACACGCGTCCAAATTTGCCTTTGCCGAGTGGTCGTCCCATATCGAAGTCGTGGAGAGTCCACTCTCGAGTTGGACATTTTCTTTTAATAATAATTCACGTTAAATGATAGGCCCCGAGGAAAAAAATCATGTGGCACACCGTGAAACACTCGAGTCGAGCGCGAGCTCTTCAGCGGCTTCTCCATAGACTCGTTCTCCTCGTTTTTCGTTGTCGAGCTCGAGACCACCATCATAGCTTCCGATGTCGATGGATGGTTGGGCGGTAAGCGCGGGTTTGGAAGACGTGGATGTGGTGGCTTGCGCCTGGTTTCGCAGGGAGGAAGGGTTAGTAGGTTTGTTGGAGGCGTTTGTGAAGGGGTTCGGGGCAGCAAATTTGGTCAGGAGTTTCGTTACGTTGGGTTGAGTTGGTTGTTTCAACGCTGGGGGTCGAGTAGAGGAGCTTGCAGTAGCTCCTGGTTTCTTGTTCGAGATGTCCAGTTGAGAAATTTGTCGTGTCAGTGATCCCATGGAAGTCATGATTGCTTGTCTTGAGGTGGGATTTAATGTAGGGGCGGTTTGTTATTTATCTTGTTTGTATGTCTCTATCACGCAAAGATAATCATGTGTAACGATACTGGACGGAGTGGTACGAACCTTGAACAACTGAACCTTGAACAACTGAGGGGGTGAAATAACCGATTAATAACGCCTAGATCAGCTAGTGCAGTATAATACATACTTGTTTATGGCCCTTGTCGGATGGTGTCGCAGTACTAGGCAGTCCTGAAGGACAGGAAATGGCTTGAAACAAACCCACAACGCGATGGAACTTGAACATACAGACCACGTGATCGTTCATTTTGCGAGCACCGCCACCCGGAATCCCGGATCACCCTCTCTGCAAACAACCCTCCTGGTCCCCCTCCTTGCCTAAGACGTCCTTTGAGCCCAAGTATATAGGCCTGGCATTCCCCACGTTTATGTGCTTTATCCGACCACTTTCTTCAGGAACATTCGTGCGGAATTATCTTTGAAGCGGTGGTTTTTCGTCCTCTTTCAAATAAACGTGTTCATGACTCCTGTGGCCTTCTCTGGTTGTTTTCTGGATAAAGATCCTGGCTTTATATCCTTCAGATCGATTTAAACTAACCTGGGTTCCCGGGGATAAGATATGAACTGATTTACATCCAATCCCCTCCATCTACCTTTTCTCTCTGAGCGGTACTCAGCTCGCTCTACTGAAGCACACATGTTACTAGTTACTGCAATCTAATGTTGTCCGGCATTATGTTTTTTCTCAATGCATGTGGCAACGTTTTCTCATGCACCTTTCTTCCTCTCCGACGCCGGGGCGGTGGCATTTTCCTTGGTCGATGTATTGCCCTTTCCTGTTTTCCTTCGACTCACCCAAGTAATTCATGGATTACGCCTCGGCACATCATCGTCATGTAACCTATCCTTGCCTCAGCCACCATGCCGTCCCCATTCACGCAGCTGTCACATCTATTCTGGCCTACACCATATTTGAATGTTCAGACCAACTCGCTCTTTATCATGATTTCGATCATCTCCCACCTTTTCATGGGTCCGGATACCGCCTATCCCGGTTGTTCAAGACCTCACAGACCACACATCAATGCTGTCCTGCGATCCGACCTCCACCGCGATCTCGCAACAGCCATCTCAAGTCCACACTCCGGTCCAACCCCCTGCCCTCGACGTTCGAACCTGTGTCTCGCAATTCCAGCGCGCGATCTCACAGTCGCCCTTTCAGCATCACTCTCTCCGAGTACTGCATACTTACCACCCATTGACTCGCAATTGCAAATGTGTCATGATCCCAAAATGAGGTTTATCCCAACTGCATCACATACCCTAACGAAGAGGATGTACAAGACACGACACACACACCCAAATGGGGAAGTTGTGATGAGCGACACACCGCACACCGGTAGGCTCGGAACAAGCCGCCTTGCCAGGATGCCGATGTGATTAGCGGCTACTCCGCTATTTGTTTGTACTGATCTTCAGCACATCCTGACAAGGGGCTTGTAACAAAGTACCCGATTCTGGGGGGTTGCTCATGGCCGACGCCTGCTCCAACCTTAGCACATCTCCCTTAGTTGTTGCAGGACGACTTGTTGTAGTACATGTCAGGGAGGCCTTACATGACCCAGAATCGTAACGCGCTGTCAAATTATTACGATACAGCTTCGATGATTTGCTATATTTGGGCAATTTATCTTTCATACCGGTTCTTCGTAATTCTTCATTCCCTCATGCTATAAATTTAGCCAGACAATACTTGAGGGCCTTTTCACATGTTCAGCCCAAGATAACTACTCAAATTCGTCTAGATCTTGTTATTTCGAGGTCAGAACGTCAAATCTGACCGTTCATCGGAAACATCAGTCCATCACGTGACCTCCACGATCAAAGATATCTCGAGTCCCGATGAGCGTCGAAATCGATATCGCCTTCTTCCACACTCCCTACCACATCGCTATCTCGGCGTATATGGATCCGTACTTAAGACGCGCGTCATTGTGTACATGCAGCGTCCATGTGTTCGCCACGCTGTATGTGACCAATGTGACAACCGCCCATCACGGTTGTTGGTCATCGAGTACTGCCTCAATTGTGAACCATCGCATGATCCTAAGCTCGTGAAAGTTCCTCAAGACAGAGGTATAACACTATTATATACATATATATATTTCATTTGGTCAAAAATGGTCTGGATGTTCTCAAGATCGCAGTTTTCTGAATTCATGGATATTCAAGATTTACTGGCTTCCCGAAAGTGAACGGGACATACATTCAATGGTATAAAGACATATATTGGTAATTATATATCTTATATACCCAATACATCTGTAATTTTAAATGCGCGTTCATCGTGAAAGGTGTAGAGGCTGCACGAACGAGCCATCATTTTGATCGACTCTGAAGCAAGCCCCTTCTGCGAAGGTGCCGGTTCCCGGCCCGGAGCGGGCTTGCTCCGAACCTAGCACACCGGCTGCCGGAAGGCAGCCGGAGTTTTAATCTCCTAACCATGAACGCACAGAACGCGCTACCGCGCGGAAAGACATATACACTAACCCTAACGCTAACCCTAACGCTAACCTTAACACTAACCCTAACGCTAACCCCTAACGCTAACCCTAACGCTAACCCTAACGCTAACCCTAACGGCAAGGATGTGGCAGCTACGTCGGAGTGTCAATATTTGCGCAGCGGCATCATCCGGCATGCAAGTGTGCTACTGTGCCTGAGTGTGTCGTGTGTCGACTCTTGTCTATCCCGCCTAACGAACCACGACACAGTCCTTAGAATTAATGATTTATATACCCGGACGTTGATAGCGCCGGCGCTTTTCATGAATTCAGTCATACTTTGTTGGAATCTAATAATGACACGGCTCAGCGGTTTGATAGACAAACGACTAAGTATTGAAGTACCTAATAATGACACGGCTAGGTACTGGATAAGCAACGAGTAAAGTATGTAAAGTAAGGAGCTCACCTCAGCGGTTTGATAGACAAACGACTGAGGGGAGTCTCAACGGATACGTAGCGTATAAGTACGAAGTGGAAAAGGTATAGGAGTTCTACGTTAGGGGTAGAACTCGTGGATACAGTATCATGTGGAAAGGATGAATATGAAATATCAACTAAGAAATACGTGCCTTGGCTAGGAGCGCCAACCGGGCTCGGATTATGCGTTTGCCGGCCCAAATCCAACACTCCCCCTCAAACTAATACGAGCCCAAGTTCCTTCGCAAAATGTTTCACCTTCGGCGAGGGAAGGGCTTTCGTGAGAGCGTCGGCAACCATGTCATTGGTGGGACAATAGACGAGACGTAAGGAGCCGTTTTCGACGATCCAGCGGATGAAGTGGAAACGGATGTCTATGTGCTTGGTCCTGGCGTGATACTGATGGTCCTTCGTAAGGGCGATGGCTGACTGGTTGTCCGAAAAAAGAGTTGTCGGCTCGAGTTCCGTGGCGAAAAGTTGGGAAAGAAGAGAACGAAGCCAAAAGGCTTCCTTCGCGGCGTTGGTTGCGGCGACGTATTCGGATTCGGTGGTGGATAAGGAGACGATCTCCTGGCGTTTCGCACTCCACGAAACAGCGCCGCCATGCAGAATGAAAGCGTACCCTGAGATAGCATGTCTATCCTCTGCCATACTCCCATCCGCATCCGCATAGCCCAGTAACTGTTTCTCATCGCCGCCATAGGCCAACCACAACTCCCTCGTGCCCTTCAAGTACCGAAAAATACGTTTGACGGCCTCCCAATGCTCCAAACCGGGCTTCGAGATGAAGCGCGAGACTGTCTGGACAGCATACGCAATATCGGGTCGAGTTCCGAGCGCCGCGTACATTAGAGAGCCTACGGCTTCGTGGTACGGGACGTCGCGCATACGCGCAAATTCCTGGGTTGTCGACGGGGACTGGGCAGACGTAAGGCGTACGTTCGGGTCCATGGGAATGGAAACGGGTTTGAGGTCCTGGAAACCATATCGCGAGAGGATTGAATCGAGGTACGAGCGTTGGCTGAGGAAAATGAGACGGCGTTCGCGTTCGCGGCGTATTTCGATACCGAGGAGCCAATGCAGCTCGCCGAGGTCGGTGATTTCGACGTGTTGGACCAGGTTGGACTTGAAATCGTCGATCAGTGGCAGTGCAGTTGCCGCAATCGTGCAATCATCAACGTGCACCAACACGATGATCAACGAAGCGCCGTCGCGTTTGTAAAAAACTGCCTGGTCCACCTCGCAACGCGAAAACCCCAACAAATCGACTAGGATTTCGACGAGACGCTGGTACCAACGCCGCCCAGACTGCTTCAGCCCGTAAAGCGTCTTCAAAAGCCGACAAACTTGGCCTTTCGAGTTGGGAGCAGGATAATCTGGGGGTTGTTTCATGTAGATGACCTCGTCGTTGGTGAGTCTTCCATTTAGGTACGCCCCTTTGATGTCGACCTGATGAAGTTCCAAGTCGTAGAGAGCGGCCATGGCGAGGACTGTGCGTATAGACGCTAAGCGAGCCACAGGCGCGAAGGTGTCGAAATAATCGACGCCCAGCACTTGGGAGAACCCTTGTGCCACAAGACGAGCTTTGTAGCGTACGACGTTCCCAGCAGCGTCCTTCTTTGCACGGAAAACCCACTTTGAACCAACGATATTCACCCCCGGCGGCGCATCCACAAGTTCCCATGTACCGGCCTTCCCCAGTACCCCCAATTCCTCCGCAATCGCCTTCTGCCACAACGGCCAATCAGGCCGAGATTTGGCCTCAGCAAGCGTACGAGGTTCAAGTGCCTCCGCTTCGCTGATTTCAGCCGCCATCGCGTACTCCTCCGCAAAATCTGCTGCCATTGGTAGATCATCCCACTCGTCCTCCCAGTCATCTAAAGCCGTCGAATCTCTTGCAAACAGGGTTTCGAAGAGCGAGGGCTGTTCCGTTGGGAGTTGGACACCTGGTGCGACTTTCGGGCCCTTTGGGAGATCAGACATTACTCCACGGCCTTCGAGAAGATCCTTGACGCGTTGTGTGGGTTTTCGGACACGTTTGGAACGGATTTCGGGTTCAGATGCTGCATCGGAAGCAGTATCGTCAACTGTGGGTGGACTTGGGACATGGGAAAGAGTTTTGGTGATTGATGTGGGTGTGGGAGGTGGCGGAATTGATGTTGACGTTTCGGTAAGTTCATCAACCTTCGTTTTGACGAAATCATCCCATTCCTCCCCCTCAAAACGAGAGGCTGATGCACCCGTCTTGTCATAATAGACATTCCGTTCGACCGTAACCGTGCGCTTGTCAGGCCAATAAATACGGACGCCCTTCATCGTATCATCTATCCCAACCCACTGCCCTTCCTTCACCCTTGCTCCCAATTTCGTACCACCTTTCTCCACACGAACCCAAACCTTCTCGCCCCATTCCCGGACCTTACTCAGGTCTGGCTTCTTCCCAAAAGCTGCCTCATAGGGAGTATTCCCCTTCACAGCTTTCGTCGACGTCCGATTCAACAACCAGACAACATGGCGAGCCGCTTCGCCCCAAAGCGATTTCGGCAACCCACTCGCATGCAGAAGAGCACGCACCCGCTCGACGATGACTCGATTCCGACGTTCCGCAACCCCATTGTGCTGTGGAGTGTCATGGACAGTGCGCTTCCGTTCCGTACCCCGTGAATTGAGATACAGGATAAACTCTTGTCCTTCGTATTCTCCACCACAGTCGGAATGGAGGACCTTGATTTTGGCCCCCAGCTGGGTGTCGCACCATGCCTCGTAGTTCTTGTAGGACTCGAGGGTGTCGGATTTCTTCGTCAGGAAATAAAGATTGGTAAGTCGGGTCTTGTCGTCAATGAAGGTCACGTAATAACGCTTTCCGCCCTTCGTAGTGACTGGTGCAGGTCCCCAAAGATCGGAATGCACCTCCGCCCCAAATTCTGTCGCTCTATTTCCTTCCCTTTCCTTCGCAACCGGCTTCCTCGACGCCTTCGCATACACACACGACTCGCAGAAAAATGGATCTCCATTCGGCATCTCAGCGAGGCGTACACCTGTGACGAGTTTATTGTCAATGAGTTTCCGGGCAATAAGGGGGGAAACGTGACCCATACGACGGTGGAATTGGTCGAGGGTTATCGCTTCGGTGGCCGCATTCGCAGAATCGGCTTCGTGCTCGACGCGATACAAGCCCTTCGGATTCTTCGGCACTTGTCCAACACAGTCACCCTCGGGACCTCGAAGAACACATTTCCCACCACCAAACGTAGCAGAAAAACCCTTTTCGTCGAGTCACCCAATGGAAACCAAGGTGTATCCAACCTCTGGCGAGTACAGGACCTCCGTAAGCCGGAGCTGGCTAACGTCGACACCATTCGGTACATCAATGACCAATTCACCGACGCCTACCGCACTGAATCTTCCCTTGTTGGCAGCGCGTAAAGTTTGTGGGGTGATGGCTGAGAGGGTTTCGAAGTCGTCTCGATAGGGTGAGATGTGGCGGGTGGTTCCAGAGTCAAAGATTTCCACGCGAGGTATGTCGTCGGCCACTTCTCCATGCAGAAACATATTCAGCACCTCCGGAGCAGTTTCCAGTCCGTCGTCGGCCTCGCCATCTTCATCAGACTCCCATCCAGGATCATCAAAATCACCGCCATCACTCTCAACTTCTGAAAACCATCCATCATTCTCCCCCTCACTCTCAACGTCATCCACTTCCTCATCCGTGGCCGAAACAGGAGCCAAACCAGGCAACGAGCCATGCTCCAAAGACGCAGAGATAGAAGTCGGGTTGGTAGATGAAGACCCATCAAATTCAGATTCGGTCTCGCAACTAACAGCAAAGACTCCGTCGCTATCCATATCGCGGTCTTCCACCACGGCGTTCGCAGAACCCGCGGACTTCTTCGAGTCGCCTCCACCACTACCGCTGTTACCACCACCACCACTGCCCTTCCTCTGTGCATCAAGGTACCCCTTTGGCTTCGGGCACCTGAAACGGCGGCATCCTGGTTCGCCGCAGTTCCAGCAAGCTCCTCGCGGAGGCTTCTCCTTCCCCCCAGAATTCCTGTTCCAAGACTTCCCTTTCCCCTTGTACGATGACGACGAGTCGACGGACATGGCCTCGTCAACCTCCTTGCCCTTTCCGCCAGCATCTTGGTTGCGCTGGTTCTTCTGGCGCTCGTATTCCTCAGAGATGAGAGAGATAAGAGTGTCGGGGGCAATGGTTTTGGTGGCAGAGAACAACTGCGCAGCGGCGAGCTGCGATGAGGCAAAGTTGGCGAGGGAAACAGGGAGGGAATTAATGACGGTGGAACGGTAATCGTCCTCGCTGATTTTGACGCCGACAGATGCTAACTCCTCACGTTTGACACGCAGGTCGTCGAGGAACATACGGACATTGGATCGGCTGGGACACTTGGACTTGAGGAACTCCTTGCGCAGGTCAGTTTGCGCGTAGGCACCCTTCTCCGTGTACTCGGTGACGATGGCTTCCCAGCGCTCGCGGACGGTCTTCTTGGTATGGACACGCATGAGGGTAGAGTCGGGGATTTTCTGGGTCAAGAGGGATTTCGCTGAGAGCTCGTCCTTGTCCCACTGCTTCTGGGCAAGCGCCAGTGTGTCGGCAGTGAGAGGAGGTTCAGCGACAGCAGCAACGGGAGCTTCCTCGCCCTCGACAGGAGCCGCGGCTTTGGCGACAACAGCCGCAGCAGTAGGACGAGTTTTGGTGCCGTCGAAATGACCCCAGAATCCCTTCGCTTCAACGGCGTCTTGAAAACGGACGGCAAAAATCGCCCAGTTCATACCGGACGCGTCGAGCTTGGGAATGGAAGACGGAAGGGTATCGGAGAGAGATGTGGGGGCAGTAGACATGGTAAGAGATGTTGATTCGAGGTAAACAGATGTATAACGAGTTTTAAGCGCGGGACGCGGGGCCCATAACCTGTTGGAATCTAATAATGACACGGCTCAGCGGTTTGATAGACAAACGACTAAGTATTGAAGTACCTAATAATGACACGGCTAGGTACTGGATAAG
>KN831776.1:0-40528 GCA_000827355.1 Hebeloma cylindrosporum | reverse complement strand
GCCAGTGCCACGGATGATTTAACACCAAAGAAAATAAGCTTGATATCCAGGTTATTGAATACATCCATCGACATAATGATGACACAAGCTCAACGCTGACTTTGGTATAGCGGCATGGCGCCATCTTTAGCGGCAGTATAGCGGCACGGCGCCACAGATTTAGCGGCAGTATAACGGCACGGCGCCACAGATTTACCACCTGGATATTTCAGCAGTTCCATCACACAATATTCAGAGATATCTTCCTCACAGAGGTGTATGGGTGATATTGGAGGCTATACAGGGGGACGGCACTGGGAATGTGAGCCGATGGGCATTTGCAGTGCGTGGGCGGCAAGATCACTTAAATGTCACATTCAACGAATTCATTAAACCATATGATATGATACACTGTATGTCCCTTATATACTACCCTATGTTGTTCACCGGTTCAATGAATTCGGTGATGCCATATCATATGGTACACTGTATGCATTCAGTGTACCATATATTATGGTACACTGTAACGTTACAATGTGTGCGTTTGCCGGCCCAAATCCAACATACTTCACTACCCAGGTTCCTCCATACACCCTACTTAGACACCCTTCTTCCTCCAGCAAAGCAAAGCATTAATTCAAGCCGGGCGCATGGGAAGCACGACTCACTGTCAAGATATCGATCCTCGGCTGGTCCAGACCTCGAACTGCACATTCCCGTGGATGAGGGCCTCCAGAATGCAGGTAAGGGATGGGTTTTGGAAGCCTATGTCATTTCATGGTCATCGGCATTGGGAATCCCAAATTCAGTTAGGGGCGCTCCACCCAAAACGGCAACATCAAGGCAACATGTGCGGCATGCCGGGTCGCGAGACGTACAGAAGACGTACTTAGTCTCCCGCCAGCCTGAGAAGATGGGCTCTAGCGAAGAGGCGTATCATTCTGATTGACATAATGAATCATATTGACCCCACAGCTCGGACAGTGGACACATTTGTAGTTTTATAAATGAATTGGGCAGGGAAATTTAGTGTGTACCCCAAGTTTCTGTGTGTACATTCCAAGTTTCTGTGTGTGTACCCCAAGTTTCTGTTCATGTTGACGTAAACGCAATTTATTCGAGTCATTCCAAGGTTTCACGTCACGGTTGAGTATAAATACTTAGTACTTAACACCCATCTGCAGACACCGACTCGGACGATTAAGCACCATGACTGACACGGGTGCCGCTTCTGACACAATCAAGGCGCTCGCCAATGTCAAACTACCGCCATACTTCATTGGCAATATGACTCTCGACCCCAGCGCCTCAAAGCTCTTTTATCGAGCAGGCGACAAGACTGAGTACGCGACGCGTTTCTGGGGCTCGTTTTCTTCCCTTGAATGAGTACTTACCATTGCCCTCAGGATGATCGATGTTATAAGTTCAACTGAGCCTCAACTTGCTGCCCTCGCTGCAGCATGTCAACCCGCCTCTTTTGGCTTAGCGAAGGAAGATGTCGTCGATGAATCCTATCGAAAGGCAGGCAAGATGGATGCCTCTGAGTTCGCAACGCAGTTCTCTCCGACGACTTCTGGTATCATGGAAAACATCAGACAAGCACTATTTGGGAGGCGAACCACCGACAGCATCAAGGTTGAACTGTATAAACTGAATGTCTATGGTACATCCTTAACGTCCTTTTTGCCCTTGGGTGAACCCCCCTTCTAACACTGTTGTTTCGCATTCTAGGACCTGGTTCCTTCTTCAAACCTCACGTCGACACCCCGCGTAGTGAGAGTATGGTCGGATCGCTCGTTGTCGTTCTTCCTACAAAACACGAGGGCGGATCACTTCTCTTTCGCCACGAGGGCCAAGAATTTTCATTCGACTCTGCCAACGCCATGGCTCTTGACAAAAACGGCGTACCCCAGGCTCCTTTCGTCGCCTTCTACAGCGACGTGGAGCACGAAGTCTCTGTTGTCAACTCTGGGTATCGCGTAACCCTCACCTACAACCTTCATCTCGTAAAACCCAACTCGAGCATCGCTACTGAACCAGCTCCATCTGCCGCGTATGAAGCTGGAATCAAGGAAATATGTGAGAAATTGAAGGGCCCGCTGTCCTCTTTCCTTACTACGCCCACGTTCCTCCCTAACGGAGGTTACCTTGGTTTCGGGCTCGTGTACAAGTATCCTTTCTCAACCAACACCAATCTCTCGGACCTGGAAGAATGTTTGAAAGGCGCGGATATGGCGTTCGCACAAGTCTGTGAAGATCTCAATCTCAGCTTTGAATTGAAAGCCATGTATGACGCTGATGAGGACTCACCTAATATCTGGGCCTTGGTGGACGAGTTCCCCACGTTTCCAGGAGCCTTGGCCGACGAGGACCAGAATGGAATCTTGGATTTCCTCAAGGACGGCGACTATAATCCCCAGATCGTTTTTGATTCAACCGAACTCAAATCTTGTGAAGAGCATCCGGGTGCGCAACCGATTTTTTGGGTGAGAGAGCCAACTGGAAAGAACAAATTCGAAACGGCGTATATTCACTATGGAAATGAAGCTTCGTTGAATTATGCCTATGGGGATTTGTGTCTCGTAGCGCATGTTCTGATTAGCAAGAGGCGCATTTAGAAAGTTCTCAGGCTGGCGCTAGTCAATTTGTTTTATTTTGTGTTTTGCTAGTCTCCTGTAGCCAGCCTGATGAGATGGTTTTCTTTAGATTTTACATACATTTGTAGTTTTTTGCCCTATTCGCTTTCAATTGAATGGCGTGTCCACGACGAAACAAGCGCGATGGAAACAATATGTGCTAGTCTAATAAGTAAAAGTATCCAAGGTCCAACGCCGTACGTATGCGGTACTTGTTAGCCCAAGTATAAATAGGTATAAAGGTGTGTAGATCTAGGTCATGGTCCAACATTTATTAGCGGTTAAACTCTAGCGATCATCAATGCGCAGATGCAAAAAATTGTCGTGAAGCAGGGAACCATTTAGAAGGAGGTTGCAATCTCAAAGAACTTCCTAGAGATGCGGAATCCATGAACCTGTATGTCCGTGAAATTCTCATCAGCGAGGAGCATGCGCTCCAGTTCATCGACGTCCTGGGCCCGAATCGCCGTTCTTATAGATCGAGTAAGTAGGTCGAGGAATTAGTCCTCCAAGTCAAATAAAAAAAATACTTTGGAATCAGGAAAGCGAAAAAACTCACGAGGGTGACAAATACACCAATTCCCCCTCCGTCAAGGTAGATTTCCACTTCTTGTAGTGCGGGATCGATATTTCGAGGAGCTTATTCCCAAGGGTGTCTCTAACGACGTTATACACGCGATGATAATATCCTGGCTGCGAGTTGGCTGCCGCTCTGAGCTTATCGGCGTAGACCTCATCCGTGTAGGTAGTCCCATTAGACCTGCATGAACAAGAAACAAAAGTATCAGTTACATTATATTGGGACAACAAAAATTAAACATAAAGGAAAAAAAAACAAAAAACAGGAGAATAAGGAGAAGGGAACTGACGAAGTAAATGTACCCCTCCCCATCAAGAACCCAGCCATCTCACGCGCACTCAGAACTTGCTCCACCACTGCCTCCTCTCTCTTCAGCACAAAGGTACAAGTAGGCGGATCGACCGGGTTGCTGGGACCCCCATCATCGCGTTTCCTAACCAGTTCGGGGTGGGCCTGGCGCGCAGTAAGCTCGGCGCGCGTCATTTGGCGCAGCGCATTGTGCGGAGCGTGTGCTGTTCGCGGCATTGCGGGCCCACGCGCGTCGGCAACGATTGTGAAAGCACCGAGCAGAAGGGACACAAAGATAGGGAGGAGCTTGAAAGGGAAGAACATCGTTAAGTCGTTGCTTGAGGGTGGGATGGAGGGAAAGAAAAAGGAAAAAAGAAATGGAAACCTCAGAGCGAGAGTTTTTAAAAAAGCCAGGCACCATCCATGGTTGGAAATATATCCCGCTGAGGGGTAAGCACCGTAAATTTGAAATGCTTGCGTCCCTGAATGTGTATCGGGCTGCATCATAAAAAAGACCGTGCCTCGCCGGGTGAAATCGTATAAAAAAAAGTCATGTCGTTGGTCATTATGGTCAGTACATACAAGCCTGTCGTCAAAATAATATAGAGCGGTTCAATTACGAACCAAAAAACCAAAGCCAGAGGAATCCAAGGGATATCCCAAATCGAATAAATTATCCACCAACTCCCCCAGCCCACACACACGCAAGGTCACGTCTGCGCTTTCACCCTCACCTCCCGCCAAAACTCCTCCCACCTCGGTGACCTCTGCGTCTTATCCTCACCGCCCCGCTCTTCACTCATCCGCTTTGGCCGCGTCGACTTCCCTCGTCCAGCCTCTGCATCCTCATATGTCTCTGAAGGTTTTGCGGCAGATGGGGTGGTTGGGTTCGAAGTCGAGTTCAAAGGCCTCTTCTTCCGATGCGCCTTCCCCGCTTCAGAAGAAATGGATTGGCTCTGGGACTGGGGCTGGGACTGGCTTAGCGGGCTCGTAGGAATCCCATACGCCGCCCGTTGAGCGACGGCCACCCTATCCAAAGCCCTCAACAGCGAAGGCGTTGCAGGAACTGGGACTGGCGCGATAGGGGGCACCGAGGAGGTCTGCACATGTCCGTGGCCTTGTCTGCTATTCTGGCTCAGATGCTTCGTCAGAAAAGCAGGACTCCATCCGCCCTCCCTTGAAGTGCGCTCGCCCATCTCCCCTGAAACATGAGTTGATTGCTTGTGTGTACGCTCCTCATAATCCGAATAATCAAGTTCCTCGTCGTCAGCGGCCAAAGCGCCTCGCTGTCGCCGCAAGGCCATGATTTCCTGGTCGTAATCCAACGTATGCAGGGCATACGCGCATTCTCCTCATTGCTCTTGATCACCTGGTCCAGGATCGTACTTCTGCGACCTAGTGGCCGATCGACAAGCGTCGGCGTCGTTGAACCAGAGTTGGAGTTGGAATTCGAGCGCAAAGGGGGCCGTTTCGCCTTCGGTGGGATCGACGAGAGTTGCTTGTGCTCAACGGAAGGTGACACAGTCGTCGATGTCGTAGAGGTCTTCGTCCCATCCCCACGATGTCCCTTCGGGTCTTCATCATCTGACAGATCGGAATCCGAACTCATCTCCCCACCGAATTTCAACGGCTTTCTCTGCTTCCTTCCGCCCAGACTCCCCAGGCTCTTCCATGTAAATCCCTTCTTCGCCTTAATGGCCTTGGAGCGTTTCTTCTTCAGCACATCGTTTCCAAAGGCTAGCTTCGGTGGATCATCGTAGCTTAGCTTCTCATGATCAGGAGCGACATTTCGCATCATAGTTGGCACAGGAAGTGGGATCGGATTCGTTTCATTGGGGAAGACAATGTCGCGCTTAAGGTCGGGCGGAGGGAATATACGATCCCAAATCGACCGAGGAGGGCGGAAGGTACCTGCGCGGTCAGCCAGGTTAGGGAGATTGGAAGTGTAGGAAGCGAGATAGTTGTCCCATTTCTAACGTATTTCATCAGTGAAGGACTTAGGGGAGACGTCAGCAAACCACGCACTTCATCAGGACACTCGCCAATCCACCTTCTCAGAGCCCAATCGGTGACCATACCCGCGATAAAGAAGACGGCCCATGCTGCACTCAATCCTCGCTCCTTGCTTGAGCCCCACTCGCCGTCACTTATCCAAAGCCGTTCCCACGCGTTTGCCCAGCCTCGCTCCTGAGGCTTAACCAAGAGTGAAATGGCCACAATGACCCCAAAGGAGCCCGTTGAAGCGGTGCATATCCGAAGCATGGGGTGCAGGAGGGTATATGTGATCCTTGGAATAACACCAGCCATCAGAACGAGGAGAGTAAAAAGCGGGAGGAAGATCGCTGTGAGAATGATGCGCGATTGAAGGGCTGGATGGGTAATGATACAGAGCGCAAGTGCCGTCAGGGTACTGATTTAAAAGGTCAAATTTCCCCTCGTTTCGATAACATGAACTCAAACTTACCCGCCAGAAATGCCAAGGAACAGGAAAGTGGCAAGTCGATATCGACCTGCGATGCAAGTGGTGACGATTGAGGATAGAAGCCATACGGCGAGGAAGGAATTGGGTGACAATGTGGACGAGGAGGTCGTCGCAGGGATTAACAATGCGAGGGCTGTCGCTAAGTGGACTGCGAAAATTCGAAAAGAAATCTGATCTGTAAATTGTCACAGAAGAAGAGAATCAAAACGCACCCCCAAAAGCATAACCGCCAACGAGCCCTCCAACTCCTCCTTCCAAAATCCACTTCGAGGCTAGCGATTTTGCGGGTTTCTTGTTAAATCCTCCCGGTATTGGCAGAGGAGCGTAGGTTGCACCAGCTCCCGAAGCAGGTGGAAAGCTTCGAGTGCGATCGAGAGTAAGAAAAGTCCCCGCAAACGTAAGAGTAAGCGAGAGCAATATCAGGGGAAGTGCATAAGCTAGTAGATACGGTGTGGTCGGCAGCAGCGGCGGTAGCTGAGAAATTGGGTCGGAAGACATGATAAAAAATCGTAGTCGGTTGTCGTAAGTCGTTGGTCGTTAATTATCGTTAATCCACGTCGTTAATAAGAGAACAGAACAAAGGAAAACAGCGGTCGATAGATAAAATAATGTCTCAAGAGTCAAGAGCGTTGCAGCCTATGCGTGCAAGAAAGTGTTGTTGAATGTCTGGTATCACAAGAGAACCATCCAGGCTTGGCGGAGTCCACTGTTGACGTTGACCTCGTGGCCGTCGTTGAGGACCTGGATGGGGGCGGGGGGCGGGAAGGTTGTGGGGCGGTCAGAATCTGTCCACATGAGTTATCAGGGACTGTTTGATTGCTGCATCTGGGACAAACATCCAAACTCGGCTGCTGCAGATCGAGAGAGGCACATCATCTGATGACTATGTAACAGGGAAACAGGAATAAAAAGAGAAGGGGCTTCAAGCAAGGCAAGGATTCACTGGTAGAAATATAAATGCCACAATGGCAAGGTAACTAACTACTGTACCGACCAAAGATCGAATTGATAGTGATACAACAGACATCCGACGTAATTAAGGAGTGAGCGGGGGAGATTAATTCAAATACATGATATAATTTCTAGAGCGTGTCTCGTGAGTAGGGGTTAGATAGGTAATAATTTATAGATATTGGTCAATTTGAAGGGTACTTCAGCTGCTTTGATCCTTCTTTGGGTTCTTCGCCTTTTTTAAGAACGGGAGGAAGCTTCCGGTGTGTATACGGAAGAGATAAGTGAAAACATATATCGCGACGATCTATGTGCGGTCTCTAGTCAGTACGATGAGAGCTATTCAGTTCAAACAGGCAACTTACATTTAATCCAATGAAACCCACAAGGGCACCGACGTCCCTCCAGCGGTTGTCATAGAATATGTTGAAAGAATACCCAAGGAACTGATCAGAGCTCTGTATTCCACAGAATTCACAATCGGCCAACGCGTCGGGGTTCAAGAGATATCCGCCAGCATACGAGATGAAGGCCGCCATATACTGTCCGCAACTTTGTCCGCCCGGAGGATTGAGGCGAACGATTTCCACCGCCGAGCAAGTGACATCTTGGTGTCCTAGAACTGGAGAGAGGGAAGTCACTTCGAATATCAAGGGAGGAATTTCCAACGCTTACTTGCACCAGTGAGCCCTTCGACGACGTATGTAAACGGCGAGAGATGATACATCCATTTCCACCAACCCAACTCACGGAACGGCTGCATCACACCATTACTAACCAAAGTCCGTCATCAAAGGCATTCGGAACATGAGGAAATAGAAAGACATACAACGTCAGCACAAACGAGAACAAGAAACCGAAGAGAATAGCTGCGATTTCGGCATTAGGAGCCATGCTAGCAATAGCTTGCGCGATGGTCGTATAATAAATCGGTAGGAGGACACCAACGCCAAGGTACGCATACCCTGCACGGTCCGTAGTGAACCGCGAAGTCCAATACCAGGTCAGGAAGTAGAGGGTGGAACCCAGAATATTCCAGGGAACCTCGACAAGGATTTGGGCTGTTATCAAGGCAGTCCAACTATACATCCTGCTAGGCCGCTCCCGAATCTCGTATATTGCGCGTGTTGCAAGGAAAGGAATCTGGAGTTGATTGGAGAGTGGTACACTTAACAGGAGATGTGGTGTCAGTCGTGATATACGTTTCGTTCCTTGGCTGATGATTGACTAACCTCAAAACTAATCCGAAATAAATTGACTGGCAGATAGAATATTACTTTAGCTCGATGTCATACAGAAAACTGAGCTCGAACTTACGAATAACTTATTTTGGAAGCCCTGAATACTGTTTTCTTTCTTAAAGAACGAAAATCCAATGAAAAGGCCAGAGAAAACGTTCAAAATCAGCTTCGCAAATAGATACGTTGCGTCGCGATAGTGATATGATGCGTCGCGCTTGATGAGTTCAATAACCTGGTTTCCCCATGATGTTGGGAATTCCGTCCTGCGCGCAGCCTCAACAGGGGGTCGGCTGCGTCCAGAAGCTATGATCTGCTCGAGCTCTTTCTGGAAAATTTCGTTTTCGGACGATTCTCTCCAGATCTGATGCCAATCTTCCTTCACGGTGGCGGTTGCACCAGCGCCAATGACCTCGAGCATAAATTCGGCGCTATGAAAACGATATATTAGTAGTCGCATATAAGTATACGGCTTCCACTCACGGGTTTTCAGCAGGTCCACAAGGGCGTGAACCGTGTTTCTCGAAATACTGTATCAAGGTTGTGGCATTATGCCCGAGTTTGCCGAAATAAACTGTCTGGCCTCCTTTCTTGAGTAGCAGGAGCCTATCGAAAACCTGTGTGATTCAAATTAACATTATGAGGGTGTGGGGAGTTGTCAAGTGATCCTAGTTACTCGCCTGGAAAAGTTCTGCGGAAGGCTATTATAGGGCGACGATTAATTGACCATTGACTTCAAATCACACACACTCACTTGATGGATCCTAGGCAGCGGTCAGACTCCAACCCCGAGATCATGAAAGAGAATACTCACGTGCAAAGGATGGCTTGACCATTATCGGCGAGGCTTCGAAGGAACGCCATGATATTCCACGCGCTTTGGGAGTCAAGACCGGAGGTGGGCTCGTCGAGGAAGAGCAAGAGACGCGGCTTGAAAGACTCGTCAGTTACAGTTACGAGGAAAAAAGATGGGGAAGGGCGTGTAATACCTTCGCTGCCAACTCGACCCCGATTGTGGTCCTTTTGCGGAATTCGACACCGAGAGAACCGATGAGCGCATTCCTCTGGGTCCACAATCCACACATCTGCAAGCACTTATCAACGCTAAGTAATCATATTTAACACACGTTTCAAGAATTGCAACTTTTCCGACTCACTATTCCTCTTTCTCAGCCAAGGACACCGAGCTAGGTTGGCGCAGCTTCGCAGAAAATAACAAAGCTTCGCGAATTGTGGCTGTTGGTAAATGGGTATCAAGTTGCTGACAATAGCCGCTGATGAAAGGGACTTGGGAAAAGTCGATATGAGATTACGGAGGCACTCACGTTTGGGATTGGAAATCCTCCGGAAGGGCATGGCCATTGATGAAGTGATCACCAGTTACAACGCCTACGTCCACTCGCTGAGCGAGTACGTTGAGCAATGTCGTCTGTCATGGATTGGTAATTATAATAAGTCGAGAAACCAGTGCTTCGGATGAATACTCACCTTCCCCGCACCAGACTCTCCCATTAGTGCAGTGAGCTTTCCAGGAGAGACATAACCGGAGACGTCATCGAGAAGCTGTTTGTGCTGGCCATCCGGAGTCTCGATAGTGTAGCTGACATGAGAGAAGGAGAAAACATCTTCCGTCTTGATTTTGTTGAAGAGGACTTGTGAATTATTACTCGAAGGCACAGTAACATCTTTTGACTCAGGTGCATTCTCGACGTCGTCTTCGGTTGTTGTCGATACCTCATCGAATTCTGTACCTCGCTTGTACAGTACCACTGAGGAATGGTTCTTCGTTCTGGTGTTGATTTCCGTGAAGAAAAACAGGGCGCTTAAGAATAGAACACCAAATGCGATCATGATTCCGAAATTCTATTCGATTTTGATAGGATGCCAGCACCAATCCGAGAAAAACAGTAAGACTCACTCGCCAAAGATGGTTGTAGGAGTATCCGAAGGCCAATTCCACAAAGCGGCTTCCTTGAACGGTGGGCTCTCCAGGCAGTGCCCCTATTGTCGTGCAAACCTGGTTCGAGAGACTGACACCTTCATATCCCGGCCCTTGGGGGACAAGGTTATTGCAAGTGCCGTTGATGGTTCGGAATTCATTGGTCATAAGTGAGTCGAAGCCATATTTGAAGGGCTGAAATGCTATCAAATACTGTAATAATACAGGGATGAGGAGGCTCACGTTGATGTAGGTAATCCAACGCAATGCCCAGATCATGGACGTCAATGGCATGCTGTAGCCTATGGTGCACATAAATAATTTTTAAACAGGTGGTGGGTTGTTTAGTAGATGTGTGCACACCTGTGTACAGTGCTAAAGCGAGAACTGAGACTCCGGCAAGTGTTTGGGCAGCCGCTAGAAGAGGAAACGTCAGGACGAATAGCATTATTTTATATCAAGGTGCGTGATTACCTTCCGATTCACATGCGGCAGATAAGGCTCGAAAATAGGCCCTCATGACCACCCCCATCGTAACCACAAAGAGGTAGAATATGCTGGCCGCCGAAATGAGTCAAAATAGGAATACCAGGCACCGGAATTCGGCTTACAAAAATTGTCCGGCGCTCTTCTGCAAGCCAACCAATGCGTAGATCAACCCACCGAATACGAGAGTCGATAAGAAGGTAACGGGAAGGTCAACGATGGTCAATGCAACAGCCTCAATGAAGGGATGATATAATCCCCACTGTTGATGCCTGAGAACAATCGGTCGTTGAGAAAATAGGGCAGGGATCTCAGCCATAGCCATCAAAGCAGAGAACAGGAGGGCGCTGGAGATACATGAGCTCTACAATATTCGGGACGGAATAAAAGACGAACAAGTAGATAACTCCAGAGCGAGAAAAAAAGGCAGCGGTATTATCGGCCACCTTGAGGAACACGGTGCCAATGATAATACCCTGAAATGCAAAAGCGCTGGAAATATAATCAGTAAGAGCGGAAAAGGTCGGAAATTTGATAAATTCACAATAAATTGACGAGTGTAATCGCCATTGCACCACGGAAGATTTGCCATCGTCTGATCACAACCGCACTCGTTTGCATTGTGAGCGACAAGATATACGGTGAGGTTTTCCTGGCTCTTTTAGCGTGCTCGGCCCATGCGCTACGCTTATAATTTCCGGCCTTCCCTTCATCCCCGAGGAATGTTTCCCGATAACTCGAGATCTCCTTCTTGTTCTCCTTTCCAGAGTTTGAACGGAGAAAGGAAGCGGCGAACTCCGACGCCTTCCTTGGAATGGGTATGGGCAACTGACGTGGGATCCGAGCATTAGGATCGGTAACCGCAACCAGGAAATCAGCCGTGGTCTGACGGTTTGCAGGCTCGTATCCAAGGTCGATGAAATATTGTCTGGCTTTCTTTGCTGGGCCAAAATACGCCATTTTCCCTTCGTAAATGACGCAAACCTAGGTGAAGGGGCAGATCAAGATGTATTCCATAAGAACGACAGTTTGAGGGTACCTTATCAAATTGTTCGTAAAGCAGCTCACTCGCTTGGTAAAGAGAGACGATCGAAGTCAGTCGACCGACGTCGGTGGCGGTTCGTAAAGCTTGCACGTATTCCAATGCTGTGGAAGAATCGAGACCACGGGTCGCGCTGCGCTCATCGTTAAATACTCTGGAAAATTCAAAAGCGAACAATCTGCACTCACTTATCCCATGCAGTCAGACATGTCCGAGTCGCTAGTGCCTCACAAATCGACACGCGTTTTTTCTCGCCGCCCGAGATTCCGCGCACTATAGCGTCTCCAATGGGCGTGTCCTTGGCATGTTGCAAACCAAATAGCGTCATGAGTAAGTCCGTTGCAAGATTTGCATACTCTGTTCTTGAGCGCCCAAGGCGACTATTTGGCGCCCGGACACGAGCGGCAAATCGGATTGTTTGGGAAACCGTCAGAGTTGGAAAGTGGATATCGTCCTCGGGGCAATATGTCACATCTCCACGAAAGTGTATCGTGACTTCCTCAGGAAGGAGCGCATCATAGTAAACGTCGCCGTGAACCGCATGGAATTCGTCGCGTTTGTTGCTCAGAGCTTTTAGGAAGGTGCTGCATCCCGATCCCGGACGACCAAGAACGACTGTGGGTTTAACATTGAATAAGGAACCGTACATCACAAAAGAATACATAACTCACGCAACATCTCTCCCGGCTTAACCACTCCTTCAAACCCATTGATAATGTCGCGGATGGGAGGGTGACGGGCTTTCCGGACAAACTCGATAGCATTGAAGGGGTTCAACACAGATCCAATCGTATCATTATGAGAGGCTGTTGCTCCGAGTCCCACGACGCGCAGGTCCTGGAAAATGACACCAAGTTCTCGGCCTTCGATTCCGGCTTCCTTGCGGCTTCAGCAATGATTTATTACTTGGGAATCAAAATATGCATGGGAAAGTACCTCTGCACGAGTTTTCGAAGAGTTTGCTCTAAGTTAAATGCTTCGTCGAGGGATGTTACATCGGCTTTCTTTTCCGGGGAACAAACATTCGTCGCGGAATCCTTTACGAGAGATTCACGATTGTGCATTGCTCGAGAGACAACCCCAGGAGCAGGGGTTCGAGCACGCGATAGGGAGAACGAACAAGTGGCGGATACAGGAAGGAATGCAGGCAAAAATGCTTGACGGGTGTGGGTAACATGTACCGCCTGATATGTCGGGTTTTATACAAAGGCATACTTGTGGGGAACCTTAAAGGCCGTCAGTAAGAAACATGCATACATCCGACCAGATGGCAATCAGGCAGATCATAAGGCTTTGCAGCGAATCGCGAGGGGAGTAGAGTATGGTATTGCGGGAGAAATCGGGTTGATTCGAGTCACTCGATGGCAGGTAGTGCTTGGATCACTGCGCACCAAGCCCATGTAGATCGGACTTTCCTAGGGCCAATGCAAGAACCAGCGGTAATTAAATTTGAGCATTAGAGTCCAAGTCTTACTCACCTTTCGCCAGCAACTGGTTACCACAATGGACGATAAATCTGCGAACTTAGCGCGATTTCAAGTCGGCTTGGCAACCTGGGCGTTTAATGTAATTCCCACACTTGGCGGCAATATCGGACCGCCTGTTCCTGGACATTTGCGTGCTACCGGGGGAAGAAAGAATAAGTAGTAATGTGCATGGCGTGCGCAGAGCTGGATATCAGACAACCAATCGAATACCTACTCACGCGCTCATTAATCATTGTTAGCGGACGGAGCATGGTATGTCTTGCCTGTATAAAATGGGGACGGCGCCCCTTGCACGGACGCACGTAACAAGTAGGAGGCCCATCCACCCATATTCCTGGGAAGAACATGGGAATGGGAAACTTGGACATGAAAGCTTTAGGCGTAGGATCACCGCAAGCGGTATGGCCACAAATGTCACACAACGACATGGCCGGGCCAGAAGCCCTTATATAAATTACTTTGCAGCGAGTCCGTCACATGTTTTTGCTTGCCCCGATCTGTGTACCGTACACGACAAGCGCCGGCCTACTGGTCGCGGCCGTTCCCAGAAACGTGTATCTTCCTCAGAATCATCGTCGTCACTGAACGGAAAATTTAATCAACAATGATCTTCAAGAGTGAAGACCGTGTGGCACCCTGATTGTCCATCCTCAACTCCCCTCATTTCCTCCACGTATATCATTTCCAAAATCCATCCGTGTGTATCACTAAAATTTGTTGTTGTCCCACCCAAGAAGTAAGCTGACTTCCGCGAGCGAACGAGAGAATAGTATACACCAGGGCCTGACGATCATCCCGCCGCGTCTGGTCTGAACTCGAATCGTTATGCATGGATAACCATAAAGACAGTGAAGGTGTATCTTGCCCGAGATGAGCATAGGTTGATGCATATTTTAAATGTCCCAATGACATTTAAACCCTCAGCAGTTGAAGAGGGAACATGAATCACGGTCGTCGAATGCTTCCAACGCCGGGCAAATACGAAATCAATCAAATGTACAACATGGGATTTGGCTTCGAGTCCGAGCAGAACGTTTTCCAGTTTTATGTCTCGATGAATTAACCCTCGGGAATGAATATACTCGATGGCGTCGAGCTGGAAGCGATAGACATAGTTCAGTAGTGTATCGCTTTATCGCTACAAGCAACAACGAAACTCACATCCCGAGCGCCAGACGTGCCGCTGTCCCCAAACTGAATCGCCCACCGCATTGTCGAAAACGATCACCCAGACTCGGCCCAAGAAGATCCACAACCATGATATTATGCGTATCTTGACGACCGTAGGCTTTGACCTCGGGGATGAAAAAATGACCAGCGAGGCCTTGATAAACATGATATTCGTGCTCCAAAATTCCTCGGGCGACTTTGTTCGATGCGAGCTCCTTTTGATGGCTACTAATTCACCCTTGGGACCAACACCCTCGTCTACGACGCCTATAGATTTGATAAACAACCCAATGTCAGAACCAATCACTTCTAAATTTTCTTACGCGCACCATATCTGCCTACTGCTAGCCGCTTCACACGACGAAAGGAATCAAGTGAGGGCCCACCATCCATGAAAACGGGGCCTACACTTGAAGATCGTCTGCAAAGGATGGCAGTCCCGGATCCGGTCAGAACGATTATGTTGAGATGAACTCTCAAGAGCTTAAGGTCCCAAGATGATTCATGAGGAAGAAAAAGAAGGCAAAGGCCTTGTTCGCAATTGCCCCACGTGAAAAGATTTCCTAATCGAGCGCCCCACGGGCGCTAATCTCGAGAGCCCTTATTATGGGTCTCTTTGCGGAGAGAATGGACGCCTGTGATACTTCCCGAATGTCCGCGGATCCCCCTTTTGTTCTATAATACTTACTTGCCTGCCACCCACCTCTTAAAGGGAAAGTCTATGTCGCAAAGAGTGGTTGGAAATGGTTGGAAAAACGATTTTGATAAATGGCGTTCCAGTAACTTATACGCCCAAATCGAAAACATATATCGCACGATATGACTCTTTACGACAAGCCGAGGGCCTTGGTCGTCAAAGGAGTCCCAACGCTATTGCAGACATTTGGACCAGCGTAAGTACGAATGAGGTCAACGGTTTATAGCGATGATGTACAACAATAATTACGCTTTCCGTTGCTTGAACACAGATAGCGACATAAAAAAACTCTTTGGGATAGCTGACACCCCACGTGCATAAATCTGGTTGGTATACATCTAGAAAAAGGGAAAAATGAAAGGATGAGCATATGAAAAAGGGATTCGATAAGGACGCTCACCAAATCATCGTAGATGATGGCAGGAACTTTCTTGTCACATAATGTGGAGCCCGGGTGAACCTTGACAATCTACACGCCAAATGGGAAAGGGAATAAAAATCAGCGCGGTCCTTGAAACCGAGATCAAAGGTACTGCACCGTCTGTCCCATGGTCTGTTTGTACGTCCCATCAGGCTGCAAAAACGCAGAGTTTCCTGCCAGGCCATGCCCCATGCTCCTGATCACAGGGTCTTCATTGTCCTTCGCCGACACCGAAGGGTCAATCCCCACCCTCCGGCACGTCACGACTAGCTGTTCCCTGATATCCCTCGCCTCAAGGAAAGTGCGTTCATTAAGGAAATGCTTCCGACACCACTCCCTCCGCGCGTGTTTGTTCTCCGACGCAGCGATCTCGCGATATGCTCGGACGGCATTAAGGACGGTGTGGTGGTCCCCGCTGCCATGTCGGAATTTCCGCCTCGCTTCGGCTACGGCGTCGCGTTGTTCACTAATGTCGAGAAAGAGCTTAGATGAGGAAGAGAGGACTGAGACGCTGTCGAGGATTTCGCTAGTACATGCATATTCCTTGGAGGCGACGACAGCGCAGGCATATTGCGGCTCAAGGGGGAATAAAGCCATTTGGCGCCCTGAAGGCGTGAGCTTTTGGTTGTTGTCGATGGCGCCGAGGAGCCAGAGCGTTTTGAGGGCGGAGGCGACTGCGTGTAGTATGGTCAGCATTGAGAGAAGGTTCAGGTTGGAAAGAACGATTTGTACTTGAGTCTGAGTCGGGTTTATCCATTAGATCTAGTTCTTCGAGGTTTTGCCCAAGACATTTAAGGTTGAGAATACTTGATGTCAAGCTACAGCGGAGGATTTCTGGCTCCCCTGAAATAGCCATGTTGTTGAATGCGTCTTCGGTATACAAGCGAAAGCATACACCGCTGCCCTAAACAGTCATTCAATAAACAGGATTGCCATAAAGGCTATTGGAACGTGCGTACTTCGCGGCCAGCACGACCAGATCTTTGCATCGCAGAAGACTTTGTAATGTCTCTCGTGAGGAGGGTATCGAATCCTGCATTTTGGCATTAATAAACAGGATAATTGTGTAGGGGACAACGCACCGCCACCAGATAATCTGGCGAGATATTGTTTCTCTTTACATTTCCTTGTATCGATGACGTACTTAATTCCGGGTATCGTGATTGAGGTTTCTGCGATATTCGTAGCTAAAATGCACTTTCTTGTATTAGGGGGCGGAGGATTGAAGGCTTTATTATTTTGTGAATGTTCTTGTGCCGCGAACATCGAACATGTGAGAACCTGCAGATGCATCGCCAACTGAGTGTTAATTCGGGGGTTTAGACATAGATAACTCACAGCCGGCTTATCGCTCGGTAGCTGCTTTGCGAAAAGATCTATCGATTTTTGGAGGCTTTCGATATCTTCTTGCCCTGGCAAGAATATTAATACATCGCCCGGTGGCCGGTCGGTATGTATCTGGAAGAAGGTCCGCAGGGCTGCGTCTGCGTAGTCTAATTGACTTTCGGCACTATGGTATATCTTTACCGGGTGCTGACGGCCCTTGACATAGAGAATTTTGGCACTGTAAAAAAAGATCATCAGCGGTATGTTTGGAGCAGGTACAAGGTTGCCACTTACTTGTGATAAAATTTGCTAAACTTTTCTGCATCGAGCGTTGCGCTCATGACAACTATTTTGAGAGGATTCGTGGAATTGGCGTTGCCTTTTCCCTTGGCATCCTGTGGTTGGTTTCTAACTTTCTGGATTTCCTTAAGGTTGGCGATGAGGAGATCAGTCCGCAACGTCCGTTCATGCGCCTCGTCCACGATGATGACGCTGTAGTTGCTGAGGGTAGAGTCCGACATGAGTTCACGCACGATCATGCCATCCGTGAGGTATTTGATCCGTGTTTGGGGTGAAGATTTCTCGTCAAAACGGACGGCGTATCCCACGAGGTCGCCAATTGTACCGTTTTGTTCCGCTGCGACGCGATGAGCAAGGGAAGTTGCAGCGACTTTACGAGGTTGGGTAACGGCGATCATGCCATTCCTTGCGAGACCGCTCTCGAGGATATACTGAGGAACCTCTGGCAGGGTGTGAGACCGCGGTAAATTATATAATATCGAAACAATTACGAGTTGTTTTCCCAGAACCTGTCTCTCCAAGAAGAATAGTAACGTCGTTGGCTCGTATCTCCTCTATGAGTGCATCTCTTCCTGAACAAGGGATGAGTCGATACAACTGTGCATTTCGATCGACGGAATGAACCTTTAGCAATTGGAAGGTGCCTCCGCTGCTCCTGGAGACCCTTCGCTTTGGCATTTAGTGGTGTATTGGGCTTGGTACCGTTTACTTGCGAGTTGATGTGATGACTAGGACCAGCGCCGTTTGGGAGACCGTTTGCATCGCTATGGTGTAATGAGTGCCTGCGTTTTTTGTGCTTAGGCCCATTCTGACCATGATTCAGATGGTCATAGTGGATGGAGCCCTTCCGCTTGTGCTTGTTCTTCCCTTCCTCGTCGCTTATCACATCGACCCATGGAATGGGTTTCGGCCTGTGATGGTTTTTCTTGTCGGGTTTTAAACCAAAGTAGGATGGATCCCGCATCTTTTGGAGGGGTTTCGCGGAGTGAATAGCAGTCGGCATTTCAGTCTACGTGATATAGCGGTAAATGGGCGAGAAATAGGATTATTAGAGAGCTGGCGCGTAGCATGGGAGATGGGAGAACATTCTCTCAACTTGCCCAAAAAAATCGCCAGAGTGATGGTCACGTGCGTGACCTCCTATCCGCGTCACGGTCGCGCCTGTAATTTTGTCAAGTTGTTCACCGACCATGAGCAACAACCGCCAATGGTACCACCAGAACAATCAACAATATCCCAGGAACGATGGAAGGCAGCGCCAGCCAGATTCCCAGGGCGCTGGGCTTGCTGGTGCAGCGCCAGATGCGGTTCAGAATGGACAGAGGCTTCTGGCGGTCTACCCACCAGCATCTGCGACCCCGACACACCATGGTAAGTGTTCTTCTAGGATCGGAAATAATGCATTTGTTTGAATTTATGGTCTAGTGTCGCGCCATATTAGTAATATGACGTTGACTGCTGCACCAACGTTCCCGCAAGCCCAATATTACAGCGATCATGGCTCAACGTTTCCACAAGGAAATCCCCCACCATATTCAGAATATGATCAGCAACTACGATATCTAGCTGCATCTCATGTTCCTGCGGATGACTCTGGATATTGGGAAAACACGCGGAACGATGCTGTGAGAATGTTGAATGAGCAAGCAGGACCGTACGTGTTGGATATGCGCATATAATCAATTGTTACATCTAACACTACATAGATCCTACCAATACAGAGAATCTGCTCCGTGGACGCAGCCTCCTCCTCCGTCTTCCTTCCAAACCGCGCCCTTTCCTCAATCCGTCTTCCAGCGGACTGCTCCAAGTACTGCCTATCCAACTCCCCCACCTGTTGCAATAAGCACCTCTTCCAGCTCTCTCGCTCATGCACTTGGAAGTCCACCTGCTCCTCTTCAACATCAGCCTCCACCGATGAAGGTATATCAGCCCCAGGAGTCGCCAGCTTTTTATGAACATTTTTTGGAGCGCAAAGTTGCGCAAATGAATCAGGTTCAACCTCCTGTGACCCATCAAGAATATGCTAGAACGAACCCCCCTCACCCGCCCGCCTTCCGTCGGGAATCTCCTCAGAAACAACCTTCACATGTCTCCGCCCACCGACAGGACGCTCCACCGACGAATTCGCCCCAAGTCCCACTTCCTAGGCGACCTATCACACCGCCCCAAAAGTCCAGGCCACAAATGCCCGACGAAAGCCCAGATCCTCTCGCTCTACGATCTGGAAGTTCTACAAACTCCTTCTCCGTAACGCCTCAGAAGCGAAAACCTGTTGTTTTGATAGAATCTCCATCGAGCAAACGCTTGCAAGCATTCACGCCATTATCCAACTCCTCCCTCGCTCAATGGAATGGATCCAAAACGCCTGGGGCATCCGTGCCATTGACCCCCAGCACAACCTCAAGTTCATTCTCCAAGATGTCAGCGGCGTCTCTCAACATAGTCACGCCGACGACCACCAAACGCATTGTGAATATGGCCTATGTTTCTGTCCCTCCCAGTCCTTGGTTGACCCCATCTTCTTCTCGTAAGGCTTCCACGTATATGTATTCTGCTAATGGGAAGATCAATGACACCCCTGACGATCTGGGTGGCTACGGATCGGAAGAGGACAGTCCTTCCAGCCCCACCAAACGACGCGGAATTATGGACTCTGTCAAAAGTTCTGCTCGGCGGACAGGCGATAGAGATGAACGAGGTCCGAAACATCTATACGTATGCGATTATATGCTAAAGTCCTATTTTTCTTTATATAGGCCCACTGGAAAAACTTACCTCATTGATTGAGGATGTCTTCGAGGCTGAAGATATTCTCCCTGCTGAGCTCGAACCGAGCGACCTGAATCATGACTTTTTCTCGCCCCTTTCCGTCGACCTGACTGTACCATACCTATCCTCGGCCATCATCCGAAAACTGACAAAATATATCGGCCACGTTGCTCGTCCCACTAAACGGCTTCGTCAGGTAGCTGTAGGGGTCCTTGGTACACCGCGCGGCAAAGGATGAATGGCCGACGTTGACCCGCAGATTTTGTCGCGGTTATTGAAAATCCTGGAACGGAGTATCAAGGCAGGGGAAGATATCGATCCCTTCGCGAGTTCTCATGTCCCTGCATCATCAGCGAGGTCTTCGCCGAAGAAACCAAGTACGAAAAAGAATGCCAAGGCGAAGAAAACAGAGCGAAACTCGCGGTCAGTGACGCCGAAAGATGATGCGGGTGCAGCGCTTGAGGATGTGATCATGGAGGGCGAGCAGGCTTCTGGTGCGGCCACCAATGATGCAGAAGCAGATTTTGGAAAGCTGGCGAAGGAGTTGGATATCGCGAATGAGAGTATTCTTGCCGCTGATTGTTGTATTGCACTTTTAGGAAGCGATAGACTCACCAAGCAGGTATATCATGGCGCATACTTTGGCTGTTCCATTTTCTAATTATTTCTTGTTAGCTCTATTCCGAGGAATTGATCACATCGTGTCTAAACACAATCAAGAACCAACTCACGAAAATCCTCTACCCTTTCGTCGAAGCGTCTACCGAGAGCGGATCATCTCCCAACACCAATTCCCTCCTCATTGGCATAAAAAAAAATCCCAATTCCATCGCCACCACCCACAGACGACAATTAGGCGAACTTTTCCAGGCTCTTTCGGCCGTCATCCCACGAATAAATAATATGGTCAACGCCGAGACTGTGGCGATGTCTGATTCGATCATTATACAGGCGGTGTACATCGCCATTGGTCCATTTTTCGTGGCCGATTCAGGGGGTGAGGTGGATGGCGGTGGGGCAGGAGGTGGAAAAGGGATGAAGAAGGAGAGTGTCATTATCAAGACGTTGGGAAAGAGCGCTATGAGGGGCTTGAGGTTGGACGCGCTTTCGTTGATTCGGAGTGTATGTGCTCTTTTTTTTGTTTTCGGGGTAATATTCGTGATTAATCCTTGCTTATGCACACAGATTTTTGCGAACCATGAAAATCAGCGTTCGTGGATTATCGAGGAGATATTGACCTCGTTGATCAAGTTGAACGATACCAAGCAAAAGGCCGGACAATTTCGGTTGGTTTTTTTTCCCTGATTATCAACTCTTTTATACTTTTATGTAGGTTACGTGACGGTCGCTCAATCCGCACCGTATCAGCTTTGTTGCTCCAACTGGTGCAAACTTCTGCGCATGATGTGCGTATTGAAGCGAGGAAGATCGACAAGGCCCGCCAGAACAAATTTGCTCTCCGCAGGCAGGAGAGCTTCTCGGAGAGCCAACCCGGACCTCCAGAACCATTTTTGGATGAGAATGATCAAGGGGTTTGTGTTGATTCTTACCATATCGTTTCGTGCCCCTGATTTCTTTATTTTGTTTCGTTCCTCACAGGAAATTCGACTGTACGGTGGCGGTTTGGAGTCGGCTGTGACAGCGGCGAAAACGATGATCGTTTTCCTTACGCAGAGGTAGGTTTTTTTCATCTATTCATGAGACGAGTCCGTATACTTAAAGGTTCTTAGGTCTGGAAAGGGAAAGACGACAAAGAACTCAAACGAGGCTGAATATCGCCTAATTTTCGACAATCTTATCGATGATCTGCTTGTTGTTCTTTTCTGGCCGGAATGGCCTGCTGCGAGTCTCATTTTGAGTATTGCATCGAAATATATGGTATTGCTTCTGGTTTTACCATTCATCGTATGTATATAATAATTTTATGTTGGTCAGGTTTCATCGTTGGACGATGTCAAGACCAACTCGCAGACGGATAGCAATGCCGCCAAGACGATGGCCCTGGATCATCTTGGTGTCATCGCTGCCCGCATTCGGTCGAGTATGCTCAAATTCCAAGAGGATGGCGGTTCGGGGAAAGGACTGAAGCCGCTGGATCATGTGAGCATCTAATTTTCCTATCGTAATTGATATTGGTTAACGAATGCCATGCCCTTCCTATAGATTGTGACCAACATGGATCTGAAAGGGTTGAACAAATTTTTAGAGGCTCATCGAGATGTGGCTTCTCATCTCTGTAAAAGGTCATCGGAGGATCAGGCATATGATGTCAGTGTTCGCTTTCTTGTTTTTTTTTCATAAGACGTATCTGATCTGATATTTTGTATCCATTAGAGTGCCCGAGAATTAACTGCTGCTACTCTCGGGCTGGAACTCGCCTCTGCCCTTAAGCAGGTCGATGGATGGATCTCAAACCCGGAAAATGATGACGACTTGAACATCAAGGATGAGAGCAAGTTGCAGGCTTTTGGACAACGCTTGAAGAAGGCCTTGTTGGAGGTTTGGAAGGATCCAACAAGTGATGTATTCGACATTGGGTATGTTTTCTGTCACTTGGATTTCTCTGCGTTTTTGCTAAACTGGAGATCCTTGGTAGCTCTCAGGAAGAGGTCCTTCGGGTAGATGCACTTTCCGAGGAGATAGGAACGATCCAGAGCCTTCGCAATTCTTTTAACCCGATCCTTGGGATTATTCTTGTGGCACTTGATGCTCCCGCCATTTTTATGCGGACTAAAGCTCTTCGAGCCCTTGGACAGATTGTCACGAGCGATGCCTCAATCCTTTCGGCTGTGAGTTTCATTATCTTCACTCCGTTTTTCGTTGATTGACTCGATCGATGTAGGCGAATGTTCGGCGTGGCATTGAGAGTCACCTTCTCGACAGTTCGCCTGCTGTTCGGGATGCGGCTGTCGAGTTGATTGGGAAGTATATGATCGAATCGCCAGAGGTAGCTGGCGATTATTATCAGAAAATTGCGGATCGTATGGCTGTATGTTCTTCGGTCTATACCCATCTTATCTGTGGCTAACATGACATTAGGATACTGGCCTCAGTGTACGTAAACGGGTTATCAAATTGCTCAAGGCGTTTTATCCTGTAACGGATGATGTCCGTCGGATTGATATCGCCACTCGACTGGTTCTCCGGATTCTGGATGAGGATGATACGGTGAAGGATCTGGCCATCAAAACGATAGAAGAGCTCTGGTTTCCCCCGATGCCTTTGCAGTCTGCTTTGAAGTCGCGCACGGCCGCCCCAGCGAACAGCCTCCAGGATAAGACGCCCCTGTTATCCAAGGTATCTGTCATCATGGGTACTTCGGCGAACTTCAAAGATCGGCAATCACCACTGGAGGATGTTCTTCATAAGATTATGGCGGAGAAGGAGGGCAACGACAAGAACTCGCTGCATTCGCGGTATGGGGAAATCTGCGAGGCTTTGATTGATGGTCTAGTGGATGCCTCGGATTTGCCTGGTTTCGTGAGTCTTAAAAAACCGGCTCGTATCACGACGTTATCTCATTGAAAACTTTTCCTTAGACGGTCATCAATTGCATTCGGACGATACACCTTCTCACTTCTGCTTATCCTGCCGTTCTTTCTGGCACAAATGCATCTACCCTTTTGCCGTATTTGAAGAATGCAAATTCAGTAAGCCTGCACCTGTCATGAATTTCTCCTGTGACTAACTATGCCATCGTTCGTTAGGTCGAGGAACAAGCTACCTCAGATTACCTGCTCAAGATATTCCGGGTGTCGATACCTCATATGCCGAAAACTGCTGCAAAATTCGGTCACGAGCTTCAGGCTGCGCTACAACCAATGATTATCAAGCCTTCTGGTTCAGGCGGCGTACAGGTGCGGTTTTTGCTTTCTTCTCTTCAGCCAGCGCGCTAATGGAGCCTTTTATAGATCCTACAAGAAAGCGTTGGATGCATGTGTGTTGTTGTACAGTATTTGACCCATGACTTTGTGAGGTTGGTAAATCTGTTGAAATCATGCAATGGTCGGTCTACTATACTATTGTTCTGACGTCCACGTTACTCAAATTCCTTTGATATCCAGGTCGCCTTCAGCAGATGGTTAAGCGTCCCGCTTCGCAAGAAATGAATCCGCCCGAGCTTCGTGCCCTTATCATCCTTATTTTCATCGTGTCGTTGCTTGCTGAGAATTGCAACTTTGATACCCTACGGAAAGAGAACCCTGGTGCGTTGATTCCAGTAAATTCCATGACCTCTAACTGGCTACAATTTAGGCCTCACTTCGGAACTCAACAATGTCTCGCAGGTAACACTCACGTAACTTTTTCGGAAGTTTATTTGACCCAATTTACATTAGGGCCCAATCACTGAACACATTTACAACACGTTGTTAACCCTATACGAGAAATACGACAACTCGAATTTCAGAGGGCGCATCTTGCAATGCTTGGGTTTCCTCTTCCGTGCCCAACCGACGCTGATGACGCTTGAACGTTCGGCTGTCATCATGGACGAGATTTTTGCATCGCCAGAGGAAGAAGGCCGAGGTAGGCTTTTGAAGATTATTCAAGATTTCCTGGTCTCGGAGGCAGCGAAGCACATTGCAAAGGAGAAAGGTACGTATCGTCGACGTTTCAAAATTCCGTTATTCAAACGAAATTGCAGAGACTGCGAAGGGCAAACCGAAGACGGGCGATGTGAATATGGATGAATTAGTTGGCAATACAGATGGCTTCGCAGATTCCGGGTACGTGTACTTTACAAATGATCCTGGCGTGAAAGGATCGTTGACAGCCAGTCCAACTTCAGTGTAAGCTCTGCCATCGTTCAGCGATATCTTGATCATGTTTTGGAGGCGGCTCTGTGCCAAAATGCGCAGATTCAAGCTGTAGCGATTGATGTTTTGAGCTTTACTATCAAACAGGGTCTTGCCCATCCCCTCCAGGTATGCCGCAATTTATTCCTTGTCGTCGTCGTTGGGCTTTGTGGTTGACTTTCGCTCGTTCCAGTCCTTCCCGGTCATCGTTGCCCTTGAAACAAGCCCTGTTCCTGGCATTAGCAACCGTGCCAGTGCCCTTCATGCCGTACTGCAAGGAAAACACTCCTCTTTGTTGAACACTCGCTACACCGTCAGCGCCAGGAAATCGTTTGACTATCAGAAGAAGATATCTACAGGCGTTGTTCAAGGTACGCCTCTCAATACGTTCTAGTACAATTCTCATCTTTCCGAATGTATAGGTTTCCGTATGCAGCCGACTCCGATTGCTTTGCTTCAACGATGGTATTCCCATGTCCGCGAGAAGAGGCCGACCAGACAAGATTTCTTGAAGTCGCTTGTGAAGACTTTCCAGGAAAATCCTTCATACGAATCATCCCAAGTCAGTTGGTCCCTATCATTCCTCCGCCTTTGTTTAATTTTTTTCTCAGGATGATATCAACTACACGCGATATATGGCCGAGAATTTCGCGGCCTTTGATTACAAGACCCAGGAGGAAGTGTTAACGGTCATCAAATATCTCACGAGCGTCCTTTCGACGACTGGAATGCAACTGTTGGAGATCATATCGCCCTCTCACCTGCTTACACATTTACATGAACCTTCACAAATTTCCCAAGGCTCTCATCCAGAATCCGTTCCACCTTCACAACCAGTTTCATCGCAAGACACCTCTTCCCCCTCTGAGACGCCTGCTGTATGTGGTTCCGGTATTTTTGAAATCATCGGCTTACATCCCTGCAGAACAACATCATGGACATTGCCCCCAAAGAAAACGTTAGCCACCGGGAATACAATATTGTTGCTTTAATGCGGACTTCTGTTATCATCGCCACTGTAATGCTCCTCAAAGCCCATCTCAAAACTCTGTATTCTTTATCGGAAGAGTACGCCTTTTCTTGCTTTCTCTGAACGCTGTCCATTAATCTTGGTCCTAATTGTAGCAAATGTAACAAGTTTGTCATTGGCAAGAAGAGTGCTGTCGGTGACAAACCTGCCATAAAACGCCACGACAAGCCTATCGCTTGGGACCGTCTCCCTTTCGCCACCAATCCACTGCATACGACGCACGACGCCGAAGTGCAGAAGGCCAAGGTACGCCGATTGTTGTATTTGATTAATAATTCCTTAACCCTGCTTCCTAGTTCCTCGATATTTGGAATGAGGATGGCCTAACCGCTGAACCAGAAGACGATGAATTTTTCTAGACCTGTGACTTGTAAATTATTTGCCGTCTCTTTTTTTGTTCATCCATGCTTTCGTGGGCTGTGTGTATATTTTATTATTATTCCAATGCTCTTCGTTTACTGTACATACATCCATTACCCACAACGTGCTCGTACGACAATCACCTTATTAATGCTCTAATTGACCCTTGCCCCACCCTTTTGTCGTAGCCAAGTCTCTAACATTTCCACCGTCATTATACCGAGGAAACTTGAAAGGCGACGACGTTTGATCGATTGATCCTTCGTGTTTCGTGGCCACCGAGAACCTATCGAGAAACGTCGAGTAGATTTCATTTGAAGGAAACGATCGGCGAGGAATAAGCGCTGTATGAAGCTCCGGTGTAATACATTCAGCTGTACATACACCGGAATTACTCGACCGCTATTCATGCTCAGCCTTTACGTCGATACATTGGTTTTGGGTCCATGACGGGCAGATCTGCGAAGCGGAGGCTGATTTGAATGTTGTAAGGCGTAACGCGAGTGATACCAGTCTTGATTCTTGAATTACTTATCATCAAGGCTATATTTTCAATCCAAATTGTGGTGAATTCCAGATCTAGCCTGTCGGTTTCACATCGAAGGGGAGGCTGGCCGCATATCGAAAACTCTCGAAGCAATACAAAAAGAAACGTCCAACCGACAACAGTCCAAAATACAAAGCAACTTGGGGTCAGCAGTCAAATTTCAAAACTGAAAGCGACCTACGTTTGGCAAGGCGATCAGAACGCCATTCAAGTCCTCAAGACGATCTTTGCGAGTGTGCCAATGGCACCTGGGGTTTAAGTCATCTCCGAATTGAGGGCGTGGGAGTTTTGGTTTCCTGGAGAAATAAATCCAAAACAAGTGGGAGGCACCGATCCTTGGCACTACGCACTTGACGCCCCTCGCATGAAAGTTCCTCCTGTACTCGCCAAAGCACAAATAACATGTTCGATCTGGGGCTACGATGCGGCGATGTTCACACGAGACCCCGATGGTTTTCTTTTTCAGGGTGATTTGCACTTGCTCGTAACAGATTCAGAGGTCCAGGCAGCCGCGGAAGCCCTCAACACATCGTTCCCAGACTTACAGCCTCTCGTGGGTGACCCTTATGATGCTCTTGGTGATGTTGAACATACTATGGTATTCAACCCGGAAGAACCACCGATGTTCCCCGACTCAATATATCTCCAGAGTGCGGACCACCTAGTTTTTTTTCACCCACAATCTCAATTCTATTTTGACATTGAGGACTACACTCGTTCCTTTGTTCTCCAGCCATTTCCAGAGACCATCCGATTCCCAACCCGTGCTGCGATGTTCGACTCGTATATCGAGGTGGTTTCGGACCCTCCTTCAGGTCGTGACCTTCGGGGATTAGAACAGCTTCTTAACGTCTCTTGGATGTCTGATCTCTTCAAGAAAGGCCAACAAGTATTATTCAGAAATGATCCACTTGATGCTGAATGCCTTGAAATTATGGAGAGCCTCAGGCCAGAAAATAGGCCTTATTTCGAGGTCATGATGCGGAAGGGCATTTCGACTAAGAAGCTTTTCAAGACTCGACCGAAACGTAAGGAGATACTCCACAGACTTGGGTGCGCATTCTCTTCGTTGCATTGTTGTGTGTTCAATTTGTAATGGGGTTGTGCAGTCGTCATGAAGAAGCTCAACGCCCTCTCCCGCTTCCCTTCGCTGATAAATCTAACACGTACCCGCTGCGTCTAGCGCTCGATTTCATGCGGGAAAGACAGTGTTTCCGACTTTGAGCACCATGTCGAGACCGATTCAGAAGCACTTGAACATCCTCATCTGATCCTCAGTATCTAACATCTATTTTACAGGCGCTCTTATTCAATGCTGATGCCTCGGCATCGGTGTGTATCGAGGGAAACTACGAGCTTCAACTCCAGGTGCATAATATTTTTTGAACCTTGCTACTGGTTCAGATGATTGTATGGGATTGAAGCTCTGCCAGAGTGGCGCCTTTTCTTAGAAATACTTTAGCAAGATTTGTTCAAGTTCTATGCTGACCGAGTCAGCCGAGAAAATACTAACAATGCAATGCATCTTTAAAGTTGTTAAATAATATCTTTATCTTCCATATTACACTTGACGTCCTAACGGGGTGTTCTAATTTGAAAGCTTGTCGTTCTTGTTGGCATGGGGAAATACCTAGTTTTAGAGCGCTGGGCCCCGACAAATGTTTAGCGCCCTGCATTCCACAATGTCCGAAAGTTGTTCAATGTGACTTGATACGGCAGAAGGCAAGCAAGAACCAACATAAGTGCGAATTAGAGGTGAATACTTATCGGTTGAAGTTTCGGTTCCATTATTCAGATATCAATTTTTTCGCCATACGTGCATTCCTTGATACTACATAGGTATAGGCAAATAAATCAAGACAAATTGAGGCTGAGCGCCGCTGAACCCTGTCCGAGGATGAAGCTAATTTTTGATGGATCGTCAGACCATCAGGGCTTCGTACATCGCTCTCAGCTGCGCCAGGGTGGGGCGATCCTCTGGGTTCACCTGCGTACAGGCCAAAAAGATGTCACGGAAAGGTGGTGGAGGAGGGTTGTCAAGGAGGACGTGTCGGTTTGGAGGATTATTGTAGAAACAACATTCCCACAATACGGTGCCGAGTGAGAAGACATCGCTGGCAAAAGAGAACTTGCTATAATCGCCGTCATCGATCTCAAAAGCTCTGCAGTGACCGGTGCCGTGCAGACATTGAAGGTCACAAATGACGAGCGGATCCGATTCGAGAATGTTCCTCGTGGTTAGATCGCGGTGTATAATTCCGAGCGAGTGTAAGGATGCGACACCCTCGATGATATCGAGCATCCATCGCCTGATGTTTTGGATCCTCCCTTTGTCCGTGTTGAACAGGGAAGCCACGAAGAAGTTTCGCTCGAACTTGGGAAAAACGAGGTCCCCGTCTTCCGACCTTCCCAATAGCTGTACGATGCGCGGGGAACCCCGGCACTGTAGAAGGTAGCCGATCTCTTGCTTGTATGTTGGGGACTTTTTGTGATGTTTTTCGGGGTCGAATGCGATGAGGGGTAATTTGGCAACTTCCTCGCTGCAATCCTCAAGTTCAAAATCAAAAGTCGGCATCGGTTTGCGCTCTACCTCCCGGGCGTCGTTTCCTATGATCTCTAGGTCACCAACGCAAGGGAGGTCACTCTTCATCCGTAATATGTCCCCGGCCAGAGTTCCGGGAGCTCCAATGAGCTTCACGTAGTAGAAAGGTTCGCCATACCAGACTTCGCCGCCACCCGGTATAAGGCTTGAACCTTTGATGGAGGAGAGGTAATTGAACTTGGGCCGCATACGAATAATGTCTACTCGAACGCGATGAATGTATTCGGAGAAACCTTCATCGTCCCAAGAAGGCTCGGATGTGGGCGCTATAACAGCCAATCTTGCTTCAGTACTTAGGTTCAGCGAATTGGAATCCCACTAACCTGGGGTGGCTTGCATGGATTCTGAAACCACTGACGATGAGGTGAGTTTGAAGTATTGTTCCAAGAAAGTAGTTATCAAGACTCACTGGATGGATACATTCAAGGTTGCTTCGAGTGTGCCACAGGATATTCAGCGATCGCAACGTTAAGGACAAGGCATGCTTTCCATCAAACTTTTGGGTTCCATTCCCTGACCCTGCGCATGCGTCCTAAATAGTTCAATTTTTGAATTATTATGCATACCTTTTTTTTGTTCATCTATCATTCCAACGCTGCTCGTTTACTGTACATACACTTAAACGTTATCGCAACGCTATGCTTGTACTACTATCAAGTATCCTTGTTATTTGTGTTCTAATTGATCAATTGCCCCATCATGTGTTGCGGCCGGTTCGACAACGCTACCATTCTTGAATACCACAGGACCTTTGGGCATTGTACCGAGAACTTCTTTAGCATCGTCGTCCAGGAGCGGTTCATCTTCAAATTTCCATTCTAATTGCCCACCATAAGAGACGGGTAAGTCGTGCAAGTGAATAAGTTCGGCCAGCGTTGATCCCGGGTCTTTCGAGAGGACACGAATCTTCTGGCGGGTGCCTTCGTCAAACCAGCCCTAAAATAATAAAGTAATTTTACATATATAGAAAGACAATACCAAACAGGTGATGACCCACTTTGATCCAATTCCAAATAGTAGGGAAGAAAGACGGTGAGTTGACGATGGCTACAGTATGTAGAGTTTCTGGGTAATTGGCCGTCGACAAACGCGATGCTTCTTGAAGGTGGTGCCGCAATCTCCACATGGAACTGAATGAGACGTTTTCGAGGTCAATGATCGTCGTGGTTGAGGATACGGGAATAGGTGAGGTAGCGTGTGGGAGGTGCGAGCAGAGGGGAAAGGCGAATTGCGCCATGAATTCATATAGAGCGATGCTATACACGGACAGGGTTAGTAAATAACCTTTGTTTGAGAGAAAAGTTGGGTGGTAGACTTACATGCGCTGGTACCTTGTCTCTAACGGTATGGAGTCTAATTCCTGTTGGATGGATTCTAAGGAGGCAAGGCGGTAAACATATAGTGGAAGTCCTAGCTAATTGAAAAGTTAGCATAGCATTTCCTTTTCTTTCAAATTCGATATATTAAGCGGTGGGGTGCATACCTTGTCTCTGCGACCAGTCCAGCGGGGATAAAACCGTTTCGCGTGTTCGATTACCTCTGCACTCATTCCATGGTATAGTTTCTCCACATCATGCTCCCTTCTCCAGTTCTCCGCGTCCGTGAATTGTTTCTGCGCGGCTGCGATATTGAAGCCTCTCGCTCGCAAAAATCGACTGCAACAATTTTCACAATCGTGAGCCATATATCGAGAAAATCTTACATTTTATTACTCACAGCAACGTCGGATCATCGTGAGACGCATCTTGGACACCGATAGCCGGGGTATAAAGCCCTGCTTTAGTTATACTCTCCTTGAAGGTTTCGAGGCTCTTTTCCTGTTCTGGAGTCAGGTTCCCAAGGTGTCCCGCCAGGGGTAGGGATGTGGAGGTCGAAACGTCGCCCATGGTCCTGGATATAATTATAGTGGAAGACGATACGATGTGAAACTGCGCCAGCTGAGCATGGTTTTGGCGTGTTCTGGTGGGAAGGCGGGGGTTTACGGTGATCAATGTCAGGGAAGTAACCAGCCGGAGCTGACTCATTTCTGCTGATGAAGGTGCCGGATCGGCAGTGTACTGTGTCGCGCGCGGCGCGCTCGTCGTCGTTAGATATTTCCTGAGTAGGATCCATAACGAAGAACCATCTCGTAAAAACAGAGAAAATATCCCATCCTGTGTTCCGGATCACTACAGAAACGACGCTCTTGAACCCATCTCCAAGGATTTCCAGCACCTTCCTCCATTACACGGCATTCACGGATGCCCTCGACACATCGCATACAAAAAAATTCAAATCACATAGCAGTATGTAGTAGCGAATAGGAAAAGGAAGAACACCCATAAGAATTCCCAAGAGCCCCTTTCCTCAATCATGACTCCCGAGCTTGTCCCGATTTTCAGCTTATTCATCGAGACTCATGAACCGGGCGCGGGAGGGAAGGATAGGTCGTGGTGCCATCCCACGAAAAATACATCACCCGATGGCCTATCCAGGAACCATCCTCGGCCGCCATCGGTCTCCCATACCCACTGAACACCAACAATACCAGGTTTTTCCTCCGCAACAAAGCCAACACCGAATCATACCCTCGTACATTGACCATATCCCTCAATTGCCCCAATCGTTAAGTTATTACACCCAGTGAGTTTCAAAGACCTCAAGTTGACGCAAAAAGAGGGATGTTTGGTCACCGAATCGCGCTTGGAAAGCAGATGGAGCTCGGCGTCGGTGAAACCAGGGCAGTTCATGAGATGCAAGTCGATACTAACAAAAGTTTCTCGGTCGAATGGACGGCTGATGATGAAATCGGCGCGATCGTATCCCTCGAGAACTAGGTTTGTGCATCGCGCCGGGAGGGGAATTTCGCGGAGGAATACGCCGCGGTTCAGATGGAGCTCGTTCACTCCAAGATAGTAATCGCCTGCCAGACTAGGGTATATGAGCGATGTACGACCCTCGACGAACCCTGAGGTGTTGATATCCTCAGCGGTAGAGCGTGTTAGGCGGTTGGTATCTCCTTACTTAGATGGGGTCGTCATCTCGAACACGGCCTGTAGCGCCCAGTTGACGTCCTAGATTAATGGTGATGGCATGTTGAGACGCAGCCAAGGACGTCAGCAGTTTATGGCGTCGAAGCCAGGGCTGGTCCCTCGTGAAAGTATACCCATCCAGAACCGTCATGAATACGTAGGACGGCATTTGGGCTTCGCGATTGGAGACGGCAGTATCATCGACGTCGCACAGGAATTCGGGGGAAAGCACTCGTTTGAAATCGGTGGTGATAGACGGTAGCGGCGAGCTCGCGTATACATCAATGGCCTGGCAGCCCCGGAATCGAATAATATGGGGCTCCAGGAGGTCCATGAAGCCCTTAACACGCGCTCGCTCGGTCGCGTCGTCGGGGTTGGTCCCAGAACGGTGGATGATGGCCACACCAAAAAGTTTGCTAGACACGTTCGCGAGATGCCGTTAGGATCGTCTGCGCAAGAAGATTCTTTGGAGACCACTCGAGTCCAATAGTCCGGAAACTTGAGCAAGACGTCCTTCCACAGAGGATCCACTTCGGCCAAGGAATAGGGGAAGAGCGTAGAGAGCGAGAGTTCTTCAGCGCTGTCGAAATCGCTCTCGAGCGACCCTAGATATCAGAAATTGGGAACTAGTTCAAGGATTTCTATTGGCAAAGACATGTCAATGGGAACTCAGGTGAGGTGAAGGTTTGGGAAGAGAGGAGACGATCTTCATTTGGCCCTATTTGCCATTACATACATACTCTATTTTTAGTAGTTGCTCTTAAGTTCCTTCGCTCTCATTGCTAACCCACCTCTTTCTTTCCTCTGAGACGATCTGCTTGCGTTCGAATACATTGGAAAGCTTGAATTTCCAGATATTGAAACCCTTTCGAATTGTAATCTATCTCTAGCTGATCGCACATTCCTGTCATCCCTCAAAAGTAAGCATAAGTATCCTTCGGGCTGACTTCGGGACCTCAAAGATATCCAGGTGGTTAGATTTCATTTCATACCCGACTTCGAGTTGCTTATTTGTATTGGCTGAGTTACGCGTTTTCGGTCTACATTTTTCTGGAGGTTGTATGAGAACCCTACGAAAAGTAATGGCCTGAGTAAACCAGACTGAAGGAGACCTGTGATGCATATATGAAACTGAGCAGCACCGTGATCGTGGCCCAAGGAATGGGCGGATTATGCGCAAACCTTAGAAAACCGCAGCAACCCGCGTTTGGCCGCAACAGGAAGTTTATACGTGATCAGGTCCGAAAGCCCGTCCAAATTAACCCTACCTCCAATATCAAACTCTACCATATGCAGGTTGGTATACGCCTCACTCGCGAACACTTCGTCGAGGAAATCCCATCTGATTGCATGCGAATCGAGCTCGCCCGCCCTGGACAACTTTATCCCAAACACAACTCGTTGGATATTGTGCGAGTTAATAGACGCAAGGAAACGCGGGCTCCAAAATGTCGCCGTGCTGTGATGAAAATGGGTACCATTCACGAGATTGTTGATGCGGAGGGATTTCAGGCTGACGAGCGTGGCGAGGTGATGGCATGCGGGGGTGTGGAAGACCTCCAGGTATCTGTCCTTGATTGTGGGATGGGCGGGCTTCTCGTACGACCTTCTGTCTGGGTCTCCATGGAGAGAATCATGCTTCATGGTCTCAAAAGTGCAGATGTGGCCGATTTTACCGAACCCGAAGGCAAGTGAGAGGTGGAGGATATCTGGCCCGAGAAGGGACAGGAGCGTACCAACATAATGGACGTTGTCCTCCTCGATGGGGCCCACGTCGAGGGTGGTTATTTTTGGGGAGACGCGGTGCGATACGACCCATGATAGAAACGCTCGGAGAGGGCTATCGCGTATCCTGAGACTGTTGGCAGAAGGAGGCAATGCGCGCTTCGTGTCAGCAACAGCCTGGTCTGTCGTCATTTTCTTGAGATAGTCTATGCTGTCCAGTCCAATGGATTGGAGAATCCGGAACGAGCATATGAGGTCGATGAGTTCCAGGAAGTTAGTAAACCTAGCGTGGTGAAGATGGAGGTGTGTCAGCATCGAGGTGAAATGCGACAGAGGTCCTAATCTGGTTGGAAATTGGGGTTCCGCGCTGGGTAAAGGGATACCTTGAAACTCGATGCGTTTAACATACGGGAGAATGGTGCAACGGGAAGTTTCGGTGATGAACGTCGCCACAAGATCAAGGGTTTTGGAGTTGACAACGAGCGTTCCGAAAATGTGGATGCGAGAGGAGAAGAACCAGGACCAGCAAACGAGGCTGCAGGCCTTCAGAGAAATCATGTCATCCCAGAGATGGTTGATAATCTGGTCTGTTAGTTCTTGAGGGAGAAGGACCTGTCGAGATCCTTCGAAGACGAGCGATATTGGTGACATGGTTGAGACGCTATCGTACGCTCCAAGTGCTGGTGTTTTTTAGTCTAGAAAAAAAAATGGTTCACCTCAGCTCTCTTGTGGGTGCACGAAAATTTAAAACCTTACCGAATGGATGAATTCTTTTGGAGAGTCGGGTGGTTGCTTTCTGGCCATGGCCGTTTCGTTTCGTTCGCATTTTATGTAGATCGCGGCGAGAGATCAGGAAGGCCTGACAGGGATGATGAGATACAATCAAACGTTGCTTTGAAAGGTCGACTCCATTCATTGACTGAACTAGGGTTTCAAGTATGTATAGCACCCGGGGCCCGGCATTTCATATAAAATTTCAAACGCGAGGGGGGTCGAGGTTTTACCAGGGCAACGAACTGCCAGCCAGAGATCAGATATATTGATGGAACGTAAGTCCTGGTTATGATTTATGACTTATCTTTGACTTATCTGGGCGAAAATGTAGATTTTGAACAGGGATAGCTTCCTTCACGCAAAGGGCCTCACATCTCACGGATTCTCACCACGGATGGTAGGATCTTCATCTGACGAGGCCAAAGGTAGAGTCATGCAAAGTTCTCGGTGTGTGGAGGAACTGGAGGTACGAGTCCATGATCGGTATCCCTTCCAGTGTTTAACACCTCTTACAGGTAATCCTTACCAGACGCACATGAAAGGAGCATCGCACCAGAATACCTCTAGGCTCTCCAAAACCTAGGCTGAAAAAGACCAGCCCGGATTCAACTGGAACTCAGGAGTCAGAACCTGTCCTTTCCCCCTGAAATAGCCGCCATTTTCGAGGTAAGATACCGTCGTTTTGACCGTCTATCGCGCAATACTGACTCAGGCGATATAGCTCGACAAAACCCTGCAGGCGGAGCCTGCGACCCACCGGAGTCCATTACCTAGCACGACTACTATCAGTCCAGTCAAAGAAGATGGTTCAAATTGTGTCGATTACTCAAACAGTTTTGAGGAAGCCATGAAGGCAACGATGAGCGTAGAGAAGTATTAGCTCGCCTGAGATGTACTACGCCCTGCCCGGGCTTTGAAGTGTAGTTTCGTAAGTTTTGATCCCCCATTGGTGATTGCCATTCTAAATCCATATATACTTTTCAATTCAGCGACTTTCAAAATCAGCAATTCAACGGATGCGACAACATATACAAGACTCTGGTGTCCTAATGTGCTGTACTACGCACAATTCAAAGCCATGGAGCGTTACTGTACCCACATGTTGTTGGCATATTCAATAAACGACAACGGCAAGATCGCCCCCCCCCTCAACTAGGTTCTGTTCCTTCCATCCGATGCACAGCCCATCACAATAGAATACATCATTGTTCAACTAAGTAAGTCGAGGATGCACTCCGGGGTTGTTTGGTCAGCGTTGAGGTTAATTTTCCAGTCCTCTGAAACATGCTCGCAAGTGCATCGACGGCCCCCTGTCGAAGTTAGCTATTTGGGAAGGTGACGATTTAACACGTGTTTGATATGGGTACTGAGTCTTCTCGCTGAAGGTTCTCCAGGGGCGGCTACCACAGCAGCAAAGAAACAAAAGGTCTTCATGCCTTCAAGAGCGATGGATTGGCATACAAATGATTCACGCTTTCTCGCCCAAATGCAGCGCCATGTTTTGGAATGGAGGAAAGCCTTGGAAGGAAGGCGGGCATCGTTTGGATGCGTGGTGCGCAATCATTTTATCCTCTGGATCACCGTCTTTAATATCTAGTTCAAGGTACCTCATCCTTTCATTTGTCCGTCGCGTACCCCCGCCAGCTCAATCTTGTTGTTTAAACATTTTATATGCCTTTAGATCCTTGGCCGCTCTTTTTTGGCTGTTACATCCAATTGTCCCTCGTTTACCCCGCCTCGAACTCATTCTTGTCGTTTTATACACCTCGGTCATCTTCTATCCTTGTTCCCGCTAGTTTTTTTTCCTATCATCTCAAATCCCATAATAGTCAACGCTATCTTTGGCTGCGCTCTCTTATTAGTAAGTAGTCAGGTACATAGGTTAATATTGCTCCGCGTCGTCTGCCTATTGGCCTTCAAATCATTTGTATGATCTCACAATTTTGAGAGATATGATTCCACATCTCACGGCGAAGGGAAAAAATTCAGAGCCACACAAATCTAGAATACTTATGCAAAGCTCAACAAATCATCAATCCGGCATGTCTCATCGTTAAGACCACCGCTCTTCAACATTTCCAGGATTTAGATACAACGGTCGGCATATTTCTTGAATTTTTGGGTGGGCACCAAAGATGCTTCATAGAGGGGAATATATTTAACTACAAAGTGCAAACGAAGATCACTCGAAGGTGCACTCAGTGTAGACTGAACTATGTGGTAAATATTTGTGAGTTTCTCTTTTCTAAAATTATCACTTTCTTTACCCTTTTCAGAGTCGATTCCAATTGTTAGCAGTTGCAGCAATTGGAGCCAAGTTGCAGGACGATGTTGGACGCCAAGGCTTGAGCTGAATCACAGTCATCGACCTTGATTGGACCTCGATCTCCTGAAAATCGAAAAGTTCGTGATAGTCACTGATAAGCACAACTTCAGGCATGAACTACACATGCTCAATCCTCTCATAAAGACCGGGTCACCATCGCCCAGGTCCTGGTGGATCGCGAGGCCATCCGAGTCAGAAAGTTCAAAGCACAAATGTAACTGAATGTCCCCAACTCCCGTATCCAAATTAAATCTCATTTCATTGGTTGGCATCAATACTACGTAGACCATGCAACCAACTTGCGATGATCTCAGATTCTCAGCAAATTCAGAATTCTCAGTGGCCACATCCGAGCTTTGAAGTTTGAAATTGTTGGCCCAAAAAGATTGACCGGAATCGAGTTTTTCCACTCATCGACAGTCTTGTACGTAGAACGCCCTACGTAGAACAGGAACGGTGGGTATACGACTAATGACATTTAGATTGTATAATGTAAGTATTTTTGAGGTAAATAAAAATTACCTAACACATCCTCGACATGCCGTTGATCGGCACGAACCAAACAAAGAGCAGTCCACTGTTGCCCTCCATACAGATAAGCAGTGACCCAGAGTCCACAGAGGCAAAGCTGGTCGACGTGACGACGAGGTCGCAGTTCAATAAATTCAAATTGAATTTCAAATCAGGGAGACGCACGTGATGTTATTCACGTGATATTAATGACGCGTCGCAATTTCTCTCGAATCCTCTCGAATCGGAATAATTTAAATACTTACCTTCTACCACATGTCCCTTTCGACTTAATAATGACCTCCTCCTCTGTTCAATTATATGTTTACGATCTCAGCAATGGAATGGCTCGCCAACTTTCTCGACAATTGACCGGACGACAAATAGATGGGATCTGGTAAGGCATTTGAACGATATTCGTCACCATTCTAATGTGGTACTAGGCACACCTCAGTGGTTTCTTTTGGAAAAGAAGTATTCTATGGGCAGGGGATCAACATCACAGCTCCTGGGCGCTCCCATGCAAGTGAACCGAATCGATGCTCAGGACCGGTGATCTGACCTTCTTGTATGTAGCACGGTGCCCCGCTTCAAATCATAGATATTGGGGAAACTGCATTAGATGAAGCTACTTTCGATGAGTATCTCGAGGAAATGAGAGCTCATTATACCGCGGACAAGGTATATCGTTGGTCCCAATATCTCAATTGTTATCGCTGACTGGATCCAGTATCACCTCCTAGGTATGACGGTTTGAAATTAACGTGATAGCAAGGGACTCATGGAATCCCAGATTTTAACTGCAACTCGTTCACTGATGATTGCGTCGGATTTCTGACTGGCGGGAGCATTCCTTCGTTCATTAAAGGTGCGTCCTTACCCGTTTATCTGATTCATGATTTTTAAGGTGGTCTTGTATAGATCTTCCAACCGATTTTTTTTCGACGCCATTTGGTGCGGCTCTGCGGCCAACTATTGATGCGATGTATCGTCGCCCCGTGGCCAATGCTCCAGTCTCACCACCAGTGAACGCAGGGGTAAACCCCGAACTCGCATCATCTATTCTCCAAGCGGTGGCTGCCAATGCTCAGACAAATGGCTCCCCTCAGCCCGCTTCTCAGGCCACCAACTCTCTGACTGCACCAATGCACATCATCACGAATCCTGCTTCCTTTAACAATTTCTTGAAAAGCCATAAAGCCGCCGTGGCCTTTTTCACCAGCGAAACTTGCCCTCCTTGCAAGATGATTGAGCCTGTATTCGAGCGCATTGCTGAAGAGAAAGGATTGCAGAATGGGAGAAGTGGAGCTGGGTTTGCAAAGGTCGATATCGACGTCGGTATGGGACGAACCCTGGCATCAGAATGGGGAATCCGTGCAACCCCTACCTTCATGTTTTTTTTGGACGGGAAGAAGGTATGTAACTGATTACATTTACATCCGGACACTTATGTCTCTGTCAGCTTGAAGAACTGAAAGGAGCCGATAGGAATGAGTTACAAACTCAGGTCGATCTCCTCCTATTCCAAGCTTATCCTCGTGAGTCCAGTTCATGCCTTGGAATGTACCACACTTAACAACGTATTCGAAGCCCATCCGCACACCTCTATTCCGATGCCGGCTGTCCAAGCTGTGTCCACAAACTCAATCATCTTTTCCCAAGTCCCGCCCATCGAAAGTGTCGTATCGAAATTATCCTCGTCGATAGACGGCGAGTCTAACTGGCCAGCGTCTTCGCCGCACACCCGAGCGCAGGTGAAGGGGGTGCTGACAGACACCGTCCTTCCCTACCTACGCTCTCGTTTCCCGGCTGCAAACCCACCCAAGGTCTTACCCTCCGCCACCCCAGCCATCCTTTCTGCCTGGGCGCAAGTCAGTTTCACCGTGGTTTCTAACCTCCCTGTCGATTCCTTATTTCCTCTCGTCGATATGTGGAGGCTTGCGTTCCTTGACCCGGCTGTGGGATCTTGGACCGCTTCGCTAACGCCTACCTCCCCCGCTAGCGATCCTGTCGCAATTTTCCTACCTAATGCCATCGCCGCACAGGATACTCCAAGCAAAGGAGCACGGAACTATATCCTCACGGTACTTCGTCTCCTCTGTAACGCCTTCTCCAGTCCCCCTCTTGCACGGCGTCTCTTGCAGGGTGATGCTCGAGAAACCGTTACAGCTGTCCTCGTTCCGAGCTTGTTGCACACTGATGCGGTGGTGCGCACGGCTTCTGCGAGTTTAGCGTTTGATATCGCCGCTGTGTTGCAGAGAGAGCGCGTTGAGTGTGTGAGAACTGGGAAGGGTATTCAACCCGACTCTGAAGGGGATCTGGGGGATTGGCAGGTGGAGGTTGTTACTGCGATTATGGAGGCGCTAGATCGGGAGAAGGAGAATGAGGAAGTGGGTGAGTAGTTTTGAGTTATTAAATTATATTTTGTGGGGACCCGATTGCTGAATCTGCGGCTATATGTAGTTCACCGTCTCACTGCGTCGTTGGCGTTCTTCCTGCGCCTTTCCCCGCATTATGAATCACAAGTTCGACCGCTCTTGGAAGTGCTACAAAGTAGGACTGTGCTCAAGGACAAGCTTGTCAAAGGTGCTGGGTGGAATTCTGAGGGTGGGATCGGGAAGAAGGACGTACGGAAGCTGGTTGAGGAGGTCGCAAATAAGTTGTGTGCTTGATAATTAGAGATTTATACCTGCTGTACTTACCTAGATGGATGATTGCTTTGTTCCTCATAGATCGCGGTTGCACATTGTTATGTTACAGTGTTTCATATAATATGATTTAATGAACGAATACAGTGTACCATATGATGTGGGTTCAATGAATTCATTGAACCACTGAAGAAGGCCTGTTATAAGTATAGGGCTAATACAGTGTATGTATATTATTATAGGCTGATACAGTGTATTCTATTAGATATTAATGAATTCTTACGATACCCAGGATCCTCGGCGCGCCTCCTCGGCGCCGTCCATGCCCCACTGAATGTCACCTCTCACAATGACGCTGGAGTATGAACCAATGAATATTACTGAGTATGGTTGGCCTATGGTTAG